>JBBUKS010000104.1:12723246-12735194 GCA_038050645.1 Hedychium gardnerianum | reverse complement strand
TATTGTGGATATTCAGTAGTTGAGTTTAAGATCCAATCAAACACATAAAGAATGTGCACTCAAATAGTGAATCATTTGTTTATCCAATAAATAAATATAAATCATAAGGCGATTGTCTTAGGACACCTCTCAAATATAACAGTTTGCTAATACTATTAACAATAGAGGACTAAAGTTACACTGGGAACACATTAAATGAATAAATAATTTTCTAGTTGATACATTATCCAAACTTTTACACTAAAATGAGGTGCTTTGTTTTGCTTACAAGAAAACATACCTTTTCCATATTACTCGTTGTAATAGCGGAACAACTACTTCTACTTATCCATAAGAATGGATCGTCAAAAGAAAGTGAGAACTTATACGGGGTTTGGTAATCAAGAACTTCAGCAGTTCACTCGAAAGGAAGACACCTTCTAATTTGATCTAAAGATCAAAGCTAGATAACATTCAACTGTGCCTTATAGATAATATTTGGAACATCCCTACAGCACCCGGGATTTCCAACCACAATTTCTATTATCAATGGACAATCCAAAAATAGGTTGGGAAGAAATTTTCTAGCTATGTTGTCTTTTTAGGTACACAGGAGTTTACTCAACCTGGGAAGAAGTAGAAAATGTCATCTCTAGGTGTGAAAGACCTTCGTACAGAGGGTTATATGCCTTAGATGAAGCTTTTGACTCAGTTAGGACTAAAGTAAACCCTAACTTCTTCATCAGCACTTCCCTTAAATCTAATGAGAAAACCCAGCCAAACAAGACTGATTTAGCAGAGGCATCCACTTCCCAAAAGACTAAATCCTTTTGAGGAATTATTAGACGATTTCTGTGACATGCATCGTTTTGGTGTTATACCAGTTTCCAAGATATCACCCCAGTTAAAGGAATCCACTCAGGACATCTATCAAGCCAAAATACTTTCAAAAAATAAATTAATAATGGGCAGATAAATAATCTACAAGAAGATATTTCCAAGTATATCAGAAGTATGGCAGAGATGTCTAATCTCCAACACTTCTTGGATCTTTGTGAAGTCTTACAATGGTTTCAGGAAAACCCCACTAAAGGCATCTCAGTCACTTTTGAAGCAGAATACAATTCAAATTGAAATGTCAAAATACATTTCCTCAATGTGCTACTCCTTCAGCAGGGTGCAGATGCAAATTCATCTATTCTTTTCGAAAAGAAGATATTCATTTCGAAAAGTTTAAACACCATAAATTCAAAAGAAGGATAATTACTCCTTTCACTTTCGAAATAATTAGAGAATGGATTGATAATAGAAATTTTGTTGTTGGAAATCCTTTGGAAGTTGTCGTGATGCTGGCTTTATGCCTTCTAGGCTTATATCGCCAAGATCATTAAGTATCACTCCATAAAGAGATTTATAATGAGAATAAGTAGAAGTGGGTATTAAACTGCTAGAGCTAGCTACCATGTTGTATGATTTATCTGGCTAGATTTTAGAACCATCAGATTTTATTAAAGTGCTGATGAAGTAGGACCTACTTTAGATCTCACCGAGTCAAAGGCTTTATCTAGAGAGTAAAAACCTCTGTAAGAAGGTTTTTCACTTTCAGAGATGGCAATCTTTACTTCATCCCAAGTTGCATATCTTCCTGCTTGAGTTCCTGAGTATACAGCATAACAAGAAAACTTCTTTCGCACTGGTTTTTGAATAGTGATTAGGAAGTAATTAGACAGAGCATTAATAATAACTATTTTATGATTAGAAATTCCCGGTGTAGTATGAATATTCCAAATATTATCAATAATGCAAAGTTGAATATTATCCAACTGTGATCTATAATCAGTGGAAATTAGTCTTCCTTTCTTATAAACCGCTGAAGTTCTAGATTATCAAACTTCATAGTTTTAGTCTTACCTTCTTGTGTTTCTCCATCCGCTATTACTAAGAGTAATATGGATATCAAGTCTTATTTCCTGCAAAAGCAAAGATTATGTAAAAAGTTTGGAAAGTGTATCGGCTAAAGAATTATTGTTTCCTTTTATGTGTTTCCAATTAATCTTTAATCCTTTATTGATGATAGTATTAGCAAACTTGATCCAACATTTGAATCCTAGTCCTTTTCTATTTCCTTTAGTCCACTGGCTATATCTGACTATGGCTTCATAATCTATTCTTATAGTTATCTCCTGTTTGCTACAGATGAATAGCATAAAAAAGTCTAAACAGTAGATTACTGCTAAGATTTCATAATTTAACGAAATAAGATGTCCTTTTTCCTTGTATTTTCCTAATGCATATCTGCATAAGGTTTCAAAAGTTTTAGGATCATACTTAGAAGTTTTTCTAAATAAAACTCCTCTCATCCTGATTCGCACCCATCAATTTCTATTACTAGATAGTCTAAATCTAAGGGTAAAGTACTAGGAGTTTTTTAATCATAAATTTAATCTGTCTTACCAGATTTATATCCTGCTAATTAAAATATCTTTGTCCAATTGCAGAAGTTTTGTTATACAGAGGACCACTTATTTTTCCATTATCTTTTAAATATGGTCTTACATAATTTAGTAATCCTAGAAAAGATTAAAGAGTTTTTATTTCTTCCATTTTCTGGGAAATCAAGTATTTTTGAAGAAATATGAGCTTGAAGGGAGATTTTTCCCTTGTCCTATTTCTGCTCCGATTAACAGCCAGTTTCATTTTCTTTCTAAAATTGTTAATCCATGTTTTTCAAATAAGTTAAAAATTAGATGGAGATGTGCATAGTGTTCCTCTTTGGTTTTAGAGAAAACTAGAACATCATCAATATAAACACAAGTATTGTGAGAAAGTCTCCTAAAAATATCATCCATCTTTCTTTGAAAGATTTGAGGGGCTACCTTAAGTTCAAAGGACATGACTAGTCATTCAAAATATCCCTCTAGACAAGAGAAGTTTCCATTCAATAGATTCAGAGTGCATTTTTACTTGTCAAAATCCAGATTTCATATCAAATTTTGAATATCATTTTAAATTTTGAATTTTGTTAAGAAGTTGGTCTTCATTTGACATTTTATAGCTATTTTCTTGACAATTGTCATTGAGCTTTTTTTTTTGTTCAAATCCTTTATTGACTATAAAAGTAGGACTTCTATATCTAGATAGACCTTTGTATTGCGCCAAGATTTAGCAATTGTTTAATGTGCCTAGTACATCCTTAAGTTTCCCCATTTGTATATTTTAAATCTGGTGCTTTAATTGTGAGATCTGGGTTTATGATGTTTAGTTTACAATAAACCTTATCTCTCTCCCAATATTTAGTGGGATTCTCTCCTATAATTTCTAATTTTTCTAGTATAGAGATCAAGGAGTCTAAGTTATCCTGTGTTTTAATCAAACTAAGTAGATAAGTAGGGTTTAAGAAATTTATAGGGATTTTGTAATCCTAGTTATCTAAGCTTGCTAAGTCATCGTTTGGGCTAATATTGCCAAGTGATACTAGTTTTCCTATTGCTTATGTTGCTTATAGGAATTTTTATTTTTGCAGTGACACTCTTCCTCTATTAATGTTGAAAGAGGAGAAAGTGAGGAGGTATCACCATGCTTACAAGCGCCAACCGTTGATGGGTATACAGAAAGAATAGGGGCAATAACAAGGGTAGAAAGAAAGACAACATAGTCTTTAGTAGGCAGTAGGGCTCGATCAGGAGCTACAAGAAGTTGAGTCCTAAAATTATATGAATATTTTTGTGTGGGAGTGGTCGAACCCAAAGTTGATTAAAAGTAATGGGCATACTAAAAGTATCACAGTTAGTATAAAAATGTAACTAGACGTTTTTGACAAACTTATTACAAGCGAGTTTTTTGCCATCAAACTGTGTACGAATCAATAGAGTATTGGTTTGTTTGATTAAAGTGGCCGGTAAAAAAGATGGTAAAAGAATTTCATCAATAGTTAAGTTTGTAGCTCCAATATCGAAAAAAACATGAAGTGTGAGTTTATGTCCTTGAATATTTAAAGTACATTGAACTTAAATGTCTACTGAGTGTCCGGAATTACAGATGTTGCGAGTTTTTAAGAAGACTAGATATGTACCTTCTTCAAAGATGAGAATTCCTTTCCCTTTTCTGGAGGAATGGAAAGTATTATCCTTAAGATTGGCTATGTCAGCTTCTAGTAAGTTAATTCATGTTTCTAGTACTGAGACCCTGGTTTCCAATAGTACGTTTCGAGTACTACCTCTAACGGAGTGAACCGCGGGAATTGTAATATCAAAAATTTGTTTGAGACAGGTTACAAATTTGTTTTTTACAAAGTTACAAGTTCCTATTTTATCTATGTAAGGGTAAAATCCACAAATAAAACAAGGAACATTATATGTTCCTTCTTTAAGTACCTAATCATGAGGACAACCTCTCTTATCAGATCTTAAGTCAGTCAAGTTTTGTGGAATGAATTGAGAGTACATGAAGTTAAGATCACTAGATTGTATTTGATCTAGCTGATCTTCTAATTCCTCTAAGTCATACTGGTTTGGAGGAGTAGTAATTCAGTATTTTTCAGCTAATCCATAAGGATTATTGATAAAGGAATTGAAAAGAGTATAATCAGAGGAAGGATTTTCTTCCATATCTTCGACAGAAATAATAGAGTAAATAAAAGTCGCATCTGAAATATCATATTGTACTTCTACTAAGTCTAAATTCGTGCAGCTAACTAATTTGGCTTCTCTGGTGCATAAATTTTTCCTATTAGAACATGCAGATGATAAGTGGCTCTGGTTCATTACAAGTAAAACATGTTATAGTGTTTGCATAAGTTTTTTTAGGGTTAAATTTTCTAACATGTTTCTCTTTATTTAGATTAGGCTTCTTTGTCTTGCTTTTTCTTAGGTAGTAAGTTGTTTTTAGTTTACGTTTAGGTTTAGGAGTTATCATAGGTCTTCTTCTTTGTTTGTTTCTACAAAAAAAAAAAGCAGTCATAGGACTCATAGAAGTAGACATAAATAATAACTTAGGCATAACTTATCTTTGTCCTAATTTCAACACAACCATAAGAGATTTCGTCACACATTAAAATTCTGGTCCAAGACAGAGGTAATGGCCAGTTTCAAAATAACAATATCCAACTGGATATTATATTTTTGGGAAAAACCATGAATCATATCCACAACAATTTTAAGATCAAAGTCACAAATTATGATTGAGACTCTTGCTTCAAAAGGAAGATATTTCCTTAAACCTAGGAACTTTGATTTATTAACAGGATTAGAATGGAATATCAACTTAGAAAATACTGAACCAACAGATTCCATAATGCATAAAGACAGAAAGGGAAGCTTAAAGGTTCGATTCTCAGGATATCAGTCTTCTACTTCTCATAATGAAGAAGATTTAGAAAATGAGAACCTTAATCTGATGAATATACAACTTATAGACCCTCTACAGTTACTTAGAGCACTAGATATAAGGCATTTGAAGTTAGTACAAGAAAACAAACTTCAACAAGCCAGTAAAGAGGCACATACTTTCAATTTAATGAATAAATCAGAAGAAACAAACTTATTCTTTGAGGACTAAGAACAATATGTTTATCTATCAGCAAAGGTAGCAACATACTTAACTCAAGAAGACTTAATCGAACTGGAGAAGTTCGATAAGAAAGAAAAGAAACTTGAGAATAATTGAAAATTAGATTTTGATAAAGAAAAAAATATAATAGTCCAAAAACTAGAAGACGACACAACCAATATCTCTATGCTATCAGAAAAAGATCTGATAAATACAGAATCTACTACTACTTTCAGGCCACCTTACGAGGTTAAGTATCCTGAAAGTTCTATGAGAAATATGGGTTATGGCCAAGACCATCCTCCACGAAGGAAAGTAACTCCATATACAAATAATAATCCTTTGTTAAGAACTATTGGAAAATGAAGGTCACTGGAGGTGACTTTCTTTGGAAAAGACTCAATACTTCTACATATAACTGTGATCCTCAGTTATATGATACTTACTTGGAACAATGGATAGTCTCAGTCAAAAGAGACTACCAAGTCAAACATGAATTAGATATTGAAACTGGCGAAGCAATGATCCGAGTAAGAGAAAATTACTTAGGAGTTGTCGCTAGAGCAGCTTGGGAAGCTTTTAAGTTAAAATTCCTAGATGAAGTTACAAGAATTGCCTCACAAGGCAATAACATACTCAATTTCTGTTATACCATCCATAGACTCTTAACAGCTAGGGACACCAACACAGGATGAGACTTAAGGCAAAAAGAAGTCACAAGGGATTTGGAACAACTCCAACTATTCAGTTGGAATTGGATAAAGCCCTTGTGTAACGATTTTTTAGCACTTACCTCCATTTCAGGTAATTACTATAACCGGGAGAACAGTTATTTAGTAAGTTACAAGGAGAACTTGGTAAAGAGAAGATCCATAAATCATGGACAAATTTGAATGTACCAGTCCTATATGATAATATAGGAGTACGAATATAGCATATCATTACAAAACTTAAAGAAAAATATACTTATATCTAGATACAAAAATAGTTAAAAAATCAATAATATGATTTTTGTAGCTAAATATATACTCCTCAACAATATGGAACAAATCGTCCACAAAAAAGACAAAGGTCTGCTATATTAACAAAGCCCAAAAGCAAATCAAAAATAACTTATTATCTAAGAAAGAGCAAGGCTAAAAAGTCTTATCTTAATAGAGAAAAACATGTGAGGAAATATAAGCCTAAAAAGACTTATACAAATACCATAACATGTTTTGCCTATAATGAACAAGGACGTTAATCTTCTGCATGTCATAATAGAAAGAATCTCTACACTAGAGAAGTTAAACTAATGGGATGCACTAACTTAGACTTGATAGAAGTACAATCAGATGTATCTGATGCGTCTTCAATTTACTCTATTATCTCCGTAGAAGATATGGAAGAAGTATCATCTTCTTTAGATTAATCAACTCATTCATCCAACATCCTTACGGATTTGCTGAAAAATATGGGATGACTAGTCCTTTTCAACAAGATCTAACTGACTTAGAAGAACAATTGATACAAATAGAGGACTTTGGCTTAATGTATCACCAATTTATACATCAAAACTTAACCGACTTAAGATCTGATAAAAAAGAATGCCCTCATGATTGGACACTTAAAGAAGGAACCTACAATGTTCCTTATTTTATTTATGAGTTTTATCCCTCTATAAATAAAAGAGGAACTTGTAAAACTTGTAAAAAACAACGTTGTAATCTTTGCTTAGAACAAATTTTTACTATCACTATTCCCACAACTCACTCTGTCCGAGGCAGTACAAGAAATGTACTACTTGAAACCAAAGTTTCAGTTCTTGAAACTCGAGTAAATTTACTTGAGGCGGATATAGCCAGACTTAACGAATCTACTTGTAACAACGACCCCTTAGGAAAAGGGAAAGGCATTATTATCATTGACAATATTGAAGATACAAATATGGTATTCATTAAGACACCCAGTATCTATAATTCAGGACATTCGGTAGATATTTGAGTTCAATGTACCTTAAATATTCAAGGAACTTACTTTACATGCTCTCCTTGATAGTGGAGAGCTACAAACTCAACTATCGATGAAACACTTCTACTCTCTTTTCTACCGGCCACCTTAATTAAATAGACCAATACCCCATTGGTCAGCGCGCACACAGTTTAATGGCCAAAAGCAAACTTGTAATAAGTTTGTTAAAAATGTCCAATTACGTTTTTATACTAATTGTGGCACTTTTAGTACACTTATTACTCTTATTCAACTTTGGGTTAGACCACTCCCATACAAAAATATTAATTTAATTTTGGGACTTAATTTCTTGTTAGCTCCTGATCAAGCTTTACTACTTACTAAAGACCATGCAGTCTTTGTTTCCACACCAGTGATTGCCCATATTCTTTCAGAATACCCATCCAAAGTTCGCGCTAGTAAGTGTGGTGATGCCCCTAAACCTCCATCTAAACCGAAATTGAAATTGTTCCTAGAAAATTCTAGAATCTTGCAAACAAAATTCCTGTCAACAGGAAAACTAGCTTTACTTGACTATGATAGTCTTTCTGTTAATAATCAAACAAAAGATCAGGATAATGATGTCCTTAAAGAATTTATAAATCCTACTTATTTAACCTGATTAAAACTCAGGAAAACTTAGATTTGTAATCTCTAAGTTAGAAAAACTAAAGATTACAGGGGAAAACCAAACTAAATATTGGGAAAAAGATAAGGTCTATTGCAAATTAAACATTATACACCCAAATCTCACAATCAAGGCATAAGATTTAAAATATACAAACTGGATAACAAAAGAATGTTCTATGCACATCACCTAGTTACTAAATCTTGACGTTATACAAAGATCTGTATCTAGACACAGAAGTCTTGCTTTTATTGTCAATAAAGAAGCTGAATAAAAGAGAAGACAGACTAGAATGGTATTTAATTATAAACGCCTCAATGACAACCCTCATGACAATGACTACAAAATACCATATAAAGATCAACTTTTGAATAAAATTCAGAATTCAAAAAGGTATTCAAAATTCGATATGAAATCTAGATTTTGACAAGTTCAAATGCACCCAGACTCAATTGAATGGACAACTTTTTCTTGTCCAGAAGGACATTTTGAATGATTGGTCATGTCATTTGGACTTAAGGTCGCCTCCTAAATCTTTCAGAAAAAGATGGATGATATATTCAGGGTATATCTTCTTTTACTTGCGTATACATAGATAATGTATTAGTTTTCCCTGAAACCAAGGATGAATACTATGCACATTTGCACATGGTGTTTAATCTTTTTGATAAACAAGGACCAATAGTTTCTAGGAAAAAGATGAAACCAATCACAAATCATATAGACTTTCTTGGAACAAAAATTGGTCAGGGGAAAATTTCCCTTCAACCCCATATTTCTTCCAAAATACTTGATTTTCCATACAAAGTGGAGGATAAGAAAATCCTTAGATCTTTTCTAGGACTTCTCAATTATGCAAGGTCATATCTGAAAGACATAGGAAACATCAATGGGTCGTTGTATAACAAAACTTCACTCACTGGACAAAAATATTTAACCAGCAAGCTATAGATTTGGTAAAACAAATCAAAACCTTGGTTAGAAATCTTCCGGTACTAACACTGCCCCTAAATTCAGACTATCTAGTTATTGAAACAGATGGATGTGAATCAGAATGGGGAGGAGTTTTATTTTAAAAAACTTCTAAATATGATCCAAAAACTTTAGAAGTACTTTATCATTATGTGTCATGAAAATACAAAGAAAAAGGACACTTAACATCACTTGATTATGAAATCTTAGCTATAATTTATTGCCTTGATGTGTTCATACTCTTTATATGCAGTAAGAAAGAAATTACGATAAGAACTGATTGTGAAGTTATTGTTAAATATAACCAACAGACTAAGGGGTTTAGAAAGAGTTTAAATGCCAAGAGATGGAAATAATTCTCAGACATTATCATAAACAAAGGATTAAAGATAAATTTGGCATAGAGATAGATTTCATCTCCATATTACCATTGGTAATAGCGGAACAAAAAAGAAAAGACTTCTCATTATCTATACAACAACAACAACCAAGCATTATCCCACTATGTGGGGTCAACTATATGGATCCTTTTACGCCATTGGGCTCTATCCCCTACTATATCATCATCCATACTTAAATAAATTTTATCTTATTTTATTGATGCTAACGAAGACTTCTCATTATCTATAAGGTTTAAAAATCTTAGTAGATATGGATCGCCGGAAAAAGGTAAGAACTTTTTCTGGAATAAAATATGAAGTTCGGAAATCGGGAACTTCAACAGTTTTCAAGAAAGCAAGACCAATTCCAATTTGAATTTAGATCAAAGTTGGATAGTATTCAACAATGCTTAATAGACAATATTTGGAATATTCCCACGACACCAAGGATATCCAATCATAAAATTGTTATTATTAATGCATTATCTAACTACTTCACTACAAAAACCTATGGGGAAGAAGTTCTCTTGTTATGTTGGCTTCTCAGGTACTGAGTTTATGTCAATTGGGTTGAGGTCAAAACTGTCATCTCTGGCTATGAAAAACCTTCTTATAGAGATTTTTACTCCTTAGATGAAGCTTTTGACACAATCAGGGCTAAAGTAGGTCATGATTCTTCTTCGGCACTTTGCTTAGATCTGATGGAAAAACCCAGCCAAATAAAACTTAATGGCAGCCACTAACTCTAGTAGTCAAAGTATACAGTCTTCCTCCACTCACAATCCTTTTGAAGAGGTACTTAATGACTTCTGTAATTTTAGCCTCTCATGTAACACACCAGTTGTTAGGCTATCACAATGGCCAAAGGATTATCAGTCACTCAAAATCCTTCAAGCTAAGGATGGAAAGATTTCTAAAAGCATTTTATCTGGGCAGATGAGAAATCTACCAGAAGATATTTCTACTTATATAAGAAGTCTTGTGGAGAATTCAACTCTCCAAAGGTTCTTGGATCTTTGTAAAGCCCTTAAATGGTTTCATGAAAATCCTACTACCGGTATTTCTGTAATATATGAAGCTGAGTTTAACTACAAACTCAAATCTATGAAGACATTTCCCCAATGCCTACATACAGATGTCAATTAGTTTATTCTTTTAGAAAAGACAACGTTAATTTCAAAAAGTTTTAACAACATAACTACAGAGGAAGGCTCATTACTTCCTCCACACTTATGGACTTTGGACTTCTAAACAAATTATGAGTACATGACATAGAATCTTCTCAAGCTTTTCCCCATAAACTTGGAATTACATTAAAGCATGCCTTAGAGCTTGGAACTTTTGTGGTATGCAATTTCGAAAGCTCTCCACCTGAATGGATTAATCTGAAGATTGAACCAGCACAGAATGTAATCAAAATGGACATTCAGAAAGTCAATGTACAACTTCTAAAATTTAAAGATTATCCTTCTGATCCAGATCAAGACTAGTCAGTAAGAATAACAATGGAGGACTAACTTCAACACCGGAGATCCTCTATTCAAGGAAGCTCCTGGATGTGGGACAAATACCACGATCCTTTTGAATTCCTTCTAGCAGGTGAGACATATCCGAAGAAAATCTACTGGCCAAAGGAAGGATATGGGCACGGTTTTCTTTCCATATACATTTTCTACTCAGAATTTTACTTTATGCCTGTTTTATCACAAGCAATATGAAGAACGGCAAAGAAAGAATATGGCCAGCTCATCAAGACAACAATCAACTTTATCTCCATCAGTTTGCTCCACTGAGGAAAAGGATCTCAGCAACATGATGGAAACGTAAGGGATGACATCTACAACTCAAATAACATAAGGGATGGCGTCTAAGCTCAAATAATGCAACTAAAGGACAAAAGCAATGCATTATTGCTAAAGCCACTTATACTCTGCATAGGCGGACTTTATCTTTTAATTAAACTTGATGTAAAAACTTGGCATTAGGGGGTTTGCATACCTCTATATAATGCCTTTGTTAGTCTCCTTAGAGGAGATAGAAGAGAAGAGAAGAGAATAGAAGATAGAAAAGTGAAGCAAAATCAGCAAGCTTGTAAGCTTTATAATTCCCTTTGTAATTTCCTTTATAATTCCCTGTACTATAGTTCCATGGTAGCTTAATAAACTTCTAGGCTAAAGAAAGGCTCTACCATTCTTAGATTTTATCATTGGGTTTCCTCAGTCCTTGTTCTAATATACTCTGAGACCGAATAAAAAATTTAACAGTACTTTTACCCTAGACCGAACACTACTCACAACTCCAGTTGGAGCCCATAAACATCGACAGAAGCGCACACCCAACAAACATTGGTATCAGAGCTATTCGAAACCTGAACTTAGTGTTAGTAGAAGCCCTAGAGTCAATCATGTGATGGTTGACGAAAGGACTCATTGTATCATATTCTTATATTAATA
>JBBUKS010000104.1:12679083-12723146 GCA_038050645.1 Hedychium gardnerianum | reverse complement strand
TTATTAATAATAGAATATGATACAAAAAGTCCTTAGTCAATCATCACATAATTGGCTCTAGGGCTTCTACTAACAATAAGAACTTCACTGACATATCTATATATGTAGAGAACCATATGAAGTCTTACAGCAGGTCACTACAATAAACTAGTTACTATAACTAGCATCCACGCTTAACTCTTGACATCCCAATGTCTCCATCCAGTGAGTGTCTTACAGAATTGATGATGTTTGAATACTTTAATTTGTTAACTAGGAAATATTTCAATACATTCATAATTACACATGTAGAGACACTCACTAGTTGTGATCTAATCACAAGTTCTCTCATGCTATGAATCGTATTGCGGACATTCAATAAATGAGTTTAAGACCATTTCAAACACATAAAGAATATGCACTTAAATAGTGAATTTATATTTATTAAATAAATAGTACAAGTCATAAGATGATTGTCTTAGAACACCTCTCAAACATAACACGTTGAGGGAATAGTAGGTGTCAATTTGACATAGGATTTCACTGAAAATCCAAAAGTCAGAATCGGACAGTCCCGAGATTGTCAAGATGATTTATTATTCGTATTATCTTTTCTGTGCTAACATTATGATGTAGGAAAGATAAACCCTAGAAAAGCTGATCCAGGCGCTTGGAAAAGCTGATCCAGGTGCCTGGAAATGATCCAGGCGCCCTAAACCTATTCAGGCGCCTCAAAGGGATTGAGGCGCCTTAATCACCTCAGCGTGCGATAGAGTGAGGTTACATCCTTCGGTTGGTCGGCACACATCAACATCCAGGCGCCTCAAAGGGATTGAGGCGCCTGGGATAGGATAAGCTCGACCAGGATCACGTTGCTCTCAGAAATTGCCACATTAGCAATTGAGGTGCCTCAAAGGGATTGAGACACCTAGATGATGATAAGAAGTGGCTAACTCAGATCCAATCAGATCGACTCGGATAGAGGCGCTTGGATGAGTCAATAAGAGAGCATTTCGACTAGCAGCTTTGTACAACGATTATGTATGACTTTTATACTCACGCGCTGCTCCAAAAAGCTCTCCACGACACCGTAACGCTGCACCAATGACTACGCTCAAGCTCTTACTATACAGTCGTTGGTATACTTGTCTTTACTTGTACTTTCACTTTCATATTTGTTATAATTTAGCGTGTTATTAGTGGATTGCTCATCGAAAGCACTAATCCGGGTGCGGGCCTTGGACTAGCCGTCGCCGGGTGGTGAACTAAGTAAAAAGAAAGTCTTAGCATTGTTTCTCATTAATTCCACTTCTCTAACTATTATGTTCTGCGAAAAACGTGAAAAAGTCATGAGCGCTATTCATCCCCCTCTAGCACTTTTCGATCTTACATATAGAAGGCTCAAAGTTTTCTCGTCCTCTCTATGATTGTCAAAGAAATTTTTACTTGTTCAGTATCAACAGTTGTTGTGGAATAGATATTTAGTGCGGTGGTAACATATTGGATGAACGACCAAGGACGGATTTACATAGGGGCTCGAGAGGCCACGACCCCCTCTGGCCCATGTGTATTGTTATATTAATTTTGACCCCTCAACTCATGTGTATTGTTATATATCAATTTTTTTTCTCACATTCTTCACTGATTCCACATATATTGTTATATATCAATTTTTCTTCACATTTTCTCTCCACGTCTCGGTGTCTCTCCGACCAAATCTTCCCTTACCAAATCTTTCCCAATTCACCCTAAAACTCTGGCCGCTACTTTCACCATTGTTTGTGTTGATGTCGATCGTTGAAATTCAGAGTTGGTTATATATTCAGAAAGCCCGCGACCTAAACTTTCTATTGGTAGTTTGGTACTAAATTTTTTAAGTAATATCATGACCTTGAGACTAGCCGTCAGCGGTGCCTCTGTTTTGTGTCGAAGCTGCATGCGAATTTATTCATCGTCGTCGACCATAGTGCAACTTGGGAGTGAGATAATGATTTTTAAGAAGTTTTGAGCTCGATTCCAATCCTAAATTGAGAATTCAAAGGTTGTTTGAGGGTGAACAATTTTTTTGATTAATTTGTGTGATTTTGGTTCAATTTTGATATAAATAATTGATATTTATTGTATATATTTTTTTAATTATTATATTTTTGTTATGGAAAGTTATATTTAACATTTAATAATTATTTTTTTCACTTAGTATGTGACCCTCCCTCCCCCAAATCTAAAATCCTAGATCTGCCCTTGTGAACGATGATCCATTTTGATTTCCGACTCGTTGGAACTATAAACATTACTCAACGATTGGATGAGAAAAAAAAATTCAAGGAATGCAATGACGAAGTCGAATAATTTGATATCAAATAAATGAATACTATGTAAATCATAAACGAAAGTGTGTAATAATGTCGTATCTTAAGGTGAAAAGATAAAAAGATAAAAAAACGACGTGGTCTTAAGTGATACATAAGCTAAGTATAAGTTTTTTTTTAATATAATAATTTTAAATCATGATGAACCATAAATGATTTTAAATCATGAACATAATTATTTTAGATGATTAAAATTAAGAATCGACTTAGAAATCGAATCAACGATTCTAAACATCTGTCAAACTATCGAATTGTTAAATCATCGAATCGTCTATTCTGAGTTATGCTCGGATCTAGTTAGCTAGGATTACAAACACAACAGCACGGTAAGCCAACCGGACTCTGGATTTGTCCTCCCAGACGCAAAACCGCCTACCCTAGGAATCATCAATTCTCCGCCGTTCATCCTCAAATTCAACGGCCACGACAGGAGAACTCGGAGACCAGG
Source organism: Hedychium gardnerianum (assembly GCA_038050645.1). Lineage (NCBI taxonomy): Eukaryota > Viridiplantae > Streptophyta > Magnoliopsida > Zingiberales > Zingiberaceae > Hedychium > Hedychium gardnerianum. Next base: position 12,720,350 of record JBBUKS010000104.1, on the reverse strand, counting down.
TGGTTTCGTTAACTTGTCAGTCGTATATAAGGGTTTCCTCACCTCATCGCCGTGTTTGTTGTCCGTTGTTTGGTTTCCCTTTTCTTCCCGGCTCGCTTCTGCCTCACCGTCTCCATTTCCGTCGGTAGGGAAGACCGCGATCTCTCTCCGCCCTCTTCCTCCGAACCGAAACTCCTAGTGCCGCCTCTTATGCGAGCTTTCTTCACTTTGATCCTTCAATTACCGCTTTCAGATCGGGGCGACCGAATTGGACCCGCCGGAGGAGGAGATCAGGAATCACCTTTGTTCCACGTTTGATTTCTATCTTCTAGTAGACATAGGGCAAATAGGAGAGTTTGATCAGAGCGACCGGTTTTCTACGATCGGCTGCTTCATGGGTGGATGAAAGGGACGTAGGAGGAGGCCTTGATGGGTTCTCAGCTCAAGCGACCAAACGTTCCTCGAGAAGATCTGTGAGTTCCTTCCTCTTATCTGCATCGATACTTTGTGGATTTATTATCTTTGGAGATTCTACTATTTGGGTGGTCTATCTGCTTCCCGTTTCTTTGTTTTTCTCTTAGTTTTGCCCTTGTTGCAATTCTGAATTTTTTTTAACACTTGTAGTCCAAGGAAAGTAGGAAAACTTGTTTTGGTTATCGCATTCATTTTGTTTAGGATCTCTGTTTAGGTTTAGTATTCAAGTTATCGCGATCATAAAAGGTAGAGGAATACCAAGAAAGCCCTGTTTGTTGTGGTTGTTGCCTTTAAATTAGGAAGGTTATGATATGTTTTTAGATCTGTTGACTCAACGGAGTTTTTTTGTTTTTTGTTTTTCAGATTGGGGCAAACTCATATGGCACCAGCACCAGCAGCTGTAGGTAGTACTCCCAAGCTCACAACCAACGATGCCCTAGCATATTTGAAGGCCGTGAAGGATATATTTCACGACAAAAGAGAAAAGTATGATGAATTTCTTGAAGTCATGAAAGACTTCAAGAGCCAGAGGTTCAATTTGATCTCCTTAAACATTTTTAGTTTCCTTTTCCTTTGCATAATGACTCACACTGTTCTTTGTCTTGGACTCCTTGCAGAATTGATACAAATGGAGTTATTATGAGGGTGAAGGAGTTATTTAAAGGGCACCGTGATCTCATCTTGGGGTTTAACACCTTCTTGCCAAAGGGTTATGAGATTAGGCTACCAGAAGAAAAGAAACCGGTTGAGTTTGAGGAGGCAATTGATTTTGTCAATAAAATCAAGGTGTGGAGGTTGTAAAAGTTTATTCTAAAACAGGAATATTTTACTCAAGTGTTTTACACATTTCTTTGATTGCAGAACTGTTTCGAGAATGATGAGCATGTTTATAAGTCATTCTTAGATATATTGAATATGTACAGAAGAGAGAACAAGTCAATCCATGAGGTCTATGAAGAGGTAATTTTCTCTAAATTTGTATTATTTCTGCCAAATGAAATGTGTGATTTTAGCATCTAAGAATGAATATCTTGATAGGTAGCAGCCCTCTTTCAGAATCACCAAGATCTACTCGAGGAATTCACACACTTTTTGCCTGATGCTTCAGCTATATCTGCTCCACATCATGGATATGCTGGTCGAGCATTTGGACGTCGAGATGACAAGAGCTCTATAATGTGTTCATCAAGGCATTTTCCTGTGGATAAGGTATAGTCCTTGTCATCGCTATGTCTCTGAATTAAAGATGTTTAAAAGATATTTGATGCATTTTTGATATTGTTGCTGGACATTCTTATACACTACATCCCTGCATTGCTTATCACATTCTAGCAATGTTTATACACACACCCATCGCTTTTCGCATTTCAGCTATATGTATTTACACACACATGTGCATGTGTACGATTTAGCATTGATTTTTCTTTTAAATTAACCTTTCCTTTGTTTCCAACAGGTGAGAGTTTATACATCACATGCTGATTGTGATAACCATGTTATGTGTGTTACAACAACTTAACACTGATTTTTTTAAAATTATCCTTTATTTCTAGCAGGAGAGAGCTTATACATCACATATTGATTGTGATAACCATGTGTGTGCGTTACGACTTAACACAATGTTTAAAAATTATTGTTTCCTTTATTTCTAGTGGGAGAGAGCTTAGATATCACATCATGATTGTGACAACCATGTGTGTGCGTGTTACAACTGAACACAATGTTTAAAAATTATTGTTTCCTTTATTTTAGCGTGAGAGTGCTTAACATCACAGGCTGATTGTGATAACTGTGTATGCGTGTGTTATAACAACTTAACACTGAATTTTTAAAAATTATCCTTTTTTTATTTCCAGCGGGAGAGAGCTTATACATCACATGCTGATCGCGACTTCAGTGTCGATTGTCCCGAAATAGAGCATGATAGGAAGAGAAGGCGTCCAGAGAAAGAAAGGGATAGAAAGCCAGATAGTGACAGGAAAGATCATGAACAAGATGAGAAGGATTTGGAGCATGATAATGGAGATTTAGATAATATACGACATAGGCATAAATCTTCATTTCGAAGAGCTGATGATTCTATTGCTGAGCAGGTGCAGCCTGGAGTTGATGGTCCTGAGAACATTGACATGTATAGCATTTCATCTTCAATAATCGATGATAAAAATGCTTTAAAGAGTAAGTCGTTTATCATTTGTCAGTTGATTCAGACATCTTCTTCAATTAATCTGCATCTGCTTGCATATGGATTCTGATGTATTATTTCATAATTGTTCTGAATATTTCATCTTTTGTTCAACCTATTTGTGGCAGGTGTATATACTCGAGAATTTAATTTCTGTGAAAAAGTGAAGGACAAATTGCATACTGACACCTACCAGGAATTTTTGAAATGCCTTCACATATACAGCAAAGAGATAATAAATAGAACAGAACTAAAGAATCTGGTAGGTTACTAATAGAAGTAATTATATGTAATGTGACCATACTGTTCTTAAAATGCTTTGAATCATACAACTTTTTGATTTGTGATAATCTGTCAAATATTGTAGTATCTAATTAATCTCTCCAGTTTATATCCTCAAAATGAAACATATAATAATTGCACCTTTTCACCTGATAGCTTGAATATTATATTATTCATGTGATTCTTTAACAAGTTTGTTAGCAACGTAATGCTTTGACAAGTTCTGTAACTTGTTTGTTAGCGGCCTTCTCTATCATATTCTTTGCACTTGGAAATATATATAATAAAACATATATTCTGAAAACTATGTTTGTTTACAGGTAAATGACATCCTTGGAAAGTATCCAGATCTTATGGAAGGTTTCCATGAATTTTTGGCCCATTGTGAGAATATAGGTGGGCCTATACATCTTTGTAATGCCAGTAGTCCATTCATTTTTTCTCTGTTTTGTGTAAATATTCTGGCCATATGGGCTTTCAGATTTTTCTAATTGTAACCTTTTCTGCAGATGGATTTCTTGAAGGGGTGTTCAACAAAAGTATGTCCAAAAATCTTGTCCTTATTCCTTGTTAGTTAGTTTGATAATCTTGTTTTCCTTAAAAGGAATTTTGGATGTAAATTCAACAACTTCACTACTACTAATTATTTTTCTGTTTTGTACTATGGTATTCCTTATCCTAACTCTATACGTTTACAATGAAGGACACATGGCTATGCCTATTAAGATAGGGGATAAAGACAAAGAAAGGGACCAGGACATGGTTGAATGGGAAAAAGATGGTGAAAGGGAGAGAAATACTGAAAGGGAAAGACTTGATAAAGCCATCTCGCAAAAGACTACTTTATTTACAAGCAAAGAAAAGTATAATTTGTGGAAACCAATTTCAGAGCTTGACCTTTCAAATTGCCAGCGCTGCACCCCAAGCTACCGCCTTCTTCCAAAAAATGTAATTTTTGTCCAAAAATCTGAGCTTCTGTGTCAGTCTTTTACAATTTTGTCTAGTGTCACTTTATTTTCATGTTCATTTCTTTGATTGTTGCTTCACAGTATCCTATACCTCCCACTAGCCATAGAACAGAACTTGGAGAGTCAGTACTAAATGATGTTTGGGTGTCGGTGACTTCTGGAAGTGAGGATTACTCTTTCAAGCACATGCGAAAAAATCAATATGAAGAAAGTTTATTTAGATGTGAAGATGACAGGTATTGGCATATATCCTTTCTTAGTAAATTTTCCTTCATTGTAGCCAAAGCCTCTTGGTAATTGTAAATGATGACTTACTAATTTGGCTGTAATTTGTTCTCTGTATATCTTATTTACTCTGCACTCTGGTCATTGTGTCTTTACATTCTCCATGATGCGAGCGCAGATTTGAGATGGATATGTTACTTGAATCAGTTAATACAACAACTAAACGTGTGGAAGAATTGCTGGAAATGATGCAGGACCCTGTCAAATCAGAGAATTCTATGCATATTGAAGACCATCTTACTTGTTAGTATACATGTTGATTTGTAGACATCTTATTGTAAATTATCTTAAATTTATTTTATTTCTTTTTTAATTATTTTAATATGTTGGTTCAAATTATGGTTATATTTTCATTGTTTTGAGTTTTGTGTTCTTTTCTCTCTTCAAATAGATCTGAATTTGAGATGCATTGAACGATTATATGGAGATCATGGTCTTGATGTCATGGATATACTAAGGAAAAATGCTAGTCTTGCTTTGCCAGTGATACTAACCCGCCTGAAGCAAAAGCAAGAGGAGTGGTCTAGGTGCCATTCAGATTTCAATAAAGTTTGGGCGGAAATATATGCCAAGAATTATCACAAATCACTTGACCATCGCAGTTTCTATTTCAAGCAACAAGATTCAAAGAATTTGAGCACAAAAAGTATGTACATGTTTTTCTTTTAGTAATTTTGAGTGTTGTAGATAAAATATTTCATTGACAATATTGGTTCTCATATTTTGAATAAGTGATAAACTATATTATTATTTTTTTCATTCTGATTTTGTTAACCCTGTTAATATTTATGCTGTATTTTCTGTACAGTTTTGTTGAGTGAGATTAAAGAAATCAATGACAAGATGAAGAAGGAAGATGACATTCTTCATGCAGTTGCTGCTAAAAATAGGCATCCAATCATTCCCAATATGGAATTTAAGTATACAGATGTAGACATCCATGAGGATTTATATCAGATCATAAAATATTCAAGTGGAGAAGTCTGCACATCTTCGGATCAGTTGGACAAAGTCATGAAATTATGGAGTACATTTTTGGAGCCCTTGTTGGGTGTTCCCAATCGAAATCAAATTGTTGATGGCCAAGATGTAAAATCAAAGAGGCGGGCTGCCAAAGCCACTGTCACATGTTTGGCTGAAAACAATGCAAGTCCTGGCACTACCAAGCAATGTACTGGTGATGGGAATAATCTACATGAACAAGCAGGTCCATTCAGAGCTGGCTTAGTAAATGGAGACGGAACTAGTACCCATGATGTAGATCGAGGTGTTCACCGTGGTGAAAATCATGTCAATTCTAATCCAATGCAAGGAAGAGTGCAGGGCAATTCTATATCTGATGAAGGTTCTCGGGCAGTTGTGCAAAATGTACCTGCAGAACATTTGCCAGGTGGCAATAATGTTGCAAGTAGAGCTGAAGTTCAGACTAGAACAAACCAGGAGAATACATCAGGTATCAGTTTAACTGGTAAGAAATTATCTAAAATTTGTTCTCTTTTTTCTTTTGACATCTGTTATTTCTCTTTGGAAGGGATTACTGCTGCATCTTTAAGAACAGTGCATCTTGGAACAGAGATGCTAATGGAACATCAAGCAACTAGTGAACTTTTACCTTCGCTGGAGGTACTTCGACTTTTTGCACTGCTTTCTACTAAGATATAAGGCCTATGGTTGGCATTGGGATGATATGCTAATAAAATTTTCTGACAATGATGATGTCACACAAGTTGCTCTGATACAAAATTGATGCAACACCAAATCAAACCCTCAAATGAGATAGAAAATTGCGATGAAATTGAAGAACCAAAGGATAACTATGTCGCACAAAAAATAATTAATCAAAGGAAAGTTTAATTACTGAAAATTGAAAAATATTTAAGGATATGGCATTTTATGAAAAGAAAATTTTATTAATAAAAAAAAGGAACAAGACACTGTTATTAATCAAAAACTAAAGAATACATTGAGACACTTTTATACACTCAATACAAACTAAACTAGAAGATCAGTAATTGAGAAAGATGATTATCCCAATAAATTCTTAGCAAATCAAAAGATAACTATTGAACTACTGCCAAATTAAAGACCATAACTTAGTAAAAGGATACCTAATCCTAAATTAAAAATTAGTAAATTCTAACAATGCCTATTCCTTGTTTGATCAAATGGTTCATGTTTGCTAGGGTCATATGTTGATGGTCATCGCTCTAATTTAATAATAATTTTTTGTATGCTTGATTAGAAATCCTATATGTTGAAATTAAACCTTGATTTCATGCATGAGGCCTTAATTTATAATTCCAGTTAGTTTTCTAATTATTTTTTAAAATTAATTTTAGATCAGGTTAGCTTAATTGGCATTTTTAGTTAGATTTCTTGAACTATCCCAAGTTTTTAATTCATTTTCTTACCCAACAACCAAAATAACCCAATTTCAGGTGTTTGGATAGGATGGTTTGCTCATGGTTTAAAATTTTGAGCTCTATCGGAGTTTCGATCTATGACCGGAATGATATGATGTCGGTATCGTATCGTGCCAATATGGTTTCTGTATTTTTGTAATATAAAATATATTAATATAAATAAAAAATTTAACTTAAATATTTAAAAATAAAAAAATGTTTTTTTTTTAAATATGTATGATAAATAAATAAATTTTATTATATATTTTTAAATTAAAATAAATAATATATATATATATCTCTACTATAGCGGGGAGTTAATTGAAATTATGAAACTAAGTTTTAATTAAAAATTAATCGCGATGAGCGCAACCCAACCAACCCTAGCTCGCTGACTACCGCGGGGGTCGTGCGACCCCTCTCGTGCAGCCATGGGGGGTAGTGCGACCCCGATCACGCGACCCCTTTGGCGCGACCGAGGGTCGCGCCTCAGACGAGGCCATGGGGGTCGCGCCTCAGATGAGGCCACGGGGGTAGCGTGACCCCTTCGACGTGGTCACGGGGGTCGAGCGACCCCTCCGGTGTGGCCATGGAGGTCCCTCGACGCCTCCGCGGGGCGTGCCGGTCTCTATACCGTACCGGTCGGTGGGTGGAATGAAATGTTTCGTTGGTACGATACGAGATTTTAAATCGTGGTTTTGCTCACCCCCGCTATCAACTATGTTGTAAATTTTATTTACTAATATAACCCATTTTTTATTACTTGAGCGATATCACAAACACAATTTATTTTCTTTCAAATCAAACACCTCTTTTTTCAGATCCTAAAATTCTTTTCATCTGTGATTTTAAAAAAATAAACAAATTACGATGTGATTTTAGAAATGAGAAATTTAAGTATGCTTATTGGAAAATATGCCAAACTTAAATTCATTCACTTGGAAACTGCCCCTAAAACCTCATTATTTAGAGAAATTAACTTTTTTTATTCTTTATTTTTTTTATGACTTAAAACTAATTCATCTTTATGGAAAAGTGCTTATGGATTCGTGAGAGTGAAAATTATACATAGATTTTGTTTTCAGGTTGAAATGATTTTGAAAGGATTATTGAGGTATTTTTGATGCTCTTATAGCCCTACACTTTTCAAAATCATAAAGTAGTTTACTCCTTAGACTCCTTTGTACCTATATTTGTTTTTATTGTTGTTGTGCGAATAGTGTAGGGTCATCAATGTGATTTTGCATAACAAAAGCATCTTGATGACCTAAACTTGCCAAAACTTAAAATAAAAATATAATTTTGTTCTTTCTACTCCAGTTATATTTGCTTTCATTTTATCATATGAGCTGTGTAGTGCCATCAAAGTGATTCTGCACCTTGGGACCAAAACACCTTGTCTCTGTGATTGTTAGAAATATAAAATGAGATGGATCTATACTCGTCAATAATATGAAATGAGATCATATTTATGCTCCATAAACCTGCAAATCCTATATCTGTTTTTACTTATTCATATGAACAATGTTTAGTTGTAAATTTACATTTGCAAAACCTACATTCATAAAAAAAATAGAAAATTACATTTTGGTTCTTTGAACTCCTAAGAAGTTATATTTGCTTTTGGTTCTATAATACTAGTAGTGTAGTCATTAGGGCGATCTTGTAGGGCCTGTTAAGACATTCTTGCCAAAAGCACCTTGATGACTCTTGACATGGTTTTGCCAAAAACATCTTGATGACTTGGACTTTTCAATAACATGAAATAAGACCATATTTCTATTCTTTGGACTTTCATAAATTCATATATGTTTTATTTCTTCGTGGACTCTCATAAATTCATATATGCTTGTATTTCTTCCATATGAGCAGTGAAAGGTCTGCGTGTTTTTGCAAAATAATAATAATAATAATAATAAACTTTAGAATGAACTCATATTTGTGCTTTATTGATTTTTATGTATCTATATATGCTTCTATTTCCTTTATTTTTTCCATACGAACAGTGTATCACTATCAAGGTCAAACTGTTTTTGCATAAACACACAGATGACGATACCTTGATACCCAGCACTTGTTAAAAACATGAAGTTATATTTCTGCTCTTTCAACTTACAGGAACCATATTTGATTTCACTTTTTACATATGAGCAGTGTAGGACCATCAAGGTATAAAAACATGTTGGCATGCATTTGTTAAAAATATAAAATGAGATCATACTTCTACTGTTTAAACAGTTAGAAATGTATATTTGCTGCATTTCTACTATCAAAAGAAGTGTAGATCCATCAAAGTATTTCTGCTTAAAAATTTCGATAGTTGTGTTTATATTAAAAGCAAAAATCAAGTTATATTTTGCCCGTTGATCTCTTGAGAACCCATGTTTTTTCTTGCCAAGACACCTCGATAGTGTACAATTTAGTTTTTTAACTCAAAATTGTTCTTTCTAACTTGAAAAAATTGGAATATATTTCTTGAAACTCCTACAAAGCCATTGATACATTTTTTTTAAGAAAAAAAAAGTTGGTTTGATCTATCAAGCTGATTTTTCGAGTCTATCAAGATGTTTTTGCAAAAACACCTTGATGATGAGCATTTTTGACTAAAATATTATTCTTTTCAACTAAAAAATTGAAATATTTTCTTGAGACTCTTAAGAACTTTTTGCTATAATTATTTAGCCAAAAATGAATTTTTTGGTCCATGTGTACTTTCAACTCAAAGTTGTATTTTCAGCATGAAAAAATTGAATATTCTTCTTGAGACTTTCAAGAAGCCTCTGGTATAATGTTTTGGCCATAAAGAAGTATTTTTGGGTCACACCGTGCAGAAACACTTCAATGAAATTTGTTTCAATTCGATTTGTGCAATTAAAATGGTTAATTTCAACAAACTAGGAATGTTTTTGGTCAAATTCCCCAATGTGTACATCTAAGTTTTGTATATTTTCCAATGGGCTCACTTAAGTTTCCCTTTTTTCCAAATCATGCACCATATTTCATTTTTTCATAAATCACAAAGGGTGTTTTGGAGATGTTAAAAGGGGTAATGCTTGATTTGGCAAGTATTGGCAAAAATGACAGTAGGGTTCCTGATTTAGGAAAAAATGAAACTTAAGTATATCTGTTGGGAAATTTGCCTATTGTTTTTATTTAAAGTGGATACAAGATGCCTGAATATTTGATAATTGGTTTTAGTATAACCATAGAAAAAATTCAAATGTGCCTGAACTTTCAAGAACAAGATATTGCTACTTATGCAATATCTCTCTAGTCTTCATCTTCATTGCATGTAGATAAAAGATGCCTAAATATTTGGTAATTGTTTCTGGTATATTTATGATTGATAATCATATTACAAATTTCATATGTACCTGAAATGCCTAGCCTATGATTTGATTGTTTCTGGTATAAAATTGCCTTTGGATGAACCTATTATTTGAGTTGACATCTGATCCTGTTTTCTCAGTCATATTCTGCCAACAGGAAACAATGTTTTTCCTTTTTCTTTTTAGAAAAAACACAAGGAAAACTTTTTTGGGCTGTGCTCGATGCACAACTTTGACAAGTTACCTTCAACATTCTGTAACATCATCATCATCATCAATTCATTATAATCATTCTAACCATCAATGTTGTCATCATCATCATTGTTACCATTGTCTTTAGGTTGTGTTAGTTTCAAATATATGGAATCGACTACATGTTTTCATCTCTTCATTAAAATTTATCCTTAAGTTTGACTAACTAAAAAAATCTGTCATTTAACATGTCTATATCATCCTTATTACTTTTTGCCCCTCATTTATCATCTCTTGAGACTTCATCTAATTGCTTCCAGTAGAAATAATATTGATCTTACCTTTTCTAGTAATTCTAATCTGTGCTATAGCTTTATAATTGAGTTTTCTAACTGCATATGATGGATCATACCATAGTCTCATAAAAAATATTTCATCTAGGAGTACATAATGATCACACAAAACTTTCATCTTCATTTCTTCCATCAACGTTTAATCGTATAGCGGCAATGAAAAAAAAAGAAGCTAATATAGTGCTCATGACCCCTTGCTCTTTCAAGTGAACTTTCATGTCTTACAGATAATAATTTCATCTAAACTCACTGTTGTTCTTTATGTGATAGGTTGGACATTCGGGGAAGCCAGGTATATCAGCAAATGGTGGTTTTACTGTGGAATGCAACAAAAATCTTAGGCATGAAGGTTCTGCTTCCCTTGATAATCTCAAAATTGAAAGAGAAGAAGGTGAATTGTCTCCAACTGGAGATTTCGAAGAGGATAATTTTGTGGCTTTTGAAGATGCTGCTGTAACTACAGCCCCTGAGCAGAAGAATATTTCTAATGCTGAAGATGATGAGGATGAAGAAAGTGCTCAACGGTCCACTGAGGTCAGTGAAAATGCATCAGAGGCTGGTGAGGATGCATCAGGCAGTGAATCTGGCAATGGTGAGGAATGCTCCCATGAAGATAATGAGGAAGATGATGATGCAGAGCATGACGATCAGGATGCAAAGGCTGAAAGTGAGGGCGAGGCTGATGGAATGATTGAGGTGCACGATGCTGATGGGGAAATTACATCATTACCGTACTCAGAAAGATTTATTAACACAGTGAAACCTCTTGCAAGGCATGTGCCTGCAACATTACATGATAACCATGATACATCCTCCTGTATATTTTATGGAAATGATTCATTCTATGTGCTGTTTCGGCTTCATCAGGTTAGACAATCTACAGTTTGAGTTTTTTGAGCCCATATTTGCAGGACACTATGAATGTGTTATCTTCACTGCAGATATTATATGAAAGGATTCTATCCGCTAAGACTAACTCATCAACTGCTGAAAATAAATGGAGAAGCTGTAAAGATTCAAATTCTCCTGATCTATATGCTAAGTACTGCCACAGGATAACCATATTCCCCATTTATTTTGGTTTTACAGATTCCTATGCATACAAGTCTTTACAATATGACTTTGCAGATTTACGAGTGCTTTATACAATCTACTTGATGGTTCTGCTGACAACACCAAGTTTGAAGATGATTGCCGTTCTATCATAGGAACTCAGTCTTATGTTCTTTTTACATTAGACAAGCTAATCTTTAAAGTCGTTAAACAGGTACCTTTTTTTTTTTTTTGCATATAATAAATGTTTCTGAAAGCGTTATTTCTCTATCTTAAGCATATAGAAATTGTTTGTTTTCAGCTTCAAGCCATAGCCTCAGATGAGATGGATAATAAACTTCTCCATCTATACTTGTATGAAAAATCGAGGGCAGGGAGGTCTTTTGATGTAGTTTATCATGAAAATGCTCAGATACTTTTGCATGATGAGAACACATACAGATTTGAATTTGTGAGTTGCTTCACTTTCCCTCAGTATGTTCAGTTTCAAATTTTCACTTGTGCTTTCATTTTCTTTTGTACTAACTGAGGTTGGTTCTGACAATGAAATTTTGTTTATGTTAAGAGAAGTCATCCTTTAAAGCATTGAATGAAAATAGAAGTCTCATGTCAAATATTTCATTATAAAGACACTTAAAACATAATAAAATAGTACTCTTCTACCTAAAACTCACAATAGATAACAGTGTAGAATTGTTATTTTATTATTATTATTATCATACTATTATTTTGTTCTTCCAGATTTCTCAATCTTCAGATGTGATCCGACTATCAATCCAGCTAATGGATTATGGCCATGAAAAACCTGAAGTTACGGCTGTCTCAATTGATCCCAACTTTTCTTGTTATCTATACAGTGAATTTCTCTCAAGTGTCTCAGTTAGGAAAGGATTACATGGTGCCTTCCTGGGAAGGTAAAAATGGACACATCATATTTGCATACAGTGGTCAATGTTTTGACTGGACAGTGCTTTGCAGGAATAAGCGTCAATATGGAAGTGCTGATGAGTATTCCACTACTTGCAAGGCTATGAAAGGAATTCAAGTACTCAATGGTTTGGAGTGCAAGGTATCTTGTAGTTCGTCTAAGGTACTTCATTGAACTTCCACAAGCTTAAAGTTCAATCTCTCGAACTATTTAATCTGTAAGTCTGATTATTTAGGGGTTATTTATGGTTCGTCTTCCCAGGTGTCTTATGTTCTAGATACGGAAGATTTGTTCTTCCGAGTGAGAAAGAGAAGACGATACTCAAGTAGAGGGATGATATTAAATAACCAAGCACACTCTGTACAAGTAAATGATTCTAAAGTACAGCGCTTCCATAATTTCGTATCCAGTTTCATGACGAGTTCCTAACACATTTTGACACAAGTGGTATGATTTTTCTGTCATAATGAGGAACTTGTATTCTCTGTAATTTTTTTTTGTCTTGGCATTGTCTGGTTGCCTCAGAGATGTCTGTAAAGTAGTCATCAGTTATTAAAATATGGTTGAAATATGATAAAAAAAAATGCAAATTTGTCGATATATCTTTTTGTGCAATGATCAATTATTCCATAATGATAATTACATTGAATTTGTCTTCATATCTTAGGTGGGCTCTGAAGTAGGTAAAATACACCAGCAAGCTTGACGGATCTTCTCGGCTGCTTACTTTCACTCGCTCGTTTCCAGCTAACATACGGTTGCATTTCTGGTACTTATATCATCATATAAGCATTATATTATTCTAGTGTTTTTATTTCTTCTTCTCAAACTTTTACATATGCAACCCCTAACTTTATTCTTATATGATGCATACTTTACTCCCCACTTGTTAACATGTGGCTAGTCTATACGGGCAGATATGTAACATCCTGATGTAAAATGTTTATTCTTGTAGTGAGTATAGGCTCCTACTTAAATTATAGTCTGTTACGTTAAGCACTTCAGGTGCTTATGTTTGTTCAAGTTGACGCAGGTTCAGGTTGACAAGATAAACTACCGTTTGCTTTCTATATTTGTCTTGTAAATTTTGGGTCACGCAGAAAAGTATTTTGACTATTCATCTTTTAGGGGGCGTTTTATATGATGAAAGAAAATCAAAATGGACAGAAATTGGTAAAATGGTTTTCATTAGCATTTTTTTTTCCTTCCGTTCTTTTAGGAAAACTAGGGAGGAAAGGAAAATGTAATTTTTCTCATCCATTTTTTATATTCTGTTAAATTAAATGGAAAATTCATTGTGGGCAATGAAATTTAACTTTAAACTTAAAATTTTAATGATATTATATCAAAGGACGTACTCAACTTTCAATATTTCTTAAAAGGTGCATTATATTTTCGTTTTTATTCAAGGGGCACATTTGATTTTCAAATTACTTTTTTTCTTTCTAAATAGTTGTTACTTTCAATAGTGGTCTCTAAATTGTTCGAGCGGAAGTACACTATAAGATCATTTAGACTCTTGTGCTTGTCAAGTAATGTTTTACACGCATTGTTTACCGTTCAAAGAATTATTTCGATTGGATAGTAATCCAAAAAAGGGGGAAGAAGAGAGGACTGCTTGGCTTTAGGCATCAGCAAACGTTGAAGATTTTGAAGATAACATCGAGAGGTCATCTTCGGTTTGATGCAGTGAGCCGTTGAGGTTACTGAATCACCATTTGTCATTTATTATTGTCAATGCTTTCACACGTAGCTTTTTTTTTTACACAAGATACTACCTAATGCTTACTGTTTATTCCTACTGTATTATGATTTTATACAAATCTATATTTTTTGTTGGCTAATTAGGGTTTAATATTCTTATTTTTACAACAGTTGGTACATTATACAATACATCTTGGAAAATATCACTGGGTGGTTGTCTCCATTGCCGTACATCGCAGTAGTTGAGGTTTAGGTCTCACCATTTATGATATTTATTCTCCTCAACACTTTGACATATAGATTTTTTAGCTCTTACTCGAGTTACTATCTAGGATTTACTATTTAATGCCAATGTTTTTATAGAATGTATTTAATTTAATGTTATTTTTTTGACAATGTAGTTAGTACATTATACTGCACATCTTTGAATATCTCTGAACTATTTTAACTGCCCAAGAATGTGTAAAAATCAAATTTAGTCTCATAATTAATTATGTTGAACTAAGGTTTAGTTGTTAAAATTCTAATCTTCAATATGCATTTAGCACTCCTCTGATCCTGTCCATTCTAAAGACAAAGTGCCTGCATTGTCATGGATCTTCACTTCATTTCTCATCCATTGCCTTCCCTTCCTACAATTGAGTCTTACCATCGACATAAATTATAATAATTGATGACCACATTTATGCAATAGTCTCTATTAAGATAAAAGTAGTCTCTTGATTTATTCAACAGTGTCATATGTAGCCTGTAGTATTGCACCAATAGAATCATGGACTGTCATTGTTGAACCAAGTTTCATGATTCAGTCTCATTACGTGTAGGACAACACTATATATTGCAGTACTTAATTTGAACCAATCCATTTAAGAGTTTCAGTAATTATGAAACATCTAACTCAGTAATGAGTTTTGACCCAGACTTATCGTTGGAGCTAGATTAGTTTGTTTGGGTCGAAACCTTGTACAAAGGATGATTCTACTACGCTAAGTCAAACCATACTCCCGAACTCCTGAATTATGAGAATCAGTGTGGAGAAAAAGTAACTGAGTCGCTTTAGGCACAATACCACGTCTGGACCCATAGGCTTCTCGTACAATGCCATATCTAGACTTGTAGGCTTTAGTTACAATGATCCAACTTAGGACAACACTAACAACTTTCTTTTATATATATATATATATTTAATTAATTATTTGAGTTGACTAATTTTAGATGCGATCGATTTAATTTTATAAAAACTTTTTACTCACCATCAGATAAATTAAGAAGCGTTCGTGGAGGTTCATTTGTTGGAATTGTAATATTACAAATAAAGTCTCACATTAAAAACACATGAGAAAGATCATGGATTTATAAGGGAAAGATATCTCTATTGGTATGAGACCTTTTGGGTAGAGCACAAGAGTAAAACCATGATGGCTTAGACCCAAAGTGGACAATATCATATCATTATGGAGATATCTAAATTCTTTCGGTCATAACAATTGGTATCAGAGTCCGAACTACCAGAAGGTTTACTCGCTAACTGTGCACAAGAGCTATGGTCTAATCGAGCCATGTAAGTAGAATATTGACCTCAAACAAAAGAAGTAGGGGCTCTCGTGTCTGGGTCAAGAGGACCAGATACCAGACAGAGAAGTCCTAGTTGCGGCCAGGCAAGGAAGTCCTAGTAGGTTGGGTGGATCGAGGGGCATGAAATTCTCGTGGGTCGAGGATCGGACGAGGGGGGTCTTGTGATCCTTTGTTTGAGGGGGGATTGTTGGGGTTGCAAGGTTGCAAACAAAGTCTCACATTGAAAACACATGGGAAAGATCATGAATTTGTAAGGGAAAGACATCTCCATTGGTATGAGGCCTTTTGGGAAGAGCTCAAGAACAAAATCATGAGGGCTTAGGCCCAAAGTGGACAATATCATATAATTGTGGAGATATCTAAATTCTTTCGGTCCTAACACATCCAAGCGGCCAACGTTCTTAGAGTTATCGTCTTACTAGAGGAAAATTCTTGCAATATGTCGTAGTTGGGATTCAACCCTTAGATACCTAATTAACCACTTGGAGGACCTAACCACTGCACCGTTGCTTTCGGAGCAACTTTCTTATACTTTTATGATTCAATAGTGTTGAGATCACGCCACAACAAAAGTGAGAACTGTAAAGAAGAAACCGAAGAAGAATCAAGAGAGGAGAGAAGATGAAAACGATTTACCGTGGTTCAGCGGGCGCCTTGGCGGTTCGGGCACCCAGGCGGTCCGAGAGGTCCGAGGCCCCAGACAGGTCCAAGTGCCCGAAAAGGTTCCAGGCACCCGAACTAGGATATGAACGAGTCGGATAAGCAACGACTAATTCGGATCGGATATACACACTACTAGGGGCCCCGGAAGGCCTTCCAAGCGCCTGGAACAAGTCTTTCTAAGCAGCAACGAATAGAGCCTTTAGAACTACAATCCTTCCAAGCGACCGGGGAAACTCCAAGAGTGGTATGCTGCGCTCAAGACTTCCAGATCGACACAAATTTTGGTTTGCTTGTATTTTATACGCTCATACTTAATTCTTATTTGTGTTTGCGTATGATTTGTAAATGTTTTCTCCGCCTCCGGAAATGAGAAAATCTAGTGGACGGACGCCTCCCATACTTAGACCTTGGACGTACTAACCTTGGGGGATTAGGAACCAAGTAAACGCTTGTGTCTTTTGTTATTATTTTTATATTTCCATTGGACGACTAACTCAGTAGAAAGAACAAGAAAAAATCGAGAAAAAACGAGAGATCGATATTCACCCCTCTATCGATCGCATCGCTCCTATAGACTTCACTTCTAGTATCTAACATCCAGTCATCTATGACTTGTTAGGACTTCATATCTCATACCTAACATCTGATCTTACATGACCTATTTGGACCTTCACCATTACTAAGTGTTCGGTCAACTTTGACACATTTGGACTTCATGTCTCATGCCAAGTGCTCGGTCCTCCATGATCCACTTGGACTTCACTTTGTGCAAAGTATCCAGTTCTCTATGACCCACTTAGACTTTGCCCTTACTAATTCCCTATTGGACATTCAAGCACTAAGTGTCCAGTAAATCGTGACCAACTTGGACTTCACCCTTTCTAACTCCCTATTGGACTTTTAACAGTAAAATTTCTGGTCACCCTTGACCCACTTGTATTTCTCCATTTCTAACTCCCTGTTAGACTTTCAACTATTAAATATCCAATCAACCATGACCGACTTAGACTATGATGGGTGAAAATCACAAGTACACGGTTATCGTCAAGTAATAAAAAGATCGATCCCATAAATATTATAAAATCAAGTACTAATTGAATTCACAAAGCAAGTTATCTAGAAGACGCAAGTTGTGAGAGTTTGCAAGAATGAAATCGAAATTGAGTCGGAGCGTACGCAGGAAAATGAGAAAGAAATCTGAATTGGGGTAATGATTATAGGATTTTAGTTTTGCCATGATGATTGTTAACACTCTAAGTTCTATTTACTTTTCTACCTCTATATTTGTTCACATGCAGGTGGTCTATCCCGAGATACCGATATAGACTTTTGAAATTATACTGGCATGCCTACCCAAACTCGATGCCTACTTTCAAGGCAACGTTACTAGAGCGACCGCTTTCTCAGGATGACTCCTATCACGATGTCACACGGTCTCTTAGGTGTCATCTCCTACTTCGTGACGTCGAGTCAGGGCAAATCCATTAAACTCTGTGATAGCTAATGGTGTCTTCATGAGATTTTGGACTATTTTCGTGACCAACCTCTCATGTCTTGGTTCTTTATGGAGATTTGGATTCACCTTTTGGTCATTCCCTGCGTCCCTGTGAGATACGAATGTGCAAGTTAGTGACATAATCGTCTGTGCATAATAAATCCGGATCATGCAACAAACAAATCATGCAATAGAGAAAAGATAAATAGACTTATAAAAGCATGTTTAACAATACATCTGGTTACTTCCTTGTCTTAGGATCTAGAAAACTACTCCATGGAGATGGAGATACAACCAAAAGACATGAATTAAGCAATCTACAACTCCAAATAGAGAAAGGGAAGAAGAGAAAGCTTAGCAAGACGGTTGCCGATGTCTTTAGAAGGATCTCCAAGCTCCA
Source organism: Hedychium gardnerianum (assembly GCA_038050645.1). Lineage (NCBI taxonomy): Eukaryota > Viridiplantae > Streptophyta > Magnoliopsida > Zingiberales > Zingiberaceae > Hedychium > Hedychium gardnerianum. The sequence goes on along the minus strand of JBBUKS010000104.1, from coordinate 12,702,083 downwards.
AAGGTGGAAGAATGACTTCGACGACTTCTTGGACGACGCTCCCTAGGGCTCTCTATCACGGGAAAAACCCTCCTCTGCCTCCTAGGGCAGGGGGAAATCCCCCAAATCCCAAATCCCCTGGATAAGAGCTCTCATGGGTTCTTTTATAGCCTCCAAACCTTCCTAAATTGTCAAGGCACCACTAAAATGACATTTTTTGGCCTTTAGACTAGGTTTTTATGGGTTTCACCCTGAACATAACTTGTAGATCTCTGAATTATCTTTAATTTGATAGGTTGTGGGCCCCGTGACTCACTCTGAGTCAAATGTTATGTTTATTCGAAGTTTGGTCTGCTGTTTGGTCTGCCTTGGAACGGAATGCGACACGACTGTGCTAGAGTCTGTATTGTCAGACATGTTCATGCCAGGGAGCACGGGGGACCATGTCAGAGGTTGTGGACTCAGCGGTAGCTCTGCTTCACATCTAATTTTGCCTGGAGGAACACACTCGCGTCATGGGACACGTCCAGAGCGTGTTCTTTGATGAAAACTTCAATTTGATGGTTTTTGGCTATCCTTTTCTTCCTATATGATCTACGATCATATGTGTTATATTGGAAATACACGTTCTAAGGCTTCTTGGCTCTATTTTAGCTTCGAATTTGCATCATATCAACAAAAAACACAAAGAGCAGTTCTCTGAACTAAAAGAATGAAAATGATGTAAAAGAGATATAAATATGCAAAATAAGCTCATGCAATAAAATAAAATGCATGCAAAATAATATTAAAAACCACCTATGAAATACACACATCAAATATCCCTAGACTTAAACTTTTGCTTGTCCTCAAGCAAAACCTGCAATCTATATATATGTGAGTGATACATCATAATTCCTAACGCATCAGTCTAATTTTATCATGTATTTTCACTAATGAGCCAAGATAACTGAATCATCTTAGTTTGGCCTAACTGAAAGTTCTTCATGCTCAGTGCAAGAAGTGGATCAACTTTTTCTAGTTTCAACCTCCAGTCCTAATCAAGTCATCATCTAACCGTATTCCTAATGCTTCCGACGATAAACACTTACCTACCACAATCAAGGTTCGTTCACCCACCTCCCCCCAAGCGTTATGCACTATCTACACAAGATTTCAAAGGAGTACTCGGTATCAAGTAAAACATGATAGATATTTTTTCAATAACCTAACTCAGTCTCAAGGGGTACTGTATTGTATTGGTTTTCACTCATGACAACTATTTTTTGTTCCATATTTTTTTCGCAATGTGAATGCTTAAGGTGTTGGAACGGATTGACCGGCTAGAGGGGGTGAATCGCCCTGCAAATAAAAAGGACTTCTCTTGCTTCTTACTTAAGCAAGGACACACTAGTTAATTAAAAACAAATAAAAACATAAAAGAATAAGAGGCGCAAGAGGTTACTTGGTTACAATCGGAGTGGTTGTTAATCCAAGGCAGTTGAAAGCTTCACTAAAATGCTCCTTTAGGCGAAGTAGCCTCTTTACAACATTGACGTACAAGACTAAGAAAATTGAAGCAGTTAAGGCAAGTGTGATTCTTTAACCGAGAGGTCACAACCTCTATTTATAGCAAACCGATCGAGGTGACCGTTTTACTGACATGACTGTCACGGAGGCGCCTCCATTGATTGGGGGCGCCTCCAATGGATTGAAACTGATCCATTGGTGATCTGACAGTGCTGGGGGCGCCTCCAAGCATTGGGGGCGTCTCGGTTGAGTTGGCTCAGCTTCCAAATCTAATCTGCTGTGGCGGGTCTTCAGCGATGATCGGAGGCACCTCCATTTCTTTGAGGCACCTCCATCCAAATGGTGGGTGAGGAGCCTTCGAGCCTTGGGGGCGCCAGACACCTCCATCGTATCGAGACGCCTCATGCGCCTCTTCTTTCGAAGCGCCTCCAAGACATAGAGGCACCTCGGGTCTTCTCTGGTCGCCTTGGGTGATTGTCCAGCCGTCAAGAGTTGAGCTCACCCGAACCCAACTCAGGTATTCTCTTCGAGCAGGCTTCCTCCCTGGCTTCTTGTCCCTCAGACCGCGTCTTTCTCGCCCCACGTCTCTGGGCCGCGTCTTTCTCGCTCCACCGGTGTACTCTTCTATAGCTTCTCATCCCTCGGATGCACCGAGTCTGTCAACTCGCTTCCCGTGCCATCCTTCTTGTTCGCTGCGTCTTCCACTCGACTTGTTCCTAAGTTCCTGCACACTTAGACACAAGAATCAAATATCACAGGACCTAACCTAACTCAGTTGATCACATCAAAACTATCCCGGGATACTTACAATCTTTCTCTTTTTGATGTGCATCAACCCGAGTTCAAGTTAGGGTAAACATAAAAGAAATTACAGTAAATTATAAAAATAATTATAAAAATTTGCAATTAATTCCCTATTCTTCCCCTTTGATCACATTAAAAAAATATAGGGAAAAAAATACCAAAAAAAACTTAAAAAAGTACTCAAATATTTTTATTTCATAGCATGCATATAAAAATTAATATAATAATTAAGAACATATTTCGGAATCCAATAAATTTTTTTACCTATTGGATTTATCAAATATTTTTTAGGAATATCAAAAGTTGAAAATTTTCTAATTTGTCATCTATGATTTCTTACATACCAACTTAGTTCTCCAGTATTTAAAATTTTGACTATGACGAATATTTGAATTTAAGCATGCAGAGTTCTTTTTTAATCTATCTATTTCTTCTTTTAATTTTGTATTTTTATTTTTAAGTTTATTAAAATCAGGTAGTGGACATACATTTGCTAAATTAATTCTTAATTTTACATTATCCTTTTTCAATGTCATATATTTGGACCTTAGTTTGCACATTGATCTAGACATTAACTTTATGCCATTATATAATTGATCAGGGGTAGAAGACATACTTCATTTACCGTGTTGGATTCGAAGTTAGACGCTCCCCCTTCTTTACTGCTTTCTTCTGAAATAGCTCTCCCTTCATCAATGTTCTCTTCTTGATAGTTGGCAGTTAGGGCTAGTCCAACATATTTTTTGATTTCTGACTCTTCTGAAGTTGAGTCGTCCTACGTAGCTCTGATGTTTCGATGCTTGATTTTACTTGGTCATTTCTCATTTTCTTTCTTCTTCAACTTGGGGCAGTTGTCCTTGATGTGTCATTCTTCATCGCAATTGTAGCATCTCACTCTTCTTTTTCTCCGTAAAAGCTTCTTGGTCTGTGACTTGCTAAAATTATTAGTGTTAAAGAATTTATTGAACTTCCTTACTATATAAGCTTCTTCTTTGTCAGTTGTAGAATCTGAGTCTGATTGATCCTTCTTGACTTTCAAGGTTAGGTTCTGGTTCAAAGTTTCCTTCTCTTTTCGATCTGCACATCGAGATTCGTGTAATTCCAAAGTAGAGAATAGTTCTTCTAAGGTACATACATCTAGGTTCTTGGAGACGTAGTAGGAGTCGATGATGGATGCCCAATCTTGAGTTCTAGGGAACGCGTTTAAAGCATATCTTAGTGAATTTCAGTTTGATACTGTTTCCCCTAGGTTGGTGAGTCCGGTGATCAGCTTCTTGATCTTTACATGTACCTTTTCTCCCTTTTTCATCCGAAGGTTCGTTAGTTGATTCCGGATCAGGTCTCGTCTTGCTAATTTGGCTTCTGAGGTCCCTTCATGAAGTTCCAGGAACTTTTCCCAGAGTTCCTTTGTCGATTTGTAAGTGCCAATCTGGTTGACTTCTTGAGGTGGAAATATACTTAGCAGATGGAACTCTGCTTTTCCGTTGGCCACAAAATCGATCTGCTGCTTCTTGATCCAAAGATACTCTTCCTTTTCTTCTCCGTTCTTATCTTTAGGAACTTCAAAATCATATTTAATTGTTAGCAAAATCTCAAAGTATGTTTTAAAGAATACCTCTATTTTACGCTTCCATATTGAGAACTCCCCCTCAAACTTTGGCAGGTAGATGCCAGATCCGGCCATTCCTCTTGTTGCTGGGAGGCACGACTGTGTTGGGAGGCACGACTGTGTTGCCAAATTTTCTGGCGATCGTATTGTCCTCTGAGCCCATTGGCACGACCATGTCCGATGACATGGCATGCTAGTGTTTGTCTCAGAGCACGGTGGCATGGCCGTGTCGAGTGACACGATCTGCCCATGTTCTTCACCAGTTTTCTTCCCGCACCCATGGCGGCTGTCACGACTAGCTCATGGTTGCTCTTGACCCTGAAATAAAACAATTTTTTACAAGGTTAAAACTACGAAACAAAAGTAAAACTTAAACGAAACAAAGAAAGAAACTTGGGTTGCTTCCCAAGAAGTACTTGTTTATGGTCATAAGCTCGACCTCTATCAGTCTCAATCGGGAGCGCATGGTTTGAGGTGATCGCGCTTTCCTCTTATCTTATTAGGTTCATCAATGGAGTATCTTTTAAACCTTGCTCATGTCGGAACAAGATACTTCCGAACTCTTTTGCTAAGGGTTATTCGCCTTTCATCAGATTTGCTTGATTTCAACGGCTGTCATGCCCCTTAAAGCTTGCTCACGGAGGAACAAGATACTTGTTAGCTCTAGCTCTCAGTCCTTTATTGAATATTCTCATCTTCAAACGATCATCACGAGGTCGTTCATGTGATTTCTATGAAAAATCTGTCCTACCACAAACATGCTCAAGAAAAGGTTGGTTAATAGCCTTAGATAGATCAAATGAAGTTTTACCTTCACCGATCACCAAAGAGAGTATAACATCAATCAAGATCTGTGAATAGGAAAGACTCTTCTAGATTCTTGAGGTTTGGAGATAATTGAATTAAAGTAGTGCTCTCCTTTATCAAAGTCTCAATTTCATATTCCTTGAGTTCCTTTTCATGCGATTTCTGAGTGTTCTGAGTGACTTCTAACTCTTTATTTTTTTTGTGTCATCTTCATCCTTCTCACATACCATAGGCTCCTCCAAAGCTTCACCAATCCTCATAGTGTTAGCATCATAATATTCAAAAGGATCAGTCTCAGATTAATCTGGAAGTTTATTTGGAGTCCTTGGTGATGAGCTAGCGATTTGCGCTAGTTGAGTTTTGAGTATTTTATTATGTTTCTCGAGATTTTCATCTCTACCCGACAATTGCACGAATTCCTCTTACATTTGCGCATGTGAGGTGATGAGGCCTTCAATCATCTTCTCCATTCTAGATAGTTGGGATGTTATTTGAACTCCCGTTGCTTACCTAAAATTGTTCTGTCCTCCTTGGTCTTGATTGTTCCTATAAAAGAAATTTTTAGTGTTTCCCCAACTAGGGGTATTGGTGTGCGAATATGGATCATCCTACGACCACTGGTTGTAGTTGGGGAGGACACCCCATTTTTCTCCATCTACTTCATGTGAAGGACCAACTAGTATTGGACAATTATCTATTGCATGACCTGTTACACCATAAATTTCGCAATAGACATTAGTAGAATTCACATCAATAATTTGGTCGAATATTTGAGTTAGAGCTTCTATCTTTGTGTACAAGGAAAATATGTTCACTTGAAAAGGAAAGGTCAGAAAAGGCAACAAGATTTGAAATAGGAAAAAAGAAAAGAAAGAAAGTGAAAAATTGTAAGAAGGAAAGAAATCTAGATTGACTAAATCGCTATTCAATCCATATCGATCTTGACAGTCCCCGACAACGACGCCAAAAACTTGATGGGTGTAAACCGCAAGTGCACGGTCGTCGTCAAGTAATAAAAAGATTGATCTCACAGGAACTGTAAAATCAAGTACTAATAGAATTTGCGAAGCGAGTTATCTAGAAGATCGCAAGTTGTGAGAGTTTGCAAAAACGAAATCGAAATTGAGTCAAGAGCTAACGCAAGAAGACGAGAAAAAAATTTGAATTGAGGGAATGATTCTAAGATTTCGGTTTCACCATGATGATTGTTAACACTCTAAGTTCTATTTACTTTCCTATCACTATGTTTGTTCACATGTAGGTCTATCCCGAGATACCGATATAGATTTTTCTTCTTGTATGAAAGTAAATCCCGAGATACCGTCAACATAGTACATTGGTATAATTCCAAAAATCTATATCGGTATAATTCCCAAACTTAACGCCTACTTTCAAGTGACCTTACTAGAGCGACCATTTTCTGGAGGCTCCTGTCACGATGTCACACGGTCACCTAGGTGTCATTCCCTACTTCGTGACACCTAGTCGGGGCAAACTCATTAAGCTCTATGATAGCCAATGGTGCCCTCCTGAGATTTTGGACTACTTTTGTGACCAACCCCTCGTGTCTCGGTTCTTTATGGGTCGAAGATTTAGGTTCATCTTTCAGTCCTTCCTTGCGTCCTATGAGATACGAAAGTGCAAGTTAATGTCACAATCGTATGCGCGCAATAAATTCATATCATGCAACAAACATATCTTACAGTAGAGAAAAGATAAATAGACTTATAAAAGCATGTTCAACAATACATCGGGTTACTCTTTTGTCCTACAATCTAGAGAACTACTCCATGGAGATGGAGATACAACCAAAAAAATATGAAATTAAGTAATCTACAACTCCAAACAGAGAAAGGGGAGAAGAGAAAGCATAGCGAGACGGTTGCCGGTGTCTTTAGAAGGATCTCCAAGCTCCAAAGGTGGACACATGACTTCGACGACTCCTTGGATGGCGCTCCCTAGGGTTTCCTGTCATGGGAAAAAACCTCCTCCGCCTCCTAGGGCAGGGGGGATATCCTCCAAATCCTAGATCCCCTGGATAAGAGCCCCATGGGTTCTTTTATAATCTCTAAACCTTCCTAAATTGTTAGGGCACCACCAAAATGATGTTTTTGGGTCTTTAGACTAGGTTTTTACGGGTTCCAATTAGAATATAACTTGTAGATCTCTAAATTATCTTTAATTTGATAGGTTGTGGGCCCCGTGACTCAATCCAAATCAAATGTTATTATGCCTATTCAAAGTTTGGTTTACTGTTTAGGATGCCTCGGAATAAAATGCGACATAGCCGTGCCTGTGGGCACAACCTGACCGTGTCTGTGGGCACGGCCTGGCCATGTTAGAATTTGTATTGTCGGACACAACTGTGCCAGGGGGCACGGGGGGACATGTTGAAGGTTGTGAACACCGTGGTAGCTCTATTTCGCGTCTAATTTTGCTTGGAGGAACACGCCCGTGTCATGGGACACAATTAGAGCGTGTTCCTTGATGAAAACTTCAATTTGATGATTTTTTGGCTTCTTTTTTCTTCTTGTATGATCCACGACCATATGTACTATGTTGGAAATATACGTTCTAAGGTTTTTTGGCTCCATTTTAGCTTCGAATTTGCGTTTTATCAATAAAAAATAAAAAAAATATAAAAATTAGTTCTCCAAACTAAAAGAATAAAAATGATACAAAAAAATGTAAGTATGCAAAATATGCTCATGCAATGAAACAAAATGCATGTAAAAATAATACTAAAAACTATGTATGAAATACACACATGGACTTCTCCACTATCAAATATCTGATCAACCTTGACCTACTTGAGTTTTTGATAACCAACAAACATTAAACCACTCTTGGTCAACCTTGACCCAAGATCGATTGCACTAATAATTTTGCCCTCAAATAATCTCTCCTTTTACTTGACATCTCACTCTCAACTATCAAACATATTGATCAAATATTAACTTGAGCCAACTCAAGCTTGGTCAATCTTGACTAGAGGTTGATTACACCAACAAGTTGAAGGAGGAGTACTATGTCACGTGGTTTCGACTTTCCTTATATGTTGTTTTATTACACCTAATTTAAACTGATTGCCAATCATAAAAGAAATATATTGTTAGAGCTTTCATCCCCTACTTCAATTATGCAACTAAGTGTTTTGATGTGTAGGGAAATGGGTTTAAGTTAGGTCTATGGTGTTGTCTAACTTGTGTTTTAAGTTGTACAAAATTTAACATGTATATAGAGTGACTTGGCATGGCTAAAGTGAGTGGTTGCATGATGGCTTGAGTTCCATGACATTAGAGAATGATGGCTAATCCAAGAGACCACAAAATAAAGAACATCGAACTATGTCAAAAGATTTCAAAATATTTTGAAGGGGAGCTTTCAAAATATTTTTAAAAGGGAGTCTTCAAAATAATTTTAAAGGAGGAGCTCTAACTTTTTGAAAAGAGTTTTTGGAAATATTTTCAAAAAATGGTTTGGAAATAATTTTTAAAGCATTTTGATTTTTTTCAAATATGAACTTTTATTTTTCATATTTTGATGTGTCATAGGAGGAGAAGAAATATGAAGTTTAAATTTAAAGTTTTAAAGGGAAAAGTGAAAAGAAATAACTACCTTTAGTTGTCTGATCTTATGCTTGCATCGTATACTATTATCTTATACATACATTGTATGCTCTTATCTTATGCGTGTATTGTATACTTTTATGCATTGTCTGCTCTTATGTCTCTATTTTTTCTAACTTTAAATAAGTTTTCAAATATAAAAAGGGAGAGATTATTAGTGCAGGTAGAATCAAATGATCATACTAGAGTTTTGATATATGGAAAAAGTTTAAAGTTAGGCATTAGAGTTTCTGATATGTTTGTCAAGTGTGTAGGTGCAAGTAACTTCACAAAACAAATTCTAGTGGGTCAAGGAAATCAGACACTATATAAAAAAAGTCTTGTTAGGTCAAGGAGACCAGACACCAGATAGAGAAAGTCCTTCTGGATCAGGGTGACCAAACACCATATAGGGAAAGTTCCGGTAGGTCAGCAGAACAAACACCAAGTAAGGTAAGTCCTAAGTAACCAAACAAGGTAGGTCCAAGAGAGAACCTTCTAACAAAGAAGGTTGTGTGTGAGAGAGTCCTTGTATTTGGGATGTGGGTAGTCTCCGTACATCTAGGCGGTTGACTTGATCAAGAAACCACCAAGAGTTTCAAAGTTAAAGTCAAATATATAATTGACAAGAAGTCAACTGTTAGGGATGATGTTATATATAATTGATGCTTTAGAGTCAAGTCACTTTACACAGCGCACGTAGAACTTTCAAGTTAGGCTATTGTGAGATGATTTGTGTGCCTTTGCTCATCAATAAAATTACTAGATACAATTAGATGTACTTGCTAAGGATGATGCTATTTCATTCACACACATTAGTTCTAACTGCAGGTTTTGTTTGAGGATAAAAAATTATTTAAGTTTGATGGTATTTGATGTTGGTAAATCATGTATATATTTTCAGTCTTATTTAGAATGCATTTGTTACATTACGTGGGCATAATTTGTGTTATTTTCAAGCATTTCCATTCATTTTATCATTTTAATTCGGATGACTGTGATTTGTGTTTTATATTGTTAGGAAGTGGAAGATTCTTGGCTTTAGAGCTCAAATGGAGATGAAAAGTTTAAGGACAACACAATGTGGCATGATACACAGCCTACCCGTGGCCCATGCCACAATCATGTATCATCCAGGAGACAAAATAGACATCGGAGCAGCGACCGGAACCTCCAGTAAGGAACATGGGCCAGTCATGTCTCCTGACACGGCCATGTCCCTTGTTGCCACTTAACGAGGAGCACTCCAGCATGAAACACGGGTCAGCCATGTCACTTGACATAGTCATGTTCTGTTCGACCATCTGACTAGAAGCTTCTAGCAGACCACATGACCGTGGACCGTGTGGCGGTGCCCCCCCTGAGTTTTTTAAAATTCTGTTAACACCCTCTATATTTTAGAAAATTTTGTTAGCCACCCTGACATTTTAGAAAATTATATTAGGGTTATCCTATTTTTTAGGAAACTCTGTCAAAGCTCTAAAATTATAAAAGGAGGCAAGGGGCAGTGGCTAAAAAGGTGCTAGTGATTGGGAGATCGGGAATCTCGCATCCCGATCCCATGACAGGGGATTGAGGAGGAGGCCTCTTCATGACACCAAAGGCTTGTCTCTCGAATATCATGGAGTAGTTTCTTTATTCTAAGATTAGGGAGTAGTTTGACAATAGATTTATATGTGATTTTTTTTTATCTATGACATGTTGGATCCTTGATTCGGTTTTATTTTTCTTATTGTATTCACTTATAGTTTGCATGATTAATGTTTAAGAGACAGATTTTTTTGGGATAGATCGGGAGACGAACCTTAACCTAGGATCTAGAACATAAACTTGTGTGTAATTATCAAGGACTAGGGGACGGATTGAGAGGTGAACGCTATTCTCAGACCTATAAAATTGAGCTTGAGGGTTTATCTACAAAAGTAGTTCAAACTCTCTCGAGTATACCATTGGCTATCATTGAGCGTAAAAAGTCTATCCTGACTTGGTTACCATGAAAGTCAGAGCCACGTTAGGATAGATACATCGGTGCGTCTTGGGAGAGAACATCGGTTACTTTAGGATAGACCACTTTTAAGAGTGATCAAACATTGAGATAAGAGAGGGATCCACATTTAGATTGTCAATGATATATCATGGTGAAACCGAAGTCTTAGGATTGTCTCTTAAGCTAGTTTTCTCACAACTCTTCGTTTTCTTATTTTGTTTTCTTTCACAACAATTCTCTCGATTCCGATTCGTCTAGATAAGCCCTATTGCACATAGACTATTAATCAACTCCATGATCCTAGAGAACGATAATTTTTCTACTTGACGACGATCGTGTACTTGCGGTAGCCGCACATCAACAAGTTTAAGGGGGAGTGTGTAATGTGGTTTAGACTTTCCTTATATGTTGTTTTATTACACCTAATTTATACTGATTGCCAACCATAAAAAGGAAGAGATTGTTAGAGCTTTCATCCCCTACTTCAATTATGCAACTAAGTGTTTTGATGTATAGGGAAATGGATTTTAATTAAGTCTATGGTATTGTCTAACTTGTGTATTAAGTTGTGCAAAATTTATGATGTATATAGAGTGACTTGGCATGACTAAGGTGAGTGGTGGCATGATGGCTTGAGTTCCATAACATTAGAGAATGATGGCTAATTGAGGGACCATAGAATAAGGAGCATCGAACTATGTCAAAAGATTTCAAAATATTTTGAAGGGGAACTTTCAAAATATTTTTAAAAGGGAGTCTTCAAAATAATTTTGAAGGGGGAGCTCTAACTTTTTGAAAGAGTTTTTGGAAATATTTTCAAAAAAAGGTTTGAAAACAATTTTTAAAGTATTTTGATTGTTTTTCAAATAGGAACTTTTATTTCCGTATTTTGATGTGTGTAAAAGGGGGAGAAGAAATATAAAGTTTAAAGTTAAATTTTTAGAGGGAAAAGAAACAATTACCTTTAGTTGTCTTTTCTTATGCTTGCATTGTGTACTATTATCTTATGTTTACATTGTATGCTCTTATCTTATGCTTGTATTGTATACTTTTATGCTTTGTATGCTCTTGTGCCTCTATTTTTTTCTAACTTTAAATTAGTTATCAAATATCAAAAAGGGAGAGATTGTTAGTGCAAGTAGCACCCAAATGATGGAAGCATAGTTTTGATGTATAGAAAAAGTTTAAAGATACGCATTGGAGTTTTTGATATGTTTTTCAAGTATATAGGTGCAAGTAACTTCACAAAACAAATTTCGATGGGTCAGGGAAATCAGACATCAAGCAAAAGAAGTCTTATTAGGTCAAGGAGACCAAACACTAAACAAAGAAAGTCTTGATGGGTCATACAGACTAGATACCAGACAGAGAAAATCCCAATAAGTCAGCAGAACTAGACACCAGATAAGATAAGGCCTGGATAACCGAGCAAGATAAGTCCAAGAGAGAATCTTCTAGCAAAGAAGCTTGTGAGGGAGAGTCCTTGTATTTGGGATGTGGATAGTCTTTGTATAGCTAAGCGGTTGATTTGATAAAGAAACCACCAAGAGTTTTAAAGTTGTCAAATATATAATTGACAAGAAGTCAACTATTTTCAATATATTTTTTAGTAAATATCTTCTTGGAATAACTTTGTGTTACAGGAAAAATTAACTTCCAGATCGGAAGGTTTATAGGTTGACTAGAAGTCTAGGCAACCAGAAGTTATTCAAGCAACTGGAAGGAGAGTTAATCGAACAGATTGGATAAGATTTGATTTGATAAAATTTTGGTAATATTTCATTCCAAGCAACCAAATCACTTCAGATGACCAGATGCTTCCAGGCGACCTAAGGAAAAGGATAAGCATCAGGCTCCCAGTAAATGAAAAAAAAAAAAAAAAAGGTCTGAGGGACCAGAATCTTTCCATGTAACCACAGTCCAAGCAACCGGAGGCTATCCCAGGTGGCTAGAGCATCATGACAATTTTCGAGCACTAGGCAAATAGAAATAATTGGTTCTAGGAGATCAGATGCTACTCCAGGTGAGCAGAGGACTCCAAACAATATTTTAAACAACGCCCTTGATGGAGATATTTTGAAACAAGAAAATTAAAGAAAATCACAAGAAGAATACTTTGAAAATACATTGAAAGTCTAGCAATAAAGCAAGTCTCTGCTGCTCTGAAGCTCTGCAGTAAAGTTTCAACAACTCGATATAGCTTAAAATTTTAATATTGTTTGAGCTATAATTTTCTCACTATTTGGCATCTATACTATTATTATTCTTCTATCTCTTGCTAAAAGATTGTAAACGGTTCTCGGTGTCCGGAAGGTTTTCTGGAATGGAAAAAGATAGAGGATTTCAAGGGGGTAATTCACCTAACGAATTAATACGTCGTGGAGTAGCCGCATTGGGGCGGATCATTGTCATGATGTAAGAGCTTAGCGGCCACTGAATCATGTTAAAACAATGTGTGATTTGTAAGCTTGCTTCTATGTTTTTGTTTATTTTTATTGTATTTATTATGTTGGTAACTTTGATATCAAAGCAAGAGTAGTTGAGAAATATACTTGCAAGTGTCAATTCACTACTTCTAATTAGGTCATCTAATCACCAACATAAATAAACATGTTAATGATTATGGTAAATATGATTGTATATGTTTGTTTTATTTCAGCCTATTTTTTTTTTTGTGACCTTGACATCAAAGAGCAAACGCAAGTTAGAATTGCACTTGCAAATTTTGAATCACTCACTATTCACCCCCTTCTTACTCACCTCATTGTTCCTAACACTACACCAATGGAGATCTAACCCCAAAATCCTTTTGCTCAACTACATGCCAAAATTATCCAGCACCTTTTTAGTCTCCTCTAAAAACTTTATGCACCAATAAACTACAGCAATTTAGTGATTAAGCGTCTCCCTCTGCAAGACACCTCGAGGATCCTTCTAATTTTAATACTGGTCCTTTGTTTTTTCTTTTTATGTTAGTGATAAATAACAATAAGAGTCCACAGCTTCCATGGCTGAAGATAGTTTAGGCCCTCCATAATCAGTTTTCCCTTCCAGTTGTCTCCATTACACTTTCGCTGCATTTTTTTTCTTTATATTTATATTTATATTTATATTCCTTCCAGTTGTTTCCGTTAATCACTTGAGCACAACAGAATTAATCAAATGCCCTCAATTCCACTCCAATCTCTGTTCCGTTCCCAGCTAAGCAAAATATTTTCTAGCGGCGGCCTGGCGTTAGCTCCTTGCAAATGCGCCCCGGCGCGGTTTGGTCAACCCCACGAGTGAGAAGAGAAGCATTCCGATGACGTCCGAGGGAAGAGGCGTGTCGAACCAATGGCAAAGTAAACGAATAATTAATTAATCATGACTGAGTCCAGGCTAGGAAGAGTCAGGAGAAGACTAGCCAGCCCTGTTATGTTCTTCCATCCTTGTTCCTAGTTATTTTTATTTTCTCTGCTATCCATTACCGCGGTTTCGTCCTTCATCGACCTCCTGGCGATGGAAAAACGAGTAAGTCATCTCTCGCGTTTCATCATGTTAATTTCCTTCTCTTGCTTTCCTCAATTTGATCCTTGGAGTTGCTTAGCATGGATAAGATTTGGATGGCCGTTTAGGGGTGCCGAGTGTACAAAGATTAACAATGGTCGAGAACGGAAACTGATTAATTTTATGAGTTGATATCACGCAACTTTTAGACCACTCTGTAATTTTGCAGTTGAAAATATAAGTAGTACCATATTGATTTTCTTTTTTTCTCCATTTTTTGGCTTCGGTGATTCAATTTTTTTCTTCTTTATTAGGTGTGTGACTTTGTTGATCTTTCCATCTCCTTGATGAGCTTCAAAACCATAGGATACACCATTTATCAGACTTCAGGAATTTTTGGTTGAATAAAAACTTTGTTTTTGAATGTTTGATAGTTTACAAGAAATACTGTGTTTCAACTCACATAAACCGACTAAAATTTCCATATAGGATCACGAACAAACATTCTTGCCTTGCTCTCTTCGAATTGCAATTGACTCCATTTTAATCTGATGGGCAATTGTTAAAACATACGAAAAAAAACTTTTAAAGATCATGAGGTCAGTTTAATGAGGTTTTATAACATTAACATAGTATGGGTTCTCTTCTTGATAGTTTGTGTTGATGATTCTGGGGCTAATAGTTTGAAGGAATGTACGATAATGGTGTTTTGTTAATAGAAAAGATAATAGATTTACATGACACTATTGATTTGTCATTTGCTTACATTTAAGAACATGTATGGCTTATTAAATGTGACAAATATTTTTGTTTTTTCAATTCTCTGGGTTTGCAGTTTGACAAGGACGACGTATTTGGTAGGGTAGTGTTGCACCAAGGACATGAATATAATGCACGATAATTTTTTGTGGCTACATTAGCTGAATATGTTTAACCTAATCTTTGTTGGCTAATTGTGCCAAGTGTGGTGCCATTTAGATGGATAATCTGTAAGTGGGCTGAACATATTCCTCAGTTATGGAAGAAGCAAGCACGAACCAATTATCTCTCGTTGTGTCTTCCATGCCGGAATCTCTTCCAGCTTCAGAAGAACCTATAGCTTCAAGTGTAGCTGACAAATATCTTGAGAGTACTGATCACTTGCAGGAGAAAAGTGTGGATGATACAGGGACAAAAGTTGAGCAACATTACTCAGTTTCATTAATGGACAACAAATATTTGAGTGATAGACAGCATAAGAAAGGAGTAGAAGAAGTCTATTCGAATTACAAGCAGGAAGTTGCTGTAGAGGATTCCCAGCCATTTGTTCCGCAAAATTTTGAATATATCTCATCAGAACAAATTGCTTTCACTACTGATAGACAGCACAAGAAAGGAGTAGAAGAAGATGAGGCATCAGTTGAGCTTCAGCAACATTTATCTGGTCCTTCATCAGTAGACAGCAAACCTTTAAGTGGAGGTGTTGAGTTGACTAACAAGCAGGAAGATGTTGTTGCTAATTCTGAGTCACCTCAACAATTAAGTGTTGCTGAAAACGTCACTACTCATAGCCAGCTTCATAAAGGTGCAGAAGAACAACACTTCTCAGATCCTTCATCAGAGAACAACATGCCTTTAAGTGAACAAGTCAATGCCTATAACAAACAGGAAGTTGCTGTCCAGGATTCTGAACCATCAGTTCTGCAAAATTTTGCATATATCTCAGCTGAACAAGTAACTGCTTCTGAAAACCTCACTACTCGTGGACAGCTTAAAGAAGGTGCAGAAGAAGATGAGGCATCTGCTCAGCTTCAGCAACAATTTTCTGATTCTTCATCAGTGCATAGCAAACCTTTCAATGAAGATGTTGTAGAGATACAAAAAATTGTAGATATCTCATCTCCACAAGTGACTGCTGCTTTAAACGTGGATACTCATAGCCACCATCAAAAAACAGATGGATCTCAGCAAAGCGTTGCCAACGCCTCAATACTAGACATGGATAATGCAAATGCAAAAGACGACTCTAGTGTACGAGATACTCCCATTGGTGGTAAAGCTCTGCTTTTCTCAGAAACTGTTAAAGATCCACTATCTCATTTTTTGGAGACACAAAAAGATCCAAGGAGCATTTCCCCTCATAAAGGAAAAGCTTCTTCTAAATATGGTACCTACGAGGACACTAAAAGAAGAATAAGTGAAAGGAAGCCATCTCGGTTCCTTTCTGATCTCAGCCGCAGGAATGCTCTTGGACAAACAGATAAGAAGCCATCAGAGTTAACTAAATCTTTTAAGAACAGAGAAATCACTAATAGAGGTATTGTGGACACAAGTACACAAGATCCTGTTATGGCAGTTGTGAACAAATTTGGAGGAACCTTTGACTGGAGAGCTAATAAAGCACAATTCGCAGTAAGTCTTTATGCTCTTACTGAGAATGATTATGCTTATAACTTTGTTGATATTTCTTGCATTCTTGATTGCTCCATCACTAACATGTGGAATTTGGCTATATGCAGAAACAAAAGACTGCCAATTTTGAACTAGAAAAGGTTCAAGGAGAAATTGCTAAATGCCAAAGACAATTAGATTCTGCTGAAGAGGCTAAAGTCCAGGTACTGAAAGAGATGGAAAGCACCGAGAGGTTAATAGAAGAACTGAAGCTTAAACTAGAGAGAGCCAAGCAAGATGAGGCTCATGCAAGACAAGACATGGAACTGTCCCGTCTAAGATTCAACGAAATAGAGCGTGGTATTCCCATTGAATCAAGCGATGTGGTTAAAGCACAATTAGAGGTCGCCAGAGAAAGACATGAAGCCATAATGACTGAGAGACAGTCATCGGTTAAGGAACTGAAAGATTTACAAGAAAAATTGGTTTCATTGATTAATGAAAGGGATATTGCAATTAGGAAATCTAAAGATGCTACTTTTGCTGCTATGGAGATTGAGAAGAAAGTAGAGGAGCTTAAGATGGAGCTCAACTCAACAAAAGGACCATTGCAATCAGCTCGTGCTGCATATCTTGAGGCAAATGAACATAGAATTGGTGCGACCTTGGTACGAGATCAAGATTGCCTGACATGGGAGAAGGAATTAAAACAGGCTGAAGAAGAGGTTCAACAGCTTTATCAGCTGCTGACGTTAACAAAGGATCTAAAATTGAAACTAGATACATCCTCTGCATTGTTATCTAAAGTCAAGGCTGAATTAGTAGAATATATGAAAGCAAAATTGGAAGAAGAGTCTGAGGGTTTAAAAATTGATAAAATGTCAGATAATGAGGTAGAAACAAAGAGAAGACTCCCATTCACTGAAGAACCGGATCTAACTAAAAGGGAACTTGAGGAATTGAAGAATAGAAAGAAAGAATCCGAAAACGAGGTTAACTCTCTTAGAGTTGCATTCTCAGACCTCAAGTCTGAGATTGAAGCTGCAAAATCTGCTCTCAATATCTTAAAACAGAGGGAAGGAATGGCATCCATAGTCGTTTCTTCCCTAGTAGCTGAGATTGACAGGACAAACAAAGAAGTCGAAGCAGTTAGAATGAGGGAAAAGGAAGCCAGAGACAAGATGGTGGAGCTACTCAAGTCATTGCCAAGAGCAGCTCAGGAAGCAGATGAAGCCAAATCTGTTGCGAAGATGGTGCGAGAAGAATTGCAAAATTCCAGAAACGAGGCTGAGCAAGCACAAGCCGCTGCAAGCACAATGCAGATGAAACTACATGCAACGTTCAAAGAAATCGAAGCAGCGAAAGCGTCAGAGAAGTTGGCACTTGCACAGGTGCAAGCACGTCAAGACAGTGTGCATCCCCCGAGCGGGGTTGGGGTGACTCTACAATTAGATGAGTACTTGACTCTTTGCAAGAAAGCCAATGAAGCGGAGCAGCTTGCACGTGAGAAAATGACATCCGCTCTAACAGAAATTGAAATGGCTATAGAATCGCAGTTACTTAGCTTGAAGAGACTGAAGGAAGCATATAGGGAGATGCCACAACGCAAGGAAGCTTTGGAGATCGCTATGAAGAAGGCCGAGGAGGCGATGGGAGGCAAATTGGCAGCAGAACAAGCGTTTAGGGCATGCAGAGCTGAGCTAGAGCATCAAAGAAAAGCTAATGATGCAGGTAAAGCAGCTGTTGGACATCAAGCGAGCTCACTTGCGAGTTTTCATCAGAGAAGTGAAACAAACATGACAAGAAAGCCAGAAGAGGAGTTAGAACAGCAATGGAAAGCTAGCGATGAAGCTACAAGTGTTGCCGTTGTTGGTCCCCAGGAGAGCACACATTCTAGCTTGCCTTACAAAAGTGAAACAACGA
This sequence comes from Hedychium gardnerianum, assembly GCA_038050645.1. Lineage (NCBI taxonomy): Eukaryota > Viridiplantae > Streptophyta > Magnoliopsida > Zingiberales > Zingiberaceae > Hedychium > Hedychium gardnerianum. The sequence continues at coordinate 12,684,001 of JBBUKS010000104.1, read as the reverse complement.
GCAGCAAGAAGCAAGAAAGCGATGTTCTTGTGCATCCTGAGTTGGAAGATACTGAACATTCTCTTATCGTTAACAAAAAGAAGAAAACAGTGTTTTGGAAGTTGATTTTCTTCTTTGGCCGCCGAACCAAACACTGAATCCATAGACATAGTTGATGCATGGATGCCTGAGTGTAGAAGATTGCCATTTTGTTGTTGTTGCTACGAGTTTTATATAATTTTTCCCTGCTGAATGTAAATGCCTCACAAATTTGACAATACAGACATTGATGAATTGTACGCTCGTATGATTTATTGTGCAAACGAGTCTAATGGCATAGCTTTCTTGAAAGTAATTATTAGCAGAGCCTGTACCCATGATGCCTCCATCCCTGAAAAATGAATTTGGTTTACAGGTTTAGGCATGTTAAAGAGTTTTAAATAGCCAACTAATGAGATTCATGGTGTTTGTCAGGTTATAATAATGCTTTATATATTCGAAGTTGAAAAAAAAAGTGAAGAAATTTATTAATTAATCCGGGAGGTGAAGGGCTTCCCAAAAATTAAATTATTGTAACTCATGCATCATTTATTATAATAACCTTTTTTATATCCTAAACTCTACGTATTATATCTTCTTACACTTTGTAAAATATAATAATTTTTTAAAAATATTTTAACACTATCACTCAAATTAGTGATTAGAATTTTTTTATTCTCAATTAGGAAATAGTACTTTAAGAACATCTAATTAGATTATTTTTTTTTGTCTTTTTGACTATTTGTTTGTCTCATTTGTCTATTTTTTATTTGTGGATTTTAGGTTTAGTTTTTTGTTTCTGATTTTGATTTTGATTTTTTTGGATTCTGATTTTAGTTTCAGAGGTTTGGGTGTTAAGAATCAGATGACCAAACTAGAGGGGGAGATTAATGAATGTTTCTAATTTTAGAGCTCACAGACATTTGATAAGATGTTTGCTCGGTTAGTTCAAATAATAAACAACAAAAATAAGGAAGATAAGAAACCAAACGATGGATGCAAGCATGTAATATGATTCGGCAGCCCCCTAAACTCTTACTCCATGACCTATTGTATTGAACTGGTATGGTTGTGTCGCTAGAGAGGCGAATTCATCTTTTTCATTTTCTTTTTGTCGATCGTGTTTGTCTATAATCATTAGAGCAAAAAAAAAGACAAACACATGATATTTGATTTTTTAAGTGGTGCACAACTTCCGAGTTCCTACTCCATGACCTAAAGTTCTATCGAAAGTAGACAGAGCTAGGAATATTAGGGAGCGAAAGATATGTATTTACGTTGAGGGGAGGGTGGCCGTGTCATTGCCCTAATTTCTATTTCTTTATACCTCTTGCACTAAAAAATTGAGGAGGCTTCGACCCCCGCCATCACACACCCGGGCTCCGTCCCTAGCAAACACGATTACTTTTCTCCTTATTAAACACCTTTTTGAGGTGAAAAAACCTCAAACAAAGCTAATTCTTTCCCAAAACACAAGAGAATACAAAAATACAATGATAATGCAATAAACAAATTACAACTTAGATGTCTTTACTTATTTTTTCATGTAAGAATAAGAAGAAGAATTGCTTGCATGACAAAATTTGTCCGAAAATGAGCAGCCTACAATCTTTTATCTTCATCATCTAGCCGATTGTTTGTGCAGCATTAGTTGACTATTGTGTTTGGTTGGACGATATCATAGGCAATAGCATGTCCACATCTTTGGATCCTCATTAATTACTTTCTCACATAACCATCGGTTGATTATTTTTAATTTATTAGATTGTACTTTTATAAAGTGGACTTTCCCATGTCAATTTCTAAATATTCTATTCATAAATACATCAGTCAACTCAAATAGTCGATTGAATAATCTTTTATTCAGTCTCTACCTAAGTCGATCAAATAATCTTTTATTTATTTCAATATTTATTAGTCGACTAAATAAACTTTGTTCATTCTCAGATTGAAAATATTATTCATGTTAAATTACTATTCATTCAATTGACTCTACTAATTAATTGAATACACTATTCATGTTAAAAAAGTTGTTCGAAGTATTGAAAATACTATTCATGTTGAATTTTTTTTTATGTCAAGAGATCTCATGTCTTTAGACTTTCTTATATGCTAAGTATAGATCAACCTTGATTTACTAAAAATTCATTATACTAGGACTTTTAATTTTGCATAGTGTAAGTATTTTGGATTAGTTTTGATATTGATCAACCGAATTAAGTAAGTTTCTGTGTTATTTTGATGTCTTGTGTTTAAGTGTGCAGGGACTTAGGAACACAAGAAGTCGAGCGGAAGACGCAACGAACGAGAAGGATGACACGAGAAGCTAGTCGACGGACTTGGTGCATCCGAGAGACGAGAAGATACAGAAGAGTATATTGGTGGAGCGAGAAGGATGCGGTCCGAGTGATGAGAAGCCGGGAGGAAGTTTGCTTGAGGAGAAGATCGGAATTGGATTTGGGTGGGCTCAATTTCGAATGACCAGAGCATTATCCAAGCGATCGGAAAGAATAATGGTCAATGTTAAAATTGACCATTCAAGGCACTTGACGAGCCTCGATTGAATTGGAGGTACTTCGGACGCTAGTTGCTAGAGGCGCCTAGACTGCTCAGAAAGTCGTTGTGGAGCTAAGACCAAGTCAACCGACTCGAGACGCCCCCATTGGTCTGGGGCGCCCCCAATGCGCCAAATCAACAGGGAGCCATTGCGACGAGGATAAAAGTTGTCTTGTTGGAGGCGCCCCCAACAGTATCACGTCAGCAACGGTCACTTTTCGACTAGAACTCTATAAATAGAGTTCTCATTCACCGTTTAGTAACAACACACTCCGTATTCAATTTCCAACTTCTATTTTTACTATTTGTGCTTTTAAAGTTTGTAAGAAGCTATTCCGCCTTTATGAAAGAGATTTTAGTGGAGCTTTCACTTGTCTTGAATTAACAATCACCCATGTTATAACTAAGTAAATCATGTGCCTTGTTGGAGGCTATTCCAGGGCCAGCTCAACCTTAGTTGAGGCCCTAGGCAGAATTTTTTTTTAAGACTTTGATATTATTTTAAAAAAAATTCTCTCACCATTTTTTTCATTCGGACTTGAGATCGACACAGTGGGTTTAATTTTTTTTTAAAATAAATTAAAATATTAATTTTAAAAATAAATTTTTATATAAAATTTAATTTTCTAGCTTTTTGAGATACAAAATTATTAATTAAGTTTGCATATTCAAGTTTTGATAATAATTTTTTTTTCAATTAATAAAATTACTAAATTATCTTGAGACATAGTTGAACGTAAATAAGCCTTTATTAATTTTAATTTTAAAAAATTTCTTTCCACCAAAGCTACACTAACTAATCGGTATGGTCATTAATATTCTATAAGCTATCCATGCATTAGGAAAATAATTTTTTTTTATAAGATTCAATACCTTAAGTGCTGGATTTATTATTTCTTTTAAAACTTTCAATTCTAAAAATAAATCTAAACTATCAATATCATTTGACATATCATGTGTTAATTTTTTTTTCAAGATTTAAACATTTTTCTTTTAAAAATCATCATCAAACAATTTTAACTTTTCTACATCACATAAAAAATTAAAATTATCTTTGTATATTTTGAATTGTTCAAGCCTATTTTGAAGTGAAAAAATAGCATGATCAATAATATAATTAAAATAATTGATTTTAAAAGATTCTTTTGGTGAAAATTTCATCTCAATAGTTACATTTTCATCAAATCATTTATTTCTTTTAATTAATGTTTTTCATGAAATTTTGGTTATATATTCATTTAATTTGCAATTTCTTTAACATAAATCATAGCAGATATGAATCCATTTTCTCTGCCATCATTATAAAAAGAAATAAGACCTTTTAATTAATCTAATGCAATAGCAATGTTCATATCTTTATATTATAATATTTTACTAACAGTATTAACTGCAAATAATATATCATATCAAATAATCATACCTAATTAAAATTTAAAATTTTCAATCTCATATGTTGCTAAAGAAATTACTTCACTTTTTGTTTTAGGATCATCACTAGTTTCTGCAAGTTTATATAAAACTTTTCTTATTTGTGGAGTTTGATATTTTATTATTTTAACACAAGACGACTTTCCCAATGTGTTTGTGATAATGATTTAAGAGTTAATTTAGAAACATGATCTTCTAAAATTTTCAATCATTTTGATAATGAGTAAATACGTTGTATGACACCAAAAAATATTATAGCACTAGGACAAGAATTGTCATATCACATAGTACTAAATTCAAACTATGACAACCACATGATCTATAAAAAGCTCTAGAATTTATATCTAGCAGTCTCTTTTGTACACCTTATTGTTTACTTTTCATATTAGATCCATTATCATATCTTTATCCTCTTATGTCATTTACATCAAGTTTAATTTTCCTTATTATACTAATAAGCGTATCAAAAAGACTTTTTCCTGATGTATCATCTACTTTTAAAATTTTTATAAAATATTCTTCTATTTTAATTGGACTTGTTGAAATATTCACACATCTTAATATAAGAGATATTTGTTCTTGATTAGGGCTGTAAACAAGTCAAGCTGAGCCAAACTTTGAGGTGTTCAAGCTTGTTTGATAAGATAACCAAGCCGAGCCGAGCCAAGCCTAAAATGAACGAAGTTTTTGAAATGATTGTTCAAGCTTGGCTTGATTTATTTTTTATGAGCTTGAGCTTGTTTGAAGCTTGACTTGAGCGCTTGGTTCGTTTAGATGTTATCGAGCTCTCACTTCAAGCTTGGCTTGAGCTTGGTTTGTTTAGATGTTATCAAGCTCTGAATTCAAGCTTATTTGATTGTTTGAAATTTTTACTTGTTTGATTGGTTATTGAGCTTGATAATTCAAACTTATTTGT
>JBBUKS010000104.1:12652372-12670793 GCA_038050645.1 Hedychium gardnerianum | reverse complement strand
GCTCTAGAAACACCGACGCTATGTCGGGACGGTTCTCCGACAACCGTGCTCGACCTCATATCTTTAAAAAGTTGTCGGTATATTGTTTGTTTCTTAACATCTTTTTGTACTTGCATCTTGTTACCATTCCTCTTCTTTTGTAAAGATGAACCTCCTTCTCTTTTTGAGGAGGAAATTAGTGAATTTCCCATTGAAAATGGTCAACTACCACGGGCCTTGGACTAGCAATCGCCGGATTGTGAACCAAGTAATAAAGAAAAGTGTTCTTGTCTTGTTTTATTTTTTTCGCTGCATACTTTGAAAAACATAAAAAAGTGGCATGCACTATTCACACCCTCTCCTCTAGCACTCTTTTCGATCCTACACATACCTACTACAAAAAGTATTTCAAATCGACTAGCAATTAGGTACAAAAGTCCACCTATAACATTTTTATAGTACTTGGTATCTACACTTTTTCCACTTAGGTCATTATACATTTTTACATTTAAAGCCATTAGGGTTGCTAAGTCCTTAGAATTTTCCATTCCAAAACTTTTAATTAGTTCTTTAGCATACTTGGTTTGTTAAACATAAATTCCTTCCTTGGTTTGTTTAACTTGTAATCCTAGAAAATAGTTGAGTTCACCAACTAGGTTCATTTGAAATTCACCTTCCATAGTGATCTTGAAATCTTTTATAAATGAACTATTAGTTGACCCAAAAATAATATCATCTGCATATACTTGAGCAATAAAAATGTCCTTAGAATGAGTTTTGACAAATAGAGTTGGATCAACTTTACCTTGTCTAAGCTAATAACATCATAATTGACTCAAGTCTTGTTACGGGGGCATAGGTCTCATCGTAGTATAATCCTTCTACTTAACTAAACCCTTGAGCTACAAGACGAGCTTTGTTCATGGTAATTTCACCTTTCTCATTTAGTTTATTTCTAAAAACCCATCATGTTCCTACAATAGTTTTATCACTTGGTTTAGGTATTAAGTCCCATACTTGGTTCCTATCAAATTGGGCTAACTCCTCTTGCATAGCTATGATCTAATATGGGTTCTTTGGTACTATTTTAGATATTAAGGCTATTTGACTTAAATTTCGGTGGATAGACCTAGTTTGAACTCCTAAATTTGCATATCCTCTAATATGTTCAATTGGGTTATTAGTGTTGGTCCTAGTTGTCTTTATAGTTTGATCTTCAACTTGATTTCAAGGTTGATATTCGTCTGACTCATATCTAATTTCCCTTAAGTTATAGTTATTTACTTTATTAATTTCTAATTGAATAGATTGGTCTATTTTGGTTGAATCTTCTTCATTAAAGTTACATTTTAGGTTTCTTCAATTTTAAGGGTTCTGTTATTATAAATTATGTATCATCTACTATTTGTTGCATACCCTACAAGATTCCTTCATCAACTTTATGAGTATTTGGATGTAAAGTACATATCTTGAACACTAAATATTATTTAGGAAAATTTATAATTAAATCAATTAATGGTATTTTTCTGGGACATTCAACAACTAGTAGGGCTTATAGGGTATATAATAAAAAGACCCTAAAAGTTGAAGAAATAACTAACATAATATTTGATGAAGATTATAATCCTAGATTAAACCTTGAAAATTCAATAAATTTTGAAACATCGAAAGATGAATTAAGGGAAATTAGAGATGACCAAGATGAACATAGACTTGAAAATCAACAACAACAAGAAAATAATAATCAAAATATGAGAACGTCAAGAATTAGTTCAAGTCATCCCACTGACCAAATTTTGGGTGACCCAAGTCTAGTAGTTAGAACTTGATCATCTTATAGGAATATAAATCAAGTTGCACTAATATCTAAACTTGAACCCAAAATCATAGATGAAGAACTACTTGATCCTGATTGGGTGATGGCAATGTAAGGAGAACTAGCCCAATTTGATAAAAACTAAGTCTGGGATTTGGTACCTCCACCAGAAGATAAAACCATCATAGAAACTAAATGGGCTTTTCAAAACAAATTAGATGATAAAGAGGATATTGTAAGAAATAAGGTCTGTTTAGTTGCTAAAGGTTTTAGATAGGTAGAAGACTTAGATTACAATGAAACCTATGTACCTGTAGTTTGACTTGAATCCATAAAAATGTTGTTAGCCTATGCAACACATAAAGGATTCAAGTTGTACCAAATGAATGTCAAATCCACATTCTTAAATGGTTTCATAAAGGAAGAAGTTTATGTAAGCCAACCACCAAATTTCAAACACTTAGATTATCCTAACCATATTTTAGATTTAAAAAGGTTTTATATGGGTTAAAACAAACACCTAGTGTTTGGTATGATAATTTATCAAATTAATTTCAAAATATTTTAAATAAGGATAAATTGACTCTATTATTATTTGTTAAAACTCTTGAATGTGATATATTTATAGCTCAAATATATGTAGAAGACATAGTACTTGGATCAAATAAAACAAATTTTCTAAAAGAATTTATAACCTTAATGGAAAATGAGTTTGAAATGAGTTTAATAGGAGAGTTAACTTTCTTTTTAGGACTACAAATAAAACAAACAAAAGAATAAAATTAGGTATTTCAAAATAAATATGCTAAGGAGTTAATAAAGAAATTTGGTATGGAAAATGCTAAAGAAATAAATACACCTATGACAACAAACATTAAATTAAACAATGACCCTGAAGAAAAACCAGTAGACTTAAAATACTATTGAAGTGTTATAGGTAGTTTACTATACCTAACTGTTGGCAGACCTAATATCTTATGTGCACAAGATATCAATTTGATGCAAAAGAATATCACCTAACAGCTGTAAAATGAATATTAATATATATTAAAGGAACAATCAATGTAGGAATTTGATACCCTAGAACAAATAACTTTGACTTAATAGAATTTTCTAACTCAGATTATGTTGACTGCAAACTAGATAAAAAAATACAAGTGATAGTTGTCAACGGTTAGGGCAATCTCTAGTCAGCTGGTATAGTAAAAAACAATACTATGTTGTATTATCAATTACTAAGGTATAATTCATAGCAATGGGAGAATATGTAGCACAACTCTTGTGGATGATGCACACATTAAAAAACTTTAAATTAAATTATAAAAATGTTAAAGTATTAATTAACAACATAAACTCAATAAACTTAACAAAAACACCTATACATCACTCAAGAATAAAATATATAGAAATAAACATAATTTTGTTAGGGATCACGTAGCTAGAGGATATTATACTTGACTATGTTGAGTCCAAGTCAAATTTAGCTGACATATTCACAAAAACCATTACTTGAAACTGAATTTAGCACTCTAAGAAGACAATTAGGAATGCACTTAATAAAATAGATTTTTTTTTTTATATTTATTCATATTATTTATTGTATTCCTTAATATTTTAATTATTATTTATTTAGAAAATGGAACTAGCCTAGGCATTACCTTAGAATTTATGAACCTATAGATCTAAGCAGTCTTTTCATCTCACAAACACCTATGATTAACTATTTGTGTATTGAGTCATGTAGATGGGCGTGAGATGTTTGGTTCAACCCCTAGTTCTAGATATTCTAGATATAGATTAGTGCATCAATATGAACCAAGGGGTATAAAATAAAATTAATTACTACAGTGACTAACTCTTAACTAGACTTAATGATTAATTGATATCATTTAAGTTAGAAAAAAATTATAATTTTTTTAAGAAGAATATTTTAGATGCATTATTAGGTTTTATAATTATTAATTTATATATATATCTATATATATATATTATTTAATTAGGAATGCATGATCAGTTGACTAACTTTTGGAATTATTATCTTTTTTATTTTTGTTTATAACTAAATCCAATTAATCATGTTTAAATATTATTGCACATTATCTTTTTGTGATTAATTATTTCTAAATTGTTTTAATGTCATTCCTTGTCAATTGTTATTTTCAAAGACATTTTTAATGTGTTTAAACTACTTAATTATTTTTGAAAATTATTCTGCTTTAAAAAAAATCTTGAATACTTTAAAGATGTATTTGTAGGACTAGAAAGCGCGCGCGATAAAGAGGGCGTGAATATCGCTCGTTTGAAAAAAAAATCTTTAATACAAACATAAATCGAGATATAGATACACAGCGGAAAACTAAAACAAGATAAGGACTCAAGCAATTTACTTGGTTTGTAGTCCAACGACTACTATTTCAAGGTCCACGATTCCTTATGTTGGTGCAGGGAGCACCATAATTGAACCTATATTTTGATGTTATCAAAAGTTTAAAGTTAAGTCTTGTTGTGATCTAATGGACTGATCAAGTGTGCAGGTTGTTTAATCGGGAAAGTCCTAGTAGGTTAGTTGGACCAGATACTAGTCAATGAAAAGACCTAGTAGGTTTGCTAGACCAGATACTAGGCAATGGAAGTCTCAGCAGATAGTGGAAACCAGGCAAGAAGTTCAGATGACTCAGTGGATAAGACATCTACCAAGATGGATTCGATAGGTCAGATAGGACCAGATATTGAATCAGGAGGAAGCTCTGACAGACCGATCAGATGCTGAGTGATTAAAGTCCAAACATGTCTGGAGGACCAAATATTTGAAAGGTGAGTAGAGATAAGCTTCAGGAGGGAGTGGTTCTTTTGAAAAGAAGAACAGTGAGGTTGTGTTCCAGTAGGGATAAACCTTAGGTGATGATCCAATTAAAGAAATCAACGAAGCTTTCTAAGTTGAGATCAAAACAGTCCTATCTGTCTATCTTATTCATGCATTACTATATGTTCCTAACTCTGATTTTACAGGATCATTATTTATATTATTTATATGTTAACTTTATTTTGCATAAAAGCAAAGTTGTCATCGACTGAGGGGTTCAGCCGACTGAACAGGGAGGTTCAGTCGACTGGTACAAGGCGATAAGCATAGTAAAGATACAAGATCCTGCAAAGAATGAAACAGGGTTCAGTCGACTGAACCATATTTGGTAAGAGATAAAGGATATGATTGGATTGCTGCAGGGAAGGAAACCCTAAGGGATCAGTCGACTGATCAAGGGTTTAGTCAACTGATAAGCGTGATTTACGGGATCGACTAGATCAGATTGGAGCAAACAAGGAAGAGCATAGAGTTCAGTCACTTGATAGAGGATCAGTCGACTGATAGAGATATCAATCGACTAGTAAAAGCCTATAAAAGAAGCCTTGAGGTCTGAATCTCAGTATCAATTCTCTCTATGCTCTGTCTCATTTCTATTGATACTATTGGTGCAAGATCTTCTACTAACACGTCATGAGGCATACTGATAACCTACGCCTGATCTACACTCTTCACGTTGTCAGTATATTCTTTATTGCATTAAATTAAAGAAATAGTAATTGTTGTTACTATATTCTCCTTTTTCATTATACGAGTTTTCTTCTTCTCTAAAAGCTTTCGAAGAGAAGAGCTATAGTGGATTATCCATCGAAGTGATTAAGGATCGCAGGCTTTGGAGTAGTAGTCGCTGGACTATGAAACAAGTAAAAAATGAACTTGTGTTTTCATATTTGTTTTACTTATAAAGTTGCTACTTTGATTCACATGAAACGAGAAGAAAAGACGGTTTTAAAATGAACGAGATTCACCCCCCCCCCTCTCTGTCTATTTCGATCCTACACCTTAGACCATTTTCGAATGGGAAAAATCACTAAAGTTCTCTTCTCTGAAAAGCTTTCAAAAAAGGAGGAAAGTGTACAAAGATGAAGGAGATAGTAATAGACTACTATCCCTTTAATAGTAAATGCAAGTAACAAAAAGTATCGACAACTGAAAGATGGAATTTGGGCATAGGTTGTTGGAGAGCCTCTTTGTGTAGTAACAGCAAGACTTGTAAAGATGAAGCAGCAAAAGAGAGATAGATCGATGAGAGAATTGATTTCTCATCCTCGAATCTCGAGGCTGCTTTTATATGTAAAATTGAACTCGATGCTAGAGGGGGGTGAATATAGTTACGAATTTTACGAACTAATATTTCAACAAATAACAGATAAACAGAGTAAAAGCACAACTGAAATAAATATTAATCTAACAGTTTATTAGAAAGTCAAGTTAAGCATAGTTAAATCAAGGCAAAATAAGCACAAGCAGTAATAATAACATATGATTCTTATTTTCAATTTCTCCTAGGTGGAAGAAACTTATAGAAAAATAATCTAAAAATTAAAGCACAGTTAACAAATATAAGGCAACACAAATAAAGTGAAATTGTTACTCTAAGTGTTGTCGATCAGAACTGAAGCGCAGAGTTGCAACGTGTCGTAGCACAGAAGCAAGAGAGCACGAGCATTATAGTACTCTTCCAGTCGCTTGGAGCCTTCCCGGTCCTAGGTGCTGATGTGGCTATAACTTGTATCCATTAGATAATGTTAACGAAGCTCCCCGATCAACTAGACACCCTCCGATCACTAATATGATCTTGACCTGACTCGCTCGTGTTGTTGATAACACTGCCCTCCCGGTCACCTGAAAGCTTCTACAGTTGCCAGTACACTCCGGTTGCCTCAACCTAGCTACGGTCGCCTGGACCCTCCAACTTCACTCACCGAGAGTTATCACCATCCAGTCGCCCCAAACTCCTCTCGGTGGTCTGAAATCATCGAACTTGCTTTCTTGCAGTTTTACACGTAATGAGTATGATGTAGAATATAAAGTTACTCGCACTTTACATGACTAGATTTTGACCCATCTAGTTTGGGTTTCCAAGTAATTAGCTCCCAGCTGATTCCACACACTTGGACTTTATGCCAAGCAATTAAGCCTTTGATCTCACTTGGACTTGTTTTGCCAAGCTATTAGACCTCTGACCTACTTAGACTTGTCTTGCCAAACTATTAGACTTCTGACCTACTTGAACTTGTCTTGCCAGGTTATTAGACTTCTGACCTTCTTGGACTTGTCTTGCCAAGTTATCAGACCTTTAACCTACTTGGACTTGTCTTGTCAAGTTATTAGACCTCTGACCTAATTGGACTTGACTTCACCTAGTTCCCAACTAGGACTTTCTGGCTTGGTTCCTGACCAAGATTTAGCTCCTTTCTGCTTCTCATAGGACTTTAGTTGCCTAACTTCACTCACAAGGTCTTTTCCCTGTTTGGCTTCACTTGCCAAGACTTTGTCACTGCCTAGTTTTACTCACTAAGACTTTTCCATTTGTCAATTTTCATGCACCTGCACACTTGACATCAAGTTGTTAGATTACTAAAAATCTAACTTTAACATTAGTCATATATCAAAACTTTGGGTTAAATGTTGTGCTCCAAGCATCAACAATCTCCTCCTTTTTGATAATATGAAAACAAAGTTAAAGTTAGAAAAATAATCAAGAATAATGATAGTGAATTATATATTCAATGTATGAAAATGAGATAAAGATTAGTGCAATCATACAAGAATATATCAAAAAAATTGAACTCCCCCTTGAATTGAATTATCTCTTTTCCCTCAAAATTTAACTCCCCCTAAATTAAATAATCTCTTTTCTCTCCCCTTTATTCATATATCAAAATGGGTTAAATTGCAAATGAATTAAAAATTAAATAATCAAGTCAAATAAGTTGTTAATTAAGTCAAGTCAACCAATATATATATATCAAGGCAAAAAATTCAAAAATAGATCAAGTATATTAATTCAAACATAGATCAAATCATAGTCAAAAAGATAATATCCAACATGAGAAAGTCAGATAAAAAAAATTGCAAGTCTAAAATATAATTATTTGTATAAGCTAAATTAAAACTAGCATAATTAAAGAGGCTTCTGGGTTGTCTGTATCAAATTCCTCAACTCATGTATCTGGGTCTCCAACAGTTGAAATGTACGAAGAAGATCTTCCTCAAGATGAGTAACTCTGTCCTCTAGAGTCAAGGACTGGGAAGATGTGGGAGGTGCTAGAGGTACTAACGTCTGGTCTATGGCAACATCGATCATGGATGGGATACTATCAACTGTCGGGTATGGAAGTTCCTATCTCCCATCCCTCCAGATTAAGATAGCTCCTCTAAGGACCAATTTGGCTAAGTTGAATTGTCTAAACCCTATCATATCATGATTTGTTAAAGGTTGAATATTACCCCCAAACCCATCAATCCCTAAGGATGCATAGATGGAGGTCAAGATATGACAATAGGGCATAAGGACTTGATGATCAGTAATAGTGCATGCATGATAGATTATGAATTTGAAAATGTGTAAAGTTAGGTTGATGTCTAGTTTATGTTTGAGTGTGTATAGGAGAATGGAGTGGAAGGGATGAATAATAGCTAGACTTCCAGCGTGAATCAGTATAATACATGAAAAGATTACTTTGTTCAAAACATAGTCTACAGCTCGAAGTTTACTAGAGAGAGAATTGATTAAATTTGGATTTCAACTACCACCAAAGAAATATGTGTGAATCAGACCTAATGAAATGTGGGAGAAGGGACTAGAAAGATTAGGTTGACGATTAGAAAATAATCTAATGTGATGTAGATGGATGCAGCCCAAGATTGTTTCTAATCAAATCAGGTGTGAAAGGAATGTTAATACTGCCAACTCGAGTTGTATATGTAAGATCGTTGACTTTAGTTAAGTTGTTATAGAATTCAGATCATAAATCATGATTTATTATTCGATTGCAATATACAAGTTTAGATAAGCCATAGTGGGTTATGATATCAAGAGTATCGCAAAATGATCTAAAAAGAATTGTCGACTAAGATATTTCGGAAGCATAAGAATGTAGGCATTTTGTTCATACTTAAGCCTAAGGTCCTTAGAGGAAAACCTAGAGTCAGTGGTAGGATGTGTTGAGAGATTGGTCTCAGTAGACGTAAGTCTAGATCTACAAGAGAATTAGTCATAAAGAAAATAACTCTAATCTTTGAATAGAATAAAGAGAAGTATTTACGTTGAGAAGAATTCGAACTTGAGGTCCGTCCAAAAATGAGTTTGAAGTAGATAAAAGAAAGTTTTTAGGAGAAAACAAGTTCTTGGATGAGAAATTGGCGTTTAGCTGGGGTTGTTTAAATAAAGGTTATCCAAGGGACCGTGGAGGTATACGATCGACCGTGCTATAAATTATCACCGTTATAATCGTAAAAATTTTCTAAGTCATTTATTTATAAAGGTGTGGTCGACCGTGTATGCATACGGTCGACCGTGACTTAATCTTTTTGTGAAGTTGGTTAAGTCCGTTCAAATTTTGCACAGGATAGTGTTCGGGTGCTTGTAGACCATAGGGGCGACTAGAGGTCAATTTGTTGAATTTTATGGAAAAGCTTTTCAACCAATTCTTAAGCTCAAGCAAAAAAAAATTGAGTACATAAATTAAAGAATATAGGGTTTATATCAAAATAAATTTTCAAAAACAACTTTGGAAATGTCCAACTTTGATTTCTAGCTTAACTATCTATAGGATAGGACCTATTAATTGGTTGGTCAAGTTAGATAAAAGTTTTTAGCTGTATTTTATGAAAAAATAAGCTATAAACATGAAAATATTACTAACTTGATCAATGTAAAATTTTGAGCCCCAATTCATATTGATGCACAGATATAAGCATCTGAATTAAGGCTATGGTCCTAAGTATCTCACGTCATTCTATATTTCACAAACACAAATAAGTTATTCCTTAGGTGTTTGTGAGATATTGGCTATATAGATTTATAGGTGCATGCAGTTTACGGTAGGACCTAGGCTATGTCCATTTTGCGATAAACATGAATAAAGCAAAAAAAATGGTAACATAAGTTTTAAAAAAAAATTGAAACCAATAAAGCAAAAATTATTTGAAGAATATTTAAAATATTTAATTTGAGAAAAAAATGAGATGTGAACATGATTAGATTCAATCCTAGTCTGATAGTTCTAAGAGATAACTCTGCCTAAGTTCGAGCCTTGATAGATTTTAATCTAGCAATTGGATTAACATAGGAAATGTTAGCATTTACCACATGTATATGTTGTTTTGACACCCAATAGTATTTATTCTCTACTTGATTGACTAAGTAAGATTTAGGAACCCAAGCCATCTTAATTTTAGCATGTCTTTTGACTAAGATAATGTAAGAAACATAATTTTGTCCTGAGTGAAATCCAAGTCTAGTTTTGTTATATGCAACTCATCTGGATCCAATCATCATGTTTAAATACTTAGACTCAGATGTGAACTAGCTCAATATTAAATTTAACTCACTAACTTGGTTTTTCAAGTTAGAATTCTCTTCCTCAAGTTTTGACACCTGAGTTGAGGTTCCAACTTAACTAACCTGAGCCAATGAGTCTAAGTCAACCTTTTCCTTAAGGTCTTTGACCTCCTTAACTAAAATCTTAAATTTAGACTTGTATTTAGTTAGGGTTTTAGTCAAATAAGCAACAATAGCCTATAACTTCTCAGTTAAAGGATTTGTTACCTCGTCAACTGACTAGTCATTAACCTAACTTGAATCTAATATTGAGTTATATTCTGACTTGGATTCTAATCTTGATGTTTCTTGAATTATAGTTAATTCTAGAAAGTTGACGTGGTCTGAGTTTGAGTCTGATTTAGATTCAGATGATGACTCATCCCAAGTTGCTTTTAGTGACTTCTTCTTCTTCTTCATTCTCTTTTCAGGGGCTTTTTTCTTCTTCTTTAACAATGGACAGTCGACTTTGAAATGACCATTCTTGTTGCATTCGTAATATCAGGCGTTTGCTAGATCTTTGTTCAAAATTTATTTCTTTACAAATCTTCGAATGAATTTCTTTCATCAAATCATCCTTTTAACCAGGTGTGCAACTTCTGAAGATAGATTATCTTCGTTAGTTGTTGATTCAAACTCGTATTCTAATTTGATCTCTTCTTTAGATTTGGATTTAGTTTTGGATTTTCATGCAATTAAAGCTATACCCTTCTCCTTTTGATCAAGATTAGTCTGCTTATGAAGTTCAAAATCACAAAAGAATTCATCTAATTTAATGACAAAAAGATCCTTGGATACTTTGTAATTATCAACCATTGATGTCCACAAGGTGGCCCTTGGAAATGCCTTAAGTGTGTACCTGATCAAGTCGCGATTGTCAACTTCTTTGCCGATTGCATGGATGTCGTTTAGGATTTCTTTAAAGTGACTGTGAAGCTAACTTACCATTTCACCCTCTTTCATTTGGATGTTTTGAAGTTGGCTTAATAGTGGGTCCTTTTTAGCAGTTCATGAGTCTACTAAGTCTTCATGTAGTTCAATTAGTTTTTTTCATAGTTGCTTAGCACTGCTGTAGGGCCCACTTTAGTTAGCTGTTCCTAAGTTAGCCCACACTGCAATGTAGTTGTGGCTCTAGCATTGGCTTGAGCCTTCGTTTTATTTTCACTTGTCTAGTTGCAATAAAGGACTAGCTAACCATCATTATTTGTAGACAATTCAAAGCCTTCTTTCACTATCAGATAGTTTTCTATCTCATTCATGAGGTAATATTCTATCATGTTTTTTCCAATAGGTAAAATTATTGTCATTAAAGAGCGGCGGGTGGGTTGTCATGAATCCTTCCTACAAAGACATTTCTCAAGAAAATATTTGTTCAAGTTGTATTAAGGTCTAGGACAAGGTATTAGTTTGGATTTAGTTTGGTTTGGTTGTTGTTAGGACTGGATTTTGGTTCGAGATAGGTTCGAAATTTTTAAATGATTTGATTTGTTTGTCCCTGATTCAGAACGCAAAGTTCAACCTAGGTTAGATTCAGATTTTTCTTTGGGCTAATTGAGTAGGAGTTTTTAAAGTTAGTTGCTGGGTAATGGCGAGGCAAGGGCCTTCTTGATTATCGGAGCAATGACTACTTCCTAAGACAAAGCTAACTTAAAAATCTAGAGCTAAATTAACTTCAAAATAATGTCTTAGTCTAACTGGTTTAGAGTGAAGTGAGATAACTTCTGCTAGTTCCACTTGACTAGATGCACTAGGTAGGAAAACTCAGCCTAGACATTCACCTAACCAAGTTTTCCTAGCTTCAATCAGCTTAACCCACTCTGATACCAAATTGTAGGATTGAACTCGACGCTAGAGGGGGGGGTGAATAGCATTATGAATTTTACGAACTGATATTTAACCAAATAACAGATAAACAGAGTAAAAGCACAACGAAAATAAATATTAATCTAACATTTTATCAGAAAGGCAAGTTAAACACAATTAAATCAATGCAAAATAAGCACACACGGCAATAATAAAATATGATTCTTATTTCTATTTTTTTAGGTGGAGAAACCTTACAAAAAAATAATCTAAAAATTAAAATATAGTTAACAAATATAAGGCAACACAAAAAAATAAAATTGTTAATCTATGTGTTGCCAATCAGAACTGAAGCACAGAATTGCAGTATGTCACAGCACAAAAAGAGAGAGAGCACAAGAGATTAAGAGAAGTCTTGAATGAGTTTTATTCAACCTCTACCTTAAAGCTCCTTTTATAACACTCCTCCGATCGCTTGGAGCCTTCTCGGTTGCCTATATAGGTGATGACGTGGCTATAAATTTTATCCGTTAGATAATATTAACGAAGCTCCCTGGTCGACTAGACACCCTCTGGTCACCCAAATCTGATCTTGATCCGACTCGCTCAGGTTGCTGATAACGTTGCCTCCTAGTCGCCTAAAAGCTTCTACGATCACCCGTACGCTCCAGTCGCCCCGACCCAGCTTCAACTTCACTCGCCGAGAGTTATCACCAGCCAGTCGCCCTAGACTCGTTTCGGTCGTCTAAAAACGTCAAACTTGCTTTCCTGTAGTTGTTACACATAATGAGTATGATGTAGAATATAAAGTTACTTGTAATTTACCTAACCATATTTTGACCCATCTAGTTTGGGTTGCCAAGCAATCAGCTCCCAACTAATTTCATACACTTGGACTTTATGCCAAGCAATCAAACCTCTGGTCTCACTTGGACTTGTCTTGCCAAGCTTGGACTTGTCTTGCCAAGTTATCAGACTTCTAACCTACTTGAACTTGTCTTGCCATGTTATCAGACCTCTGACCTTCTTGGACTTGTCTTGCCAGGTTATCAAACCTTTGACCTACTTGGACTTGTCTTTCCAGATTATCAAACCTCTGACCTACTTGGACTTGTCTTGCCAAGTTATCAAACCTCAAACCTACTTGGACTTGACTTCACCTAGTTCCCAACTAGGACTTTCTTTCTTGGTTCCCGACCAAAACTTAGCTTCTGTTTGATTCTCACCAGGACTTCAGTTGCCTAGCTTCACTCACTAGGTCCTTTCACTGCCCGTCTTCATTCACCAGGACTTTGTCACTGCCTAGTTTCACTCACTAGGAATTTTTCATTTGTCAAATTCCTACATCTGCACATTTGACATCAAGTTGTTATATTACTAACAAACCTAACTTTAACCTTAGGTTGCTCCCAGCACCAACATTATAAACTTTTCATTTGGTCAACTGAACATTTTTTGGTTGACTAATCTTCAAAAACTACCCAAGTTTGTGTCCAGGTTCACGATCTGCCCAGATCATATTTTTTGCAAAATCTGGCTTATCGATCGACCGACCCACTTGATCGGTCGACTAAACATCAAAACTTCCTTTCCTTCTCGATTCGATCTTATCTAATCAATGCTTACCATATGTATTCATTCGATCGACTCCATAATCAGTCGATTGAACCCTTGAGTTGCCTTTGTTAACTTATTCGATCTCATTTGATCTCTAGTTACCAAATGTTTTCGGTCAACTAATAGGCTTTTCAGTCAACTGAATACTTATTTCCTTTTTTACTGGATTGAGATATGATCTTTTCCTATCTGCTTGGATCGGTCGACCGAACCACTATGTTCGGTCAACCAAGTTCTCTATTTTTTGCAAAATAAAGTTAGCACAAAAAGAGTAATAATAGTAGTCTTGCAAAATAGAGTTTAGAAACATATATAATTATATATTAATGAGTTTGACAGTTAAGACTGTCTAATCTTGATTTAAAAATCTTTGTTAGTTTATTTAGTCGATCAATGCCTAAGGTTGTCCTAATTGGGATGCGTCCTTATCGCTTTCCATAACTGAAAGGCCTCTTCAGGACTTACTTTACTTACCTGCCAAACATTTGGTTTAACTGACATGTTTGGACTTCTTTTTCTTCTCAATGTCTGAACGACCCACCAAGTCTTTCCCCACTTGATGTCTGGTCCAACTAACCCATCTAGTGCTCTGTCAGATCAGCTCATTTAGTCTTCTACTTGGTGTTTGGTCCTTCTGATTCACAAGACTTCTTTGCTTAGTATCCGGTCCTCCTAACCTACTAGGTCTTTCCGACGCATAATGTCCGGTCTTCTTGATCCATTAGGACTTTTCATGCTAAGTGTCTTTAGAAATATATGTTTATCATGAATTTTTTTAAAAATTTCTTTAATTTTTTTTACTTTGAAAAATATTTCTAAAAATATTTTAAAAATTCTTTTAAAAATGTTTCAAAGTTCCAATTTTTTTTTACTTTAATTTTTTAAAAATTTCTTTAATTTTTTTTTACTTTAAAAATATTGTTTAGAAATTCTTTGAAAATACTTTGAAAATATTTTGGAAATATTTTTTTTTTACTTAAACATATTTAAAAATTCTTCCAAAATATATATCCTAAGTTTTTCGTAAAAATATTTTCAAAAATTTATGTAGAAAATATTTAGTTTTTTTATCATTATTGAAACTTTGAAACATTATTCAAAATTATTTAAAAATTCTTTGAAAACAACTTTGAAATTAATTTTGAAAATTTCTATGGTAAATATTTTTTTAATCTTAAAAATATTATTTAGAAAATTTGAAACTTACTTGGAAAATATTTTGATAAAACCCCATTTTGATTTGTGTCAAAGTGGGAGATGGGGTTTAAAGTTGAAATTTTTGAAAATTGGTGGGTTTTTTCTTAACTTTAAAATGGGTTGTCAAAACATCAAAAAGGGAGAGATTATTGGTGCATGTAGTATAAGATAATTAAACTTATATTTTGATGTTGGAAAAGGGTTTAAAATTAAGCATGAGCAATTTGATATGTGTGTTAAGTGTGCATGTCACTTAACAGAAAAGCCCTAGTAGATTGGGTTGATCGAATACTAGGCAATGAAAAAGTTTTAGCTGATCAAGTGGATCAGATACTAGGCAGAGGAAGTTCAGATGGGTTGATGAACTAGATGTCTAGCAAGACAAATTTGATGGGACATCAAGTCAAAGTAAATCCTAGTGGGTCAGAGGATCGAACGCTAAGCAAAGAAAAGCCCAAACAAGTCAACTTGACCAAATGTTTGACAGACAAGGGTAAGACAGGTAAGTTATGGAAAGATCCTTCTGAAAAGAAGGCGGTGAGGCATGTCCTAATCTTGGGACAAAATTAGGCATTCATCCGATTAAGAAACTGACCCGAATTTTAAAGTCGAGATTAGATAGTTGTTTAACTTCCATAATTAGAACGTGCATTATTATAATTTGTTGTACTAACTCTATTTTGCAAGGTTCAATCGATTTGAAGTGGACACTCGATTTAAGGAGTTCATCGTAGAGCACTCTGCACTTGATCATCAGATGCAATCTCAATTTCAGACATTCGAGCAACGTCAGCTCAATATGCATGAGATTCTACAGGCTTGGACTCAAGGTCAGCAGCCTCCACCTCCTTCTCCAGCTTCGGTCGACAATGACGGAGATTGGTAGTTTAGTGCCTTAATGGTCACATACATCATTTTATATTGCTTGTGCTAGACTACTCGTTGTTGAACAACTTTCCCTTATTTTTATTTTCTTTGAGACTATTGCTAACTTTGGTATCAAGACTATTGTTAACTTAATGCATGGATTAATGTTTACCTAGTTGTGTGACATTTCTATATTTTTGTTTTTCTATTGCAATTGAATATTGCATGTTGTCACCTTCTATATAGAGTCGTCAAACAGGCAGACTCATGGCAGGACGGGCCAACTCGTCAAAAACCCACCATCTGGTGGGGCAGGCCAGCCCACCATCCCGACGGGTTGGAAAATATCCAACCCAACTCAAGGCGGGTTGCGGGTTAGGTGAGTCAGCCCACAAGCCAAAAAAAAAGTATACAAAATTCCTTACAATTTGATCATAATCCATAATCCATAATCCATTAAACAATAGTTCATATGTCTTCGTTTTCCAAGCCTACAATGCTGCCAACTCCTCATCTTAGTTGTCTTAGTTCCCATATTATGAAAATAATGAAAAATTTGAGATCATTTGGTCAGGTACAGAGATGAGTTTACATTTCCAATAAAGCATTTCTAAAACTATATAATTAGATCAAGAATTCTACACCTAAAGAATGGTTTTCAACGGAGAGAGAGATCTTTCTCCTCCTTGAGAAATCAAACTCAAAACAAAGTCGGGAGCAACAACAAGACAAGATTTTTTAGCAAATTGACAAGTTATTGATGGAAGACAATAAGCCCTGCGTACCAGGAATGACAAGGGTAGTAGGAGGAGCCAATATGACCGAAGCGAGTGCACACGGGAAACCACAGAAGCCGATAAGGCAAGCTGCGGAGGCGGCAAGGTGGAGTGGTGGACAACCATTACCGAGTGCCTCCTAAGGGTTTCAGAGAGAGGAAGTGACAGAAGAATATGTCGGCACAGAGTGGTTCAGATCCACCCAACGCGCCTGCGACAATGGTGACTCAAATGAACTTGCAGCTGAGGCTTGAGGAGGATAGGGTAGGGTTTTAAGATATATATATATATATATCTATATATATATAGAGAGAGAGAGAGAGAGAAGAGAAGGGCTTCCGCTTCATAACTTTCATGTGAGGCTTTTGAGTTATCTCAGTCATTGAAAGAGTCTTTGACTTGTTTTGAGTTTTCAATTGGATTTTTTTCTCAACCCAAGTCCGCCATGGGTCGGCCCGCCCGGACCCGCAACCACCGCGGACTAGTATGTTTAGGCCCGTCAGATGATGGGTTGATAAAATTTCAACTCAAGTCATTTAAATTATTTGGTGGGTGGACCAACCCGACGGGCTCAACCCAAATTGACGGCTCTAGTTATATATTATTGTTATAATTCTATTTGCATGTCCCTTTTATGTTGTATGCGTGGTTATAGGGGGAGTTGTGTGTTTTCTCTTTATAATATTTGCTAAGGGGGGAAATGTAGGTGATTTAAGTTTGCGTAATGATATTGTTTGTGATGATATTGTTGTTGCATGACATGATTATGTTCGTGATGACATTGATTGGTGTATGACATGGTTGTACGATATGATTGTCTCTTGGTATTGTTATAATATTTTAGAGAACCTAAACTTAAATACATTGTCAAACATTAAAAAAAAGGTGGAGATTATTGGTGTAATCATGCCTTGGATGTTGATTTTTGATGTTTGACCGTATTTAAGTTAAGGAAGATTTTGGAATCTCACTTGTGTGATAAGTGTGTAGGAAAATTCTCGCAGGTCTAGAGACCAAATGTATGGCAAGAAAGTCCAAGGAGGATGGAGGATGGAGGATGAAGTCTTGGTAAAGGGAAGCCCTTGCAGGTCTGAAGACCTGATGTAAGGCAAGGAAATCCAAGAAAGTTGAAGGCTAGAGTCTCGGCAAAAGAAAAATGCCCAAACAAATCAGGAGATCAGATGTAGGGTGAATTAAGACTTGGAGATGAGAAAGCTTCAGACGTGGAAGTCCAAAGAACAAGAGATTCATTTGGTACACATGATGTATTTATGGGATGAGGGTAGTTGAAGATAGACGTATTTCAACTATTAAAATGGTTGAAAATGGTATAATAGTCAATTGATATTGTGTATCAATAGATTTACACTATAAAATTAAAGGTGTTTGTAGTTGAGTGTTTAAGATTGTAAAACTCAATTTTTGGCTCAATAGTCTATTGTTATAGATAAGCAATCGATTGATGAGTCGTACTCTATATAGGTTAAGGGTTTTGTGCATCAGTCGATTGTTAGGGTTAATTAGTGTTAGGACCAAAGGAATTTAGATATCTCCACAATGGTATGATATTATCCACTTTGGGCCTAGGCCCTCATGATTTTACTCTTGGGCTCTACCCAAAAGACATCATACCAATGAAGAGATCTTTCCCTTATAAACTCATGATCTTTCCCATGTATTTTCAATGTGGGACTTTGTTTGCAACCTTGGGCCCCCCCCCCATCCGATCCTCGATCCACCAGGTCTTCCTGCCTCTCGGTCCACCCGACCTACTAGAACTTTCTTGCCTAGGCGCAACTAGGACTTCCTGCCTGGTGTCTAGTCCTCTTGATCCGGACACGGGAGCCCCTACTTCCTTTGTTTGAGGTTAATATTCTGCTCACATAGATCGATTAGACCATAGCTCTTGTGCACAGTCGGCGGTTAGACCTTCTGGCAGTCCGGGCTCTGATACC
>JBBUKS010000104.1:12594886-12611356 GCA_038050645.1 Hedychium gardnerianum | reverse complement strand
TAAATTCCAACTAAGCATTCTATCGAACACCTTATGTGCATGATTTAATTAAGGCCTAATCACATGTCATCCAATTAGGTGAAAGCTAATACATTAATCTAAACTCATCAACCATATGAAAAACAATATCTAATAGATCCATCCAACTTCCTTGACCACTCAAATCATGTACAATAATTTTCTAGCTAAATATTGATTTAAATAAAGACTAAACAAGCTACTGTAGGTTCCCAAAAGAAGAACAATCAAACTGCAAGTTGGGAAAAATCAATTGACAAAACTTGCCAGCAACCAACTATTCAGCGGGAACCTGTTGGAATGAGTATTGTTTTACCAATCTAATATGAACCAATCCAGCCGCCAATAACCAACTCATGATCACAAAATATCCTAGATCTTGAAACAATATCCTGTGATATTGTGAATCTCAATGTGACCATGGAAGATCACCAACATTGATGCATTGAATAACGCTTTTCATCTGAAAAAGGAATCCCTAGGATCTGATCGTAGTTTCTGTAAATTCTCGCCAAAACACAACTGAAAATAAAGCAAATGACCTAAAAGGGTTTGCCTCATTCGTCTCTAGCTCGCACAAATTCTCTCCCGGAAGAATTCGAAAAACCCATCAACGTCTGAGATTAAAAAAAAAAAGAACGAAAAGCAAGAAGAGAGAACGCACGTTCGAATCCTGCTAGGCTTTGTTGCGCAGGTTCGAATCCTGCTGTCGACTCCGGCGGCGGGGTCGGAAGGGGCGGATTCGGAGGGAGTCGTGGCGTGGTGGGCTCGGGAAAGGCGGGGGGCCGCAGGGGAGAGGGGCGATCGGCGGTGTGAGGGGGAGGAGGCAGCGGCCCTTTAAATTAAAATTTTTAATATCTAAGTCAATGTAAATTAACACTCACATCGAGCGGTTGGAGAGCGCTTTAAGCAGTTAATCAAATCGGGCATCTAATATTTGAACCCTATAAAAAAATTTCCTCACCGAAACAAATTTCGCATTAGGTATTCTCCAACGTCTGTATAGTTGAAATCACCGGTGATATTAATTATCCTTTAATAAAAAACAGACCTAAAAATATTAATTATTTAGATAAATTTTTATTAATATTTTTTAATTTATTTTAATGATTAATAAAAAAAATTATAAAATATCTTAAATTTAATATTATTCAATTTAATTAATTATTTTTTTTAATAAAATAATTTATTCATCATCATGAATTATATTTGACAGTACTAATGAGGCAAGAAAGGGCAGATGATACCCGAGTGCGGCTGGCGAAGCTGATATATTGTGTTGTTTACCCACTAATACAACTGTTGCCCTGCTTTAGATCAATAAGACTTGTAATACTTATCCATAAGACTTTTTATCCGCTAAAGTGAACTTACTTCTTTAAAATGCCCTTTGAAAATTTGAAAATCACCACAGGTACTTTAAAAAAATTTTAAAGCCTCATGTCATCATTCATCGTACAATCATTAATATCATTAGTTTACCTTGGGATAGGACTTTCAAATGATAAATTAGATATTTAAAATTTAATTATAATAAATTATATATATATATATATTAATAAATAATAAATTTGAGAATATTAACTATTAAGATGGATTAATTAGTCAAAACTTAAATATTTTATATCAACTAAAAAAATTAATATCATTAGTTTATTTAAAGTTTCGGGTCAGCCGAGGAGAGGAGAGGAACTGAGAAGAGCCTCAGTTTTAAAATTTTAGGAGGATTTTGATAATTTTGTAAGCATGAGGATATCATAAACTTATTGAAATCAAAGATTCTTGTACCTATACTTTATTTCGCTTCACATAGACGGGCCGGAATGTAAATCACCTTTCTATAATTGAAATCAAAGATTCTTGGTTAAATAAGGAATTTAGAAAAAAAATATATATATATACGAAGTGATCGTGAAGTGAAAGATACCCATTCATCGACTCTCCCTCTCAAATGTTGCCATCTGCTTCATCGTCATTCTTGCTATCAAAAGCCGCTCGGCACCTCATCGCCCCCTCTCTGAGAAGGTTCACCAGGGTTCCTGCAGTCGAGAGCCCTCCCAGGACCTTCCGCACTATACCAGTGTTCCCAATCTCCTCCTCCAGCGGCTTGGAACAGGTGGCGTCCCACCCGGCCGCGGCTAGAGCAGGGTTTTCGGCCTCATCCGCTGGTGGATCTGTCCTAACCTTCCAGTTCTCTCCTTTGAGCGTCCTTAAGATCCAGAAAGGAGATATCACCTTGTGGTCCGTGGACGGGTCAACCGACGCGATCGTGAGTATCGCGAAATCCTCATCCTTTAATTTGGATTCATTTCTTTTCTTTTATTGCAGTGATATTGATTGTTGTTCTCTTTTATATGAATTTTTCCGCTAGGCTAGTTTCGTTTAGGAAGATCTTTGTCAGATTCAGACCTGGTATCGGCAAGTGAGTAGTTTTTAGTATTAACTTCTATATTTGTTTGGTTGCATCTGACTGCATGATACAAGCCCAAACGTTTAGTGCCCAGCGTTCTTCATGGGAAGACATTGTCATTCCCCGTGTAATAAGATCATGCTTAAGGAGCGACTTCCCCTATGACGCCTGAGATATTGGCACAATGAGGCAAACTAGAGATCAGATTTGGCAACTTATATCTGTGGACACTAAGTATAAATCACATTGAAGGAGTGGAAGTCTTCTTTCAACCAGTTTGAGCAGCCTGACCTCCAGAGAGTAAGGAGACTATAAAGTGATGAGTGGAAATCTGCTACCTCGCTGAAAATTACTGACGAAGCTTCCTTTCGAGATGTGGCCGGACTTGCATAGATCAACACGCGTTAGAGAATGCTGGGAGTCATCTTGGCGAGGCCCTTCAGATGCGTAAGTCACCATGGGTGCATGGAAATAATTGAACAGTAAAAAATATAAACGAAGAAAACAATAGAGAATTTAAGTTTTGATAATAGAGACCACCATTAGCTGTGCTATTTATAGAGAATCCTGCTCCAAAGCTTTAACGGATTATTGGATCTCGTGGATTGCTAATCGTGTGTTGGTCATGCCCAATTCTAATCTAGAGCAGGGCCACGTGT
Source organism: Hedychium gardnerianum (assembly GCA_038050645.1). Lineage (NCBI taxonomy): Eukaryota > Viridiplantae > Streptophyta > Magnoliopsida > Zingiberales > Zingiberaceae > Hedychium > Hedychium gardnerianum. Next base: position 12,608,269 of record JBBUKS010000104.1, on the reverse strand, counting down.
ACTAAGTTTACGAAAGTGGAGCCAGCCATGTAGGCTGAACCGCTACGCTGGACGGGGATTAGTACACAGGATCTCAATAAGAAAACAAATAATGATAATTCTTATACAACTTAAATGTTATATGTGATGATGTAGTCCCATCACTTTGTTTCATGGAAGGTGCTGTTTTCTAGCACAACCAAAAGCTACGGCTTTGGTAATTTGGCATGCAGTTCCTGCACTTGAGCTTTTAGATCTTTGTGCAATTCGTTAAGGTAGATTTTAATATCCGAACACTACTCAAGGAAGAAATTAAAGAAATAAAGGAAACATATAATATGGGAAACCACTAATAAGACTAAAATATGATTCTTATCATTCCACTTTCAAGCTGACACTTTTCTCCATTGAGTAGCAATGAGCTCTAATTACTCCTATGTTCTATTTTCCATAGAAATTTGGCCTAATCAACGTGATTCAGCCATAGCCCAACTATATTGCTTGAGTGGCACCTTTCAATAAATGGCTTAAAGTTGAAAATTTTCTTGTGCACACACCACAGACATATACTACTCGGAGATGAATTAAGAGTTTTCTTCTATTCTCAATGTCCCACATACCATAGCCAACTCAATGCTTATAGCACGCTCACAACTAAGAGATTTCTTCTCTTCTCACTATGTCTATTTGTTTTTTAATTAAGATAATTGTTAACTAGATTATTCATCTTCTCCATCTGATTCACTCTTATAAAAACAATTTTTGGTTGAACAAAATAAATTATCTTGGGGCTCACTGAGCCAATTGAAATACTTGTCGGGATGGCAATGAGGTCAACAAGGTCAGTCTGGATCAATATGTTCATTAAAAAGATAAACAAGCTTGAGTCAAACTCAACCAAGTTATAAAATTTGTGTTCAAATTTGTTTATTAGAATGTTTATCAGGCTCCAGCAGTGTGTCTGATTTTATTGAACGGCAAGCTTAACTGGAGCCAATATCCTTATAATTAAGAATTGCAAGGATGAAACTTAGCTTCTCTATAAATTTATTTAACATCCTGTGTACAATTCTAGACAAATAGACTTAATTTTTTAGTTTATTTATTTGTTGATTATTATGAACCAACACTACAACTTTGTGACATGTTTGATCAAAGATTATTTAGAATATTTTGGTGAATATAATGCATAAGGATAGTATGTATCTATTCAAGTTTGACATCTGATTGATAAATAAGATTTGAATATGTACTTTATTAATATGATACATTTTAAATTGATAATTAAATAAAACATTGTATATATAAAAAAATTATACAACTTTCATATAAAACTTCAACTACACATACTAAATTGTATTAAATACTTGCATAAAAAATAACTAAACCTGTAATATGACACTTATTTGTTAATTTTGTTTATTAACTACTCATGCAATATTCACAATAACCATTGAACACTTCACAAGTTTATTCCATAACTTTAGCATGCCTAGCTTACATTATTTTATTCAGATTGTTTAAACCTAGGTTAATTATTTGTGAGTTTGTTCATTTGATTTTCTGTTAGCTCACAACCAGAATTACTTGTACATGTGGCCAGCGTAATCTTGAATATCATTATTTATATTGCAAAGATGTACTTGATATGGTGAAGAAATACATATTCAGATGCAGCTAAACCACTTTTAATATATTGGTTCCTCATTCTTACGACATACTGATTTTCCCTGTCTCTTAGCTATTCCAAGAAACTTGGGCTGTTGTTCCATGGTCAATTTTATGAAATATAGTTGAAAATGCAATTGCATGATTCTTGTCGGTTCACTCAATTCTTCAGGAAGAACTTATGCTTGAATAAATTTTTGAACTATGCTTCACTATCATTAATATTTTCTGCATATTGATTTCTTTGTCCCTTAACCAAGATACTTGGGCTTCTCCTCCATGGTCAAGTTTATGAAGTATTATTGAAACATTAAAGGGTAACCAGCCTGTTTATTGGGAGTTCGTTGAACTCTGTATGAAAAGTATTTATGCTTGTATAATATTTCAACTTTACTTCACTGGCATTAAGGTTGTAATTCATTCTGATTGGAATAACTTTTCCAGAATTTTTTTGCACCATAAAGTTCACCCATAGTATGGAGGAGAAAATATTAACTTGATTATGGTTTGCTTTATAGATGCTTTCTTTTGCAGATTGTTTTCAAATAGGATATCTGGTGGCATCGAGTCATGTTGATGAATCGACTCCACCATATTTGGTGGTTGGTTAAGATTTGGTGTTTTGGAAGGCTTTTGTTGCAGATTGTTTGTGTATAGGATAACTAGTGGCCTCAAGCGACAAATGATTAATTATTGATTTCATGATAACATGGAGGAGAATTCGTTTGATACAATAGAGTGACAAATTTTTGACTCTATCAGAGTCCAGTCCAAGCTGCTTTTTTGGAAGTAGTTAAATTATGTTTACTTTGCTGTAGTAGATCTATCTGTAATCAACATCTGATGCATTTTTTGCCAATTTAATAAGTTTCCTCTAATGCTACAAAAGGCAATAGCATTATATAAGGTTCACCTTTTAGTTTTTATTGTATGAGTTGCAAACTTGCAAATAAGTGATGGGTGGTAAATTTCAGGTAAATGCAGCTAACAAACAATTGCTTGGAGGTGGTGGTGTGGATGGAGGTAATCATTTAAATTCTGCCAAGGATGTTATCCTTTCTCTCTTCTTTTTTTTTCTTTTTTGAAAACTGGAGCTTTTTTATCAGCTATACATAGAGCTTCTGGCCCAGAACTCCTTGATGCATGTCGGAAGATACCAGAGCTCCGCAGAGGAGTACGCTGCCCTACAGGAGAAGCCAGAATTACTCCGTAGGTTTTATTTCTGTTAAATGCAATAGTTTGTTGCATGCTAAACCTACCCTGTCAATTACCACAAAATGACTTACATGGTGTACAGAGCATTCCAGTTGCCTGTTTTTTATGTGATACACACTGTTGGCCCTATCTATGATGAAGATGAGCACCCTGAGGCATCTCTCAGTAATGCATTCAGGTGAAGAGAGCTTCCTATATTGATGCCTGTTCTAACTTAAAACATGCTTGCCTATCAGTCTGATGATCACTTTAAAGCTCAACTATCTACGTTCTCTATTGCAGAAATAGCTTGAAGCTTGCCAAAGAGAATAATATTCAATACATTGCTTTTCCAGCCATATCTTGTGGTGTTTACAGGTATTTTACCTTTTTATGCTTGTGTAAGTTTAACTGCTGCTCATTTTTCCTTTTGATTTTTCATTCTATCTTGTTGAAGATATCCTTTCAAAGAGGCTTCCAGAATTGCTATATCAGTGTTGAAAGAGTTCCCTGACGCCTTTAAAGAGGTAGATGTGTTGTTATATACTCTTTGAAATGGATTACACTTCCCTTTTTATGGAGAAAAATATGCTCATATTGTAAAGTTGGTTTAGTTCATTAATCAGGTCTTTTCAAGTTTTGTACTTTGATATTTATTTTCTGATTTCACTTTATTCTCTTTATATAGATGCCTTGAAATTGTTTATAGTGTCATGGAATCTAAATGTTCATTAGTATATAAGCATTTGATGCTGTACTTAGTACTAACTGACGATATTGTGCTAGTAGCTAGATAGAATAAACTCGAACCTTGAATTGTAGAATCAGAAAAGTGAAAACCAAAAGGTTTTAAACAAAGCAAAACTGAACTTTAATGCATTAAATACAACATCACTTGTAAGAAAAGAAAACGTGAAAAGCTATCCAAGATATTATTGACAGAATGAAAACAGGAATTGGAAGTTTTTTTTAAATGTTTGGTTTGATGGTTGTGCAGCTATGAATGAATCTGAGAAGATTGATGTTTTAAAAGATAATTTTATAAGAATATGACACTATTAAATATACTTTATGGAATATTGAACAATTATAAAATAGTATCTAGTAAATTAGTGTGATTAAAATGAAATGCTAAAATTAATATTTGACATTAGAAAAATGTTTTTTTTTATAAAACAACTAATATCCTATATCAGTTCAGCATAGCTCTCTTAGAATTTTGAATGTGAGAAAACAGACTAAGATAATATTATTATGTTCAAAGATTGCCTTATATGTCAATTACAAGGCTTATGACTACTAAGCAGAATCAATTAGGATTTAAGGAATTAGAATTAAAGGGGTGAAGATAGATGAATGATCAAAGGAAATTCTAACTTAATAAAAAAAATTCTAAGGTGTACTTAAAAGTTTAAATAATGTGAAATGATATAATCTTGCACAAAATTTGAGATCATTGATGGGATAACAACCATATACCGTATTCCGGACTCCTAATAGTTGATACTCATAATTTGTTTATTGTTAAGATATTCATATTCCTTTTTCGTGTAAATTCAAAGTGATTCTTCAATCCCTAAATTGCAAGATGTTGCTTCATTCTCTGGCAAAGGTTTCATAGAAATTAATCATCTGATAAACTTTATAGATTGCGAATGTAACCTACTTGAGTTGAATAATATGCTGATAAACTTTGCTTGCAGATACATTTTGTGTTGTTCTCCGATGAGCTCTATGGTGTTTGGCTTGAGACTGCAAGTGAGGAGACGGAGTTGCAATTGCTTGCTTAATGTGAGTATTGATGTTATCGCAGTGAGCAGGGTTCATTATAGTATGCCATGAGAACCATGCATTGTCCATCTACTTAATCCAGAATTCTCAGTCGTGTGTGTTCTGAGATCTATACAGGAAGCTCTGGATTACAAAGACTATCTCTTGTCTGTGCAGTAGGATTAGATTATGCTCTTAGGTGACAATGACACCAAAATGATTTTTCTTTCCTTTTGAGTTTAATATAGTCGAGTTATCTTTCTAGTATTTTTTAATAAACACTATTTAGTTTGGTTCTATGGTTGGGCTCAGAACAATGGGAAAAGAGGCAAGTGTGTGGCCACAATTTGATCTGTTACTATACTACGTGCCCGCCGGAACACAACCTGAAACTGGATTAGTCACGCTACCCTTAGAAAAAAAAAACAAAGAGGCAGGCATACTTTTCTGCCGTTCTTACCCTTTAGATTTTCAGACTAAATATTAACTTGCTTTGCAAAATTGAGCAAACTAAAAGTTAAATTAAAAGCGGGTCTAAAAATATTAGTCATTTAGATAAATTTTTATTAATATTTTTTAATTTATTTTGACCGTCGATGAAAAAATTTTGTGAGTCGGATCAGTCATCCTAGGTCTGATATTATTCGACTTGATTATATTTTTTTGTTAGTATCGTGGTAAAACCCCCTTCAAGGATAGGTCGGATGGAGTTTCATATATATATTTTTTTGATTTACATTGATGGTTGAATTAGATATTTTATATCAAAAATAATTTTTTCAGTGTTATTGTAATAATTATTCAATAGTTGTTTTAATATGAATTTTTTATTATTTATTTTAATCAAAATTATTATATAAAAATATTTTTTATTAATTTAATTAAAATTATTTAAATTTGATCAAAATTGTTAAGCCAAATCATTTGGTTTATCAATTATAATAACGATTTAAGTAGCTACTATATGTGGTAATTAAATTTTAAATAGTATTTTATTAAAATATTTTTTAATAATTTATCAAAATTTATTAAAATCACTTTAAAATTGTTATAACAGTTAATTAAGTAGCTGTTATATAATTAATAATTATTATAATATTATAATAATATTTTATTAATTTTATATATTATAATAATTAGTCATAATTATTACAATAATATTGAAAGTAAAGTATAATATTGTAATAGTAAGTAGTAATTGTTATAACAATGTTGAAAGATTGATATTTTTAAGATAAAATATATAGTGGGATGCCTATTTGATGGTTTTTATAAAAAGACTTCCATTTAAGGATTTGTTAAATGTGAGATGTTTTTTTCTCACAAAATTAATATTATTTTTAAAAATATCTAATTAGAATTTTGATTTATTTATTTATTTTATATTTTTTTTATAGATGATCGATTTAATTTTATAAAAAAAAATTATCAACTATTAAATAAATTAGAAAATACTCATGGTTGTCCATATGAAACAACCAGCGCTCTTAAATTTATTATTTTATTATAGAAAAATATTTTATAATATATTATAGATGAGATTGGAATTTTAAATATCTAATTAATTGTCGGGGTGATTTTTTTTTTATTAAGAGAGAGGTGGGGAGAGTAATACGGACTTGGATGAATAATCATAAAGGGACTTGGTAAATAATTTAAAAGGACTAGAAGGGTAAAAATAAAAATGGGATAAAGTAATTGTCCAATTTAATGTACCGGTGTTAACCATGAGATAAATTGAAAAAAGAAATCCATAGAATAGAGAAGATAAATATATATTTAGTACTCCATACAAGCTTTTAGAAAGATAAGAGATAGTTTTCCCCACTTTTCTATTTTCTATTGTTTATTAAGGGAGAAAGAAAATTAAAAAAAAATTCTAACGTCCAATTTTATTTATTTGGAAAACAATTTGAGGATAACTTTTTTTAAAATCATTACACCGTGGTTGATAAAATATTTTTAACGTTAGACATAGCTTTTTTGGTGGTTAGTACCCTAAATATTATTTTTTCCTTTAGCTTAGTATGCTCAGCCTAGCACCTGTGGTTAGACTACATAAAGAAATTTGAGACATGACGATGATTCGAAGGGATACCAATACACCTCCTAGTTTGGCTAAAGTACTCAACACCTCTAGATTACTCAACAGCCATATTACCCTCAGACTTCCGAGTGCTACAACTCAACTACCTCTCTCAGTTTGTAGAGTATTTGATAATTTTCTTTCATGTATTAATCATTATTCGGACTAGTTTTATGATTTATTTCTTTCGTATTGATTCTAAAATAGATTAACGAAAACGCTTGGAGCGAGCATCTCGTCATTTTGTCATCATAGAATGTTTGACGGCCCAAGTACCCTCAATCTCCAAAGTGTTTGACATCCTGAGCAACTCCCTCAGTCTTCAGAGTGCTTGACAGTTGAATATCTCCCTTAGCTTCTGAAGTACTTGACAGCTCGAGCAACTCTTTCAATTTCCAAAGTGCTTAATTAGCATCCCAAGTACCTCCTTCGCGCGGGTTCCATATTGCTTAGGAACTCAAGTGCCTACCTCAACTTCTAGAGTGCTCGATAGCCTGAGCATCTCCCTCAGTTTCCAAAGTGTTCGATCGGCACCCTGCAGGAGTGCCTTGATTTGGTGTCCCGAGCTAACAAAGCTTCGCCCGAGGCTATGATGGAGCTCGGTATACCACTTACCCCTCCAAGCCCCTCGAGCTCCGACTATTTCTAGACATGGCTCTAACCAGGATGGATCGCGATACGCCCTAGCCTTAATTTGCAGGGTACGATTTAAACAAACAAGATCATAATTGGGTAGACATTCTAAGGTATCACTAGGACAAAAATTATTATTGGGCAAACTTACAATAGAGAGGCACTGCAAGTAGCTAGGTCCAAACTATCACCGGGTAGACTCTCGTAGAATCCATATCATGAGAAACGATCTTATGTATAATAATAATAAGAAAACTGTCGCCCTCACGGACTAGCATGATAGATTTTTAAGAGGTGTAGAATCTGGTTGTTTCAATCTTTTTTGCATGCGTTCTTTGTTATTAAGTGAAGTCTTTGGTAATTTATTTTCCTTTCAAATAATAAAGGATCATTCCGGAGGAATCGTCGAGATGATAATTTCAACTTTGTTGCAAAAAAAACTATCTTCACAGGTGCTCAGTGGGTTACTAAGTGGCATATTTGTTATAATGAAGCAAAGGGTAATTCTCGTCGGGCGCATATCTTCGGAAAAAAAAATCCTCCCATCTTTTAGTCACTTGATGGACTCTATAATTTACCTCCCGACGAACTGTGAGAAATACATGAAATGAATATAATTATCTTTTGCTAAAGAAAACTAATCATATTACTCCCGAAATAACGATGTAGTAACATAGTGTCTTCTCAAATCATCACTGGATATCTTGAAAATCATATCATGAGAAACCATCATTTGTACAAATAATTTAAAAAAAGTCATCATATTACTCCCGGAATAACGATGTCAATAATGTAGCGGTAGGATATTTTTTTAATTTTAAAAAATAAATAAAAAAAAATTAATAGAGAATTGATTTAAAACGCCGAGCTGATAGTCCACTCTTCCTAATTTATCTTGATATTTTTTTTTTATAAAATTAGATAATCAAAAACGGATGATATTAAAGAGCTAAAACCAACAATAATGAAGGGCATCTTACTTTTTTTAAAGTCTTTTCTTTCAGTATATTTTCACAGTTTCTCTTAAGCTCTCTAACTAGAGTTTAATTTAGGCATTGGAGGAGTGCTGTCTTCGTCACCTTTTCATGCATGTTAATCCACAAAAGTCTAAATCCTAAATTCAAGGAAAATAATGTTTTATGACTCATAACAAATTAAAAAAAGAAATAAAAAAAAATATAAATCAATAAACTGGATAAAAAGAATCTCGATTCAATACTTAAAAAATAAGAATCTTGGTATAAAAGATAAAAGATGTCACAATTTTAGGATTGAGGTTGATAAATTTTTGAACACTATAAGGGGATGTCTTGATAAGAGAGCCTCACAATATTTTAGATTGAAACAAGTCAAAAATTACATATGTGGTTGTTACCCCAGCTCCTTTATTTATAGTTATAGAGTGACATAAAAATCCTAAAAGGCCAAAAAAGTTCATTTAGAAAATGTCTATACAGACTACACAACTAGTTTGAGTTTAAGTCATCATCTATATATATTACACAACTAGTTTGAGTTTAAGTCATCATTACTTTTTTTTTCCAACCCAAATAAAAATAGAAATTGAGCCTACAAATCAAAATTATCCTTACTACATAGAAATGAAACTTAAGAAAAACTAATTAGCTCATCTAAGACTTGAATTAAGTTGACTAAACAGCATGACTTATCTTTTTCAAATTACTTCAATTGTAGCATTGACCTTAACATCTTCAATGCCCATTAAGTGCTTCCTTAATTTTTTTAGCCTTAACTCTTATAATTGGGCCTCCATTAATGTGTCATGAATCATCAAGAAGATCTAGAGTGGGATGCTCCTGTCTTTCCACGACCTTAGCTCGATCCCCATCTTTAGCTTGTTTGGTAGCAACTTGTTCTCCATCATTCCCCCCTCAAAAGGATTCATCTTTAAATTTTCATCATCTACATCAAATGGAGAAAGATCAGAAACTTTGAATGTAACACTCACATTACACTCACCTGACAAGTGAAGCCACTATCATTGATTCAAGCAATGATTTGAATGAATCCATCTCCTTGTGGATGCAACTTAGTATGACATTAAGCTTTGGACCTATTCTTTCTCATATGAACACAAACTCAACCCCCAACCTTCTATAGAAATTAGCCAACCCATAAAAGATACATATCTTTGTTATGATTTTTAGTATTGGCTATTCACAAATATCTTTAGGGGGTGTTTGGTTCAAGTTATCATATAAAACCTTGGTTATGTGATTACCAGGTAATCGCATAACCAAGGTTATGTGGAATAAAACCCAAAAAATTTGTTAATCCCGGAATCAACAAAAACCTTACTTTTCTAAGGTTTTCCGATTCCGGGTTGCATGCCCCTTTTGCTGATGTGTCGGGCATGGATCATTACTCGGGAATCGCCGATTACCTAAACCAAACAGGGTTTTTGTTGATAACCTTGGATGGATAATCAAAGTTATCAAGAATAACCCCCAACCAAACGCACCCTTAACGTTTTCTTCATCAACCATTATTCCCTTAGCACTTACAATAATATTATTATGAAACACAATTTGACTAGCGTAAAAAGAATATTCCTGAATGTTAGCATATAACTTCCCATTTCACAAAATAATTTGAGAAATTCAGATATCATCAAAATATACTAAAACAAAGTTTCCAATATTGGCATGCAAGATATGGTTTATTAATCTAATGAAAATATTAATTAAACCAAATGGCATATCTAATCATTCAAACAAGTTGTTCTTGGTTTTCAAAGCAATTTTCCATTCGTCTCTCTCATGGATGTGAATTGAATGATAACTAAATTTTAAGTATATTTTAGAGAAAATGTAAGAATCATGCAACATATCACCTAATCTAGAAATAAGATGATGATACTTTACCATAATCTTATTGATAACTTTTTTTTCTTATCAACTCTTCATGTTGCCTTTGAAGCTCTTTTGTATCCTTGGGATTACTCTCATAAGTTAGCCAATTCGTTGCTTCTTGAATGAAATCAACTTGGTTCTCTATTCTCCTAAGTGGTGGCAATCCATCAGGAAATACATTATCAAAATTTTGCAAAAAAAATTTAACAACACCAGGTAAAGTAGGATTAAGATTGTTAGTGTTGAAATAAACTTCCTTATACAAAAGAACAATCATAGGTTATTGAGAATAAAAAGCTCTCTTAATATCTCTTTCTTTTGCATAGACATTCCCTTTTTTACTCTTTTGCTCTTGAAAATTTTCTTCCTTTTCAATCTTTTTATCACTTTTCTCATCCTCACTTTTTCTTTTCTCACGCTCCTTTTCTTTTCCACTTTTTTTTCTTTTGTCATTATCTTTTTCCTTCTTATTTTTTTTTCTCACAATCATTTTTTTTTCACTTTTTTTTTTCCCTGAATTGATTTTCATATACTTGCCTAGGAGTTAATGGTACAAGAGTTACAAGTTTACCATGCATCGTAAAATAATATTTATTTTTGAACCCATTATGCATGACTTTCCTATCAAAATACCATCGTCTACTTAAAAACAAATGATTTAGGCATTGACACTATATAACAAACTACCTCATCATGATAGCTACCAATGAAAAATGAAACGAACATTTGCTTATTGACGTTAACTTTCCCACACTTATTTAACCATGTAGTTTATAAGGTCTATGATGTTTAGTAGTAGGTAGACTTAATTTCTCAACTAAGATTGTGCTAGCTACATTAGTGCAACTTCCCTCATCTATTATCAAACTACATACCTTGTCTTTAATGTGACAACGAATATGAAAGATGTTGTTTTGTTGTTCTTCATCTTCTTTCACTTGCACATTTATAACACACCTAGTGACAATTCCTTCATCTTCAATTGAATACTCCTCTCTATCACTTTTCATCAATGATGACAAAACATTATCATCATCTGATATATACGCTATTCAACCTTGACCCTCTCTAGCATAAACACGATCCTACACGGGTGTCTCATATCACCCTTCAACATACTCCATCAAATCATGAGCTATTGAATATATATGTGTTCTCCTAAATTCCTGTACACTTATACACACATATCAGTAATAACAATAAGATTTAACTTAAACTAGTTTGATAATATATAAAAACAATCGTGGTTCAAACCACTTGGGGTTATAGAAATTTCCCCCTCAACCACTCGAGGTACTAATATTTTTTACTGGGAATGAATCTTAGGACTCTGCATCTTCCGACTATGCCCTCCATGATCTGTTTGAATCTCCGTCAACAACTCATTCTAAAATGATATTTATAACCCCTAACTAGGGAGATTCTCCTTAGACCCCCCAACCCCTCTCGATCAGCAGTGAGGGGAGAGGCATCCCGACGCATTCACATTTTGTCTCTACCTTAGGCGGATGATTGATCATCCTGACCTTTGGATTGTGTCATTTGGCATGTGCTTTCTCGACGAGTCATGAGTGGTTGGATGCCTGAGTTATTCCAAACCGCTCGTCTGATCTCCTCGCCCAGTTGGTGGCACGCTTGTATGGTGTACCCATACTCATGATTCTAGGAGCAGAAAAGCTAGGGGGGCACTATCTCGTATCCCTACATCAACTTGTGGGTTTTCGAAGTACGTGATGATCATCTAGGATCTACATAGCTCTTTCTTGGAGAAGTCTCAAAGGAGCGTACCGTTTCTAGGATTTGATAGGTGGTCGAGACACCCCCTTTGCAACCTGCTTGGTCTCCTACTAGTGTGGAGTTATTCGCTCCATATGCCTTACTTTCTGAGCCTTTTCTATATTAATATACTTTTCGATCCTTCCCAAGCAGTCATCGTAGTCAGAGGGAGATGTTTTTTAAAATCAAAGACCTAAATAAATCTCTCTCTTGCAATCCTTGGGAGAAAACACTGACGAGGACATTTATCGTGAATGATGGTATTTCTAAGGCAACCTGTGTGAAATGTTGGATATATTGCCTCAGTGTCTCATGATCTCATTGCTTTTGGATAAACAGGCTGAGTGAGATTTTCTAATATCTTCAGACTGTCGAACCATCTTCACAGGTCCCTCTAGAGTAGTCAGGAAGACAAAATATTCGACTCCATCCAGATGGAGCAAAGCGACATTTTTAAATCAGCATAGATGGTCCTCAAAATTAGTGGAGCCATCATTTTTTCTCATCTGCAGTGGCCAAAAGTTTCTCAACATCTCATCCTCTAGCACCTCAGTTAAAAGGAAGATATCTCTCTACGAATTGGGTCTTCCTCTCCCGACCACCGACTAATCAACCATCTTGTTTCTCCCCAAAGGACTGACTCCTTCTGCGGGTTCAGCCCGCGGGGGAATGACTCCTGTCACTTAGGTCCTAACCCTTGCACATCCATGGGAGCCAAGATGCCTCTTGAATACTTCCTCCACCAATGTGGAGATTATTCGCCTAATCTGTTCTGTCATCTCCAGAAACTCTATTGTCTCTTGGGTAACCGATGGTTGACGTTCACTGGTCTAAATTCTTGATTCTCACGATGACTCCCACTTGAATTCTCTATCTCGACGTTTTAGTCCAACCAAATTTTTTTAGCAATTTTTTTACTTGATCTGAGTGAAGATCTCTAGGGGTGAGGCCTTCGACGATGGTCCTTTGGTGTGGAGACCTATGATGTTGGGACCCCTGATGCCGAGACCACTAGTGTGGAGATCTTTGGTGCGGGGACCTCTAGTTCCGACATTTTTGATGCCGACATTTTTAGCATCGAGATCTATACGGACTGAGTTATGACACTTCAACGATAACAACGAAGTCTTATCCTACTATGTGAGGTCGGTTATATGAATTCTTTTACGTCATTGAGCTCTATCCCATATTATATCATTATTTATATTTAAATAAATTTTATTTTATTTTATTGTTGCTAATCAAGTCTTTTTTGGTCTTCCTCTTTCTCGTTTGATGCGTTTATTTGTCATTGTTTCACATCGCCTAATTGAGACATTTATTGGTTGTCTAAGTACATGTCCGTACCATCTTAAACGTGTTTCTCGGAGTTTTCCCTCAATAGATGTTACTCCGACTTTCTCT
>JBBUKS010000104.1:12569840-12594786 GCA_038050645.1 Hedychium gardnerianum | reverse complement strand
AGTCTAGCCAGCCCGAACAGTGACTAGTGCATAAGGGGGGCAGGAACCTGACTACTAGCCAGGATTTGACCCTTAGATCTCATTGTGGCAACACCTCATGCACTAGCCAACAGCTCATCTCGTGGGGACTAATTGATAGAATAAATGAACTAAGAGGAAATAGTCGTAAGAGTTATGCTTGATCAAACGAGGCTTGATTCGGTTAAACTAGACCAAAGAATTTTTGGTCTCAACCGTATTTTAGGCTACACTGAGGACCAAAGAAGTACTCGAAGCGGTTGGAATGATGTTCTTATGCCAATTTCCTTTTATGGAAGAACTCTAAATTCTATTTTCCCTCAAATTAAATATACAAAGCCCCGATGATAAAATTTTACTAAATTAATATAATATTTCAAATGGCGCACTATCAAATGGGAGCTCCATTTTGGAAAAGTATTAAAAGAGGGCTCCATATCTCAAATATACTCTGTACCAATAGTAATGTTACCCTAAGTTATTCTAATATACTAAAAATTACTAAATAATTATAGTTAAATTATTTTAGTATGGATCGAAATTACTCAAATATTATTTAAATCTACTTCAATTTGATCAAAACTAGTCCAATTTAATTAAATTGATCCGTTGGAGAAGTTTGATAAAAAATATTATAATTGGAATAGTTTTAATTAAAATTAAGATAAGTATCCCAAATTATGCAAATAATCAAGATGTCTCTTTTTTTAAAAACAAATAAATAAAAAAGATGCCCTATTATATTAATACAATATTATAGTAGTTATTTAATAGTTGTTATAATTATATAATAGTTATAATTATTTTAACATGATTTTAATCAATTTAAAATGATTTTAAAGAAATTTAAATAATTTTGATCAAATTAATTTAATATTATAGTAGTTATTAGTTAGTCGCTATAATTATTTTTAAGCGACTTTTATCAATTTGAAGTCATTTTAATAGAAATTAAATAATTTTAATTAAATTGATAAATAATATTTTATATATAATAATTTTAATTAAAGTAAAATAATACAATTTTCAAACTGTAGCTATTATAATAATATTGAAATAAAAAAATATTTTTAATAGAAAATATATAATGGAACATTATTTTATTTTAAAAAAATACATCAGATTTACATAATAATAATTTAGGATGTTCTCCTTAAAAACTATTTTACTTTTGATTTTATTTAAAAAAATAATTAATAAGTTTTTCATTTGTTATTAAGATAAATTGAAAAGCGCTAATCGAGATTCATCTAAATTATCAATATTCTTAGGCTCGCTTTTCATCGGTGAAATTTTTTTTTGTATTATAACTGAGATTCAAATTTTAGATCTCTTGGTTATTCATCGGAGAATATAACCATTATATTATTACCCGGGGATAAAAAAATAATTAATCAGATCGAGTAACGTCTAATCTGAGATGATTAATTCAATTTCATATAAATTTTTCATCGATCATCAGAATAAATTAAGAAATATTAATAGAGAATCATCCAAATTGTCAATATTCTTAGATTTATATCTCACTAAATTTTTTCTTTTTGTAATATATCATAATTACAATTTGAATATTAAATTTCTCGATTATCCGTAGAAGAATGTAATATGTCCACGAAAATGACTCAGCATATTTCCATCCAAAATTTAAATGAATTTAAATTTAATTAAAACATGATTGTTAAATAATAGTCCGACATAACAATTAACAAGATCGAGGATCCAATGGCGGCCACCATCTTATCGGACGGCTCACATCTCATCGTGTCGTCGCCGTCTGCTCGATAACCCTCGAACTCAACCTCCACGCGGCTATCTCCCCCTCCCTTCCCTGGTTGCCTCTCTCCTGCCCGATCCATGTCCAGATTCCGCTCTCTCCTGCAAGCGTCAATCGCCGCTACCAAGCGAGGTACTCCCGTCTTATCGATCGCTCTACTGAACGTCTTTTGCTTTTTATGGCCATCTCCTTTAGGTCTAGTGTCTTTCATTGATCCGTCCCGATCTAGGTTTCAGTTTATCTCGATAGTCTTTCCATCGCTGCTAGGAACTTCTAGTTGTTGATATTTCCAGTTAGACTGCATCACCTGTCGATTGGGTTGTTTAAATGGTGTGTGAATGTGGTGTTTTTCTATTAGTCTAGTGAACTTCAATCCTTTGTCTTTTGTCCCTTCTGTAGGAATTCAAAGACGTGATTTTTTTGGATTGGTGTCTTTCCAATTGACCAAATGTTTGAACTTCTGCGCTACTATCTACATTTTTATAGTTATTAGAGGAACCTTCATAAATTCGAACATGAAAACACCTTTTCACGCTGTGGTGAAGTTTGTAATATCTAATATGAAGAGGTTGATAAGTTCACAACTGATTTGCAGGAAATCATATTATGCTTGTTTGCTTCTTTTATGCTTGATGAAAAAGTGTTCTATCTAGTTACGGTGTGACAATATTGCTTGTTAAGATTAACTACGTCTCTGGAAAATGAATTGGAAATAATAAACAACCTGGATCTTCAAAATACCAAATGTGCTACTTGATTGCATTTTCTTTTTAAAGAAAAGGTTGCTAAAAGGGAATTCTGTGTTAGATATTGATGTAATATTTTTCTCTTCATGTATTTCCATGTTACAGCACTGGCTTGGAATGTAGAAGATCTAATGCCGCCAAGTGAAAAATTTGTGTTCAACTTCAATTCAAAAGAGGAATTGAAGAGGTGGCACTTGCATTCTGACTCAGAATTTGGAGGCTTGTCTACAGCTTCTTTGGAGATCACTGATGTTGGTAGTAATGAGGAACTAAGTGGTATGGTTCTTTACTTTCTTATACATGCCTATCATTATAGTATTATAGTTTGCTGCAGGTGCTATGTTCATTTCTGTAACAAAATCCATGCTTTTGTAACATGTCTCATACAGATTTGATGAATTGATTAATTTAATACTGTTGATCTAATCACTACAATGGATTAGTTGAAACTGATGATGTGAACCCAAGGAGAAGGATGTCTCATAGAACCCATAACAAATTGAAGAATGAAAGAAGGAAAGTCTAAATCGATAAGATGGATGAAAAAAACCTCGACCCAATGTTTAAGAAAGTACAAACCTTGGTATAGGAGATGGAAGACGCCACAACCTTGGGATTGAGGTTGATAAGTCCTTGAACGCCACAAGGGGATGCCTTCTAGTTCAATGAAGAACCAACAAGTGAGAGCCTCACCATGCTTTAGATTGAAACAAGCCAAAAAAAAATACATGTGTGGCCGCCACCCCCTTTATTTATAGCTATAGGGTGACCTAAAAACCCTTAAAGGCCAAAAGGAAGCCCAATTAGTAAAGGCCTATGTAGACTACATAGCTAGTTTGGGCTTATGGCACCATTACAACCCAAATAAAGGTAGAAATTGAGCCTACATATTAAACTTGTCCCTACTACATAGAAATGAGATTTAAGTGGCTAATTAAGCCCATTTAAGGCTTGAATTAGGTTGGCTAACCCGCATGACTTCCTCTTTGTCAAATCTACTTCAATTGTTGTTTTGGTCTTCACATCTTCAATAAGCCGATTAAGTGTTTTCTATCTTTTTAGCCTTATCCCTTGTAATTAGGCCTCCATTGATGTGTAATGGATCATCAAGAAGATTTAGTGTGGGATGCAACGTTTCTTCCATAGCCTTAGATTGATTCATATCCTTAGCTTCTTGGGAAACTTGTTTTCTTTTTTTGACTCCATCATTCCCCCTCTCCTTAAAAGGATTTGTTCTCGAATCTTCATCACCTAAAACAAATGGAGAACTATTAGAAACATTGAATGTAACACTCACATTATACTCACAAGCTTGTAGGCACTATCTCAAGTAATGATTTAATATGGTCCATCTCCTTGTGGATGCAACTTAGTATGACGTTTAGGCTAGGACTATTCTTTCTCATATGAACACAA
Source organism: Hedychium gardnerianum (assembly GCA_038050645.1). Lineage (NCBI taxonomy): Eukaryota > Viridiplantae > Streptophyta > Magnoliopsida > Zingiberales > Zingiberaceae > Hedychium > Hedychium gardnerianum. The sequence continues at coordinate 12,590,832 of JBBUKS010000104.1, read as the reverse complement.
ACCCAACCCCCGGGTTCAAAGATCACTATAAAAATTCTTTGGGCCTCAAGTAATATTGCCAAGTTTCCAAGGCCTTCATCAAAGCATACATCATCTTCTTGTCATAAATTGGATAGAAAGTCGCTCTGCTGAGCTTCCCACTAAGATAAGCAAAATATTTGCCTTCTTGTGCCTTCTTGTATTAGCACAACTCCAATATTTGTTCCAGAAGCATCACACTTAATTTCAAAAGTTTTAGCAAGATCAAATAGTGCAAGTAATGGTGCAAAACTTAGTCTCTCCTTAAGCAAATTGAAAGCTAAATCTTGCTCACGATTCCAATAAAACTCAATATCATTAGCAACTTCATTCAAGGGTGTAGATAATGTACTAATGCTCTTAACCCACCTTCTATAGAAACTAGCCAACCCATAAAAGATACATACCTTTGTTATAATTTTTGGTATTGGCCATTTACAAATATCCTTAACCTTCTCTTCATCAACTGTTATTCCCTTAGCACTAACAATATAACCAAGAAACTTAATCTGACTAGTGCAAAAAGAACATTTTTGAAGGTTAGTATACAACTTTTCATTTCGCAAAATAAGTAGAACTTTTTGTAAATGATTGAGATGCCCATCTTATTTTTTGCTATAAATCAAGATGTCATCAAAATATAGTACAACAAAGTCCCCAATATAAGCATATGATTCATTAATCTCATGAAAGTATTTGGTGCATTAGTTAACCCAAATGACATAACTAACCATTCATACAAACCATACCTAGTCATAAAAGCAATTTTCCATTCATTTCCCACACACATGCGAATTTGATGATAACCCGACTTTAATTTTAGAGAAAATGCAAGAACCATGTAGTTCATCTAGCATATCATCTAATCTAGGAATAGGATGACGATACTTTACCGTAATCTTGTTGATAACTTTGCAATCAACGCACATTCTTCAAGTTCCATCCTTCTTAGGCACAAGCAAAACAGGAACTTCACAAGGACTCAAACTTTCTCAGACATATTCTTTTCCCATCAACTTTTCAACTTGCTTTTGAAGCTCCTTTATCTCCTTGGGATGACTCGCTAGCCGATTAGGAATTATTGCTCTTGGGATGAAATCAATTTGGTGCTTTATTCCCCTAAGTGGTGGCAATCCATCACCTCATCAAGAAATACATCATTAAATTATTGCAAAAGAGATTTAACAACACTAGGCAAAGTAGGAACCTCATCAGGAAATACATCATCAAATTATTGCAAAAGAGATTTAACAACACTAAGCAAAGTAGGATGAAGATTATTAGTGTTAAAATAAGTCTCTTTGTACAAAAGTACAATCATCGTCTGTTGAAAATAAAAAAACTTTCTTAACCTCTCTTTCTTTTGCATAAAAGCTCCATTTTTCTCTCTCTTGATTTTTTTTTCTTTTTCAATCTTTTCCCACTCTTCTCATCCTCACTTTTTCTTTTGTCACACTCCTTTTCTTTTCTTCTTTTGTCATTCTCTTTTTCCTTCTCAATCTTTTTTTTCTCACATTCATTTTCTTTTTCACTCTCATTTTTGATCCTCAATTGATCTTCATACTTGCCTAGGAGTTAATGATACAAGAGTTACAAATTTACCATGCATCATAAAAGAATACTTATTTTTGAACCCATCATGCATGACCTTCCTATCAAATTGCCATGGTCTACCTAAAAGCAAATAACTTGCATGCATTGACACTACATCACAAAGAACCTCATCATGATACCTACCAATGGAAAATGAAGCCAACACTTGCTTATTAACCTTAACTTCCCCACAATCATTCAACCATTGTAGTAGACAAACTTAATTTCTCAACCAAGACAGTGCTAGATACATTAGTGCAACTTCCCCATCTATGATCATACTACATATCTTGTTTTTAATGTGGCAATGGGTATGAAATATGTTGTCTCGTTGTTCTTCTTTTTGCACATTTAGAGCATGGCTTGTGACAAGGGCTTCACCTTCAACTGGATACTCTTCTCCATCACTTTCCATCAATGGTGAGAAGATACTATCATCATCTAACTCACTCTCAGTTTCAATATCACCATTTTCTATCAAAATCATTATTCTCTTGTTTGGACATTGTGATGCAATATGTCCCCTTCCCAAGCACTAAAGCATTTAATATCTCTATTTCTCGAAGATTAGATAAATTCTTTACCTTTGACCAAAGGAGAACTTGCATCTTTATTCTTAGAAAACTCGGTTTTACTCTTAGATGCACCTTTATCCTCTCTTTTGCTCATTTTCAAGTGGATGAACTAGAACTCCGCCCATGCTTGTTTGAACCCTTCCTTTTGAGTTGCCTTTCAATTTTTATGGACATATGCACGATATCTTCAAGCTCCACATAATGTTGCAACTCCATTACATTTGCAATTCAAACCATGTAAAAATCGTGTCATGGTTGCTTTTCAGTCCTCCTTCACATTGGCTCGAATCATGGCAATCTATATCTTTTTGTGGTATTGCTTCACAGTCTTGGACCCTTGGGTTAGACCTTGTAGTCGTCGGTACAAATCTCGATAGTAATATGATGGAATGAACCTCTTTCTCATAATAGATTTCATCTCTTCCCAAGTGTCAACGAGTCTCTCTTGATTTTTTTCTCCTGCTTAGAACAATTTGATCCACCAAATAAAAGCATAATCAATAAACTCAACACCAACTGGTTTTATCTTCTTTTTTTCAAAGTAGTTGCGGCAATCAAACACTAATTCCACTTTCTTTTCCCACTCTAAATATGCTTCAGATCACTTTTACTCGAACATGAAGGAATCTTCATCTTGATGTTTCCTAAGTGTTTATCAACATAATCATTCATTCTTCCTCTTCGACCGCCAATTTTAGCATGACCAGATCTGCCACTAGAAGCTCTGTCATCAATGTCCTCATAAACATCTTCATCATTATTGTCGTCACGGTTATGTTGCCTAGCCCTTTGTGTAGGAACTCCACCTACTCAACTCCTTTGCAATCCAATAATTACAATATCTTGTCTCTCCAATTTATCTAAGATCTGCCTAAATCTGATTTCCATGAGCTCTAAGTGTTGTCTCAAGGCACGTTGTTCAAGTGATTCTCTAGGTCTTGCTTCCTATCCACTTGTTGCCATTAAAGGAATATGTTGTCACTCAATCACTTAACTCGCTAAGGTTAACTCTTTAAAGAACTTATAATTGAGGCAATTCCCCGGAAGCGTTTGTTGACTAATTGAAAATTTTCAAGGGTAAAGAATAATGCTTAGGATAAAAGATAGGAATTGAAAGAAGAATGCAACTTAGCAGAACTGATAAATTTGAATTGAGTGCTGAATTTTTTCTTGTTAGAATTGAATCTAGGCAAAATTTAAGAGAATGCAGAATTAAAAGATAAAAAGAAGTGTTCAAAGAAAATTTATCAGAATTTAATCTAGGCAGGTACCAAAATTGAGTCTAGGCTAAACTTAAAGGAAATGCGGAATTGAAAGTTAAATATTTGAAATAAATTCTGAAAGGAAATTCGCCAAAATTTAATCTAGGCAGAATGTAAAGGAAATGCATAATTGAAAGATAAAAACTTGAAATAAGTGTTGAAAGGAAATTTGCCCGAATTTAATCTAGGAAGAATGTAAAAAAAACGAAATTGAAAGATAATGAGCGGTAGAAGAAAATGTAAGTCTATTTCTACTCCCTTTTGTTTTTTTTTTTCCATTTTTTCGTTTTTTCTTCTAAATTTCGGCTTCCCTTTCTATTTTTTTCTTTTCTCTTTTTTTTTGACCTAAAATCACAAAAAAAAATTCTCTTTTTTTTATAGCAACAAGGCAAATAAGATTTGCTAAGTTGGAATGAACAAAATAGATAAAAATTATAGCAAAGATTCAAAAGGATGTCTCATAGAACCCACAACAAATTGAAGAACGAAAGAAGGAAAGTCTAAATCGATAAGATGGATGAAAAGATCTCAACCCAATGTTTAAGAAGGCACAAACCTTGGTATAGGAGATGGAAGACGCCACAACCTTGGGATTGAGGTTGATAAGTCCTTGAACGCCATAAGGGGATGCCTTGATAAGTTCTAGTCATTGTTTAAAACTTCAAATCGTATCGTTTCGGTCTATGACCAGAACTATACGATTTCGGTATCATGTCGTGCCGATATGATTTTGATATTTTTTAATATAAAATATATTAATAAAAAAATAATAATTTAAATATTTAAAAAATTAAAAAATACGTTTGATAAATAAATATATTTTATTATATTTTTTAGAATAAATAATATATATATAATTAATTTGATAGTTATATTAGACTTTAATAAAATCTATTTAGATTATCCTTACTATAGTTGGAGTTAATTAAAATTATTAAACTAAGTTTTAATTAAAAATTAACTCGCGGCGCTCAACTCAGCCAACCCAGCTCGTGTCGGAGTCACACACCCGGTGCGGCCGAGGGTGTTGCATGACCCCTCTGAGGTGGCCTAGGGGGTTGCGCGACCCCCTCCAACGCGATTGAGGGGCTGCGCGACCGGGGCGACTGCGGAGGTCCGTGGGTGGCTGCGGGGTCGTGCGACGCTTTCGGAAATGTCCCTGTGCGGGTGTCGGTTCGTGGGTGGAACGAGACTTTTCGCTTGTCTAAGACGAAACGACTCGAGATTTTAATCCATGGTTTTAGTTCAATGAAGAACCAACAAGTGAGAGCCTCACCATGCTTTAGATTGAAACAAGCCAAAAAAATACATGTATGACCGCCACTCCCTTTATTTATAGCGATAGGATGACCTAAAAACCCTAAAAGGCCAAAAGGAAGTCCATTTAGTAAAAGTCTATGTAGACTACATAGCTAGTTTGGATTTATGACACCATTACAATCCAAATAAAGGTAGAAATTAAGCTTAAATTGAGCCTACATATTAAACTTGTCCCTATTACATAGAAATGAGACTTAAGTGGCTGGTGGCTAATTAAGCTCATTTAAGGCTTGAATTAGGTTGACTAAGCCGCATGACTTCCTCTTTGTCAAATCTGCTTCATTTGTTGCTTTGGCCTTCACGTTTTCAATAAGCTGATTAAGTGTTTTCTTCATCTTTTTAGCCTTATCCCTTGTAATTAGGCCTCCATTGATGTATAATGGATCATCAAGAAGATTTAGTGTGGGATGCTCCTTTTCTTCCATAGCCTTAGCTTGATCCATATCCTTAGCTTCTCGGGCAACTTGTTCTCTTTTTTTGACTCCATCAACTACTAGAGAGCTTATTGATTGAGGAATGAGAAGGTTTCCAAGTATAACCTGTAAATTGTCTATATATTATTTTCCTAATGATCGCAATCACAGATAAGATCACTTTGTAGTTCTTATGAATGTTGCAACTCATGGGCCAAACAATCATTTGTCAAATTATTGCATATGATGCATATATTTGGTAAGAACAAGGGAAAGGAAAAACAATAAAAGGAACTATCCTTTCTCTCTGCTCTAGTTTACTCTTTCTCATAGAGGCTGGCGTGCGTGTATGGGAAAGAAAACAGAAGTTGGAAAAAGAATGAAAAGTCATGAAGCCAAAAATGCGCTGGGATTAGTGTTAGATAAAGGTTCCTTTTTCACTCAATAGGAAGTAAAGAAGAGTCTGTCAAGGAAAAAGTTTCATGCTATTTCTCTTGCTGAAAATTAGATATTGCATGATCATAAGGGGTGATAGTAATGCAAGCCTACTTGAGGAGAAAAGAACCATATAGAGGAAAAGAGCAAGATTCCCTTTTCTAATTGGATTGAAGGAAAAGTAAGGGCAAGGAAGGGATTTTAAATTTGGTGATCTTTTCCCCAATTTTGGTTCGTCCAAAGTGGATGAAAGAGGTGAAGAAGAGGGGGAAAATACTAAAAAGACTAGTTTAACCCTTCATGTCTTAGGAATGATAAAATCAAATACTAGTTCACTCATTTTCCTTTCTTTCCTCTTTTTTTTTTGAAAGTTGACCAAACAAAGGAAACTCTTCTCCTCTCCCTTCTTCCCCTTCTCCCTTGCCCATTACTGATCCTTTCTTCCCTTGTTTCCTCCACTCAAGTAGACATGCGATAAAAGAAACTTCTACTCTCAAGATTCTGGAACAGATTGGTTTAGAGACCAAAATGCAACATTGACCATACAAACTTTTCAAAAAAAGAAAAAAAGAAGTGATGTACAGATGATAGCATTCAGTTTTCTTGTGCATTAGATCTTTACGATATTTCTTTGCCAACGTTTTGATTTGGACTATGAATTTGTTGTTCACATGTATTTCAGTTCACATGTGTAATTACTATTTTGACAATGAAATAAATTGTGAGATAGAGAAATATTGTCGTTGTGTGCCCTTTTTTGGTTATCATCATTATCAAACGATGCTAATCCCTTGAATTACTTTTTGTTACGTTAACTAGATTTTTTACTTGGTCTTATTCTAACCTCACATGTTGGTAACACTAATTAGTGTGCTGGTTTACTGTTTGTTTAATAATAAAAATTTCAGTAGCTTATCTATTGACTCATATTCACCGTGTAGCCTGGTCTAAATTTACATATTAATATTTGTTTTTGAGAAAAAACAGGAAGCAACATGTAAATGGAAATTTAGGCTACTATCTGGAGTTGTGTCATCGGGTATGTACAATGTTCCAACTCCAAAGACATTAGTTAGGTTGTCATCTTTCGTTTGGCTGTTGTAATATTGTATTAGCAGCTCCTTGTCTACTTGAAGAGCATTTGAAGCCTAATTGTTAAATTAGATAAATTCAAAAATTTTACTTGAAGGGCATTCGAAGCAAGCCAACAATAACTCTAATATTGTAAGTGAATTACGCCATTAATGAGCTTACTTTTAATGGTTGTGTTAATGAGTTTGCTCTTTTTCCTGACTCAGTATTCTCTGATAACTATTATTACCTAGAAATGGGATAATCCTTTTTTCGTAGCTATTATGATTTTGTTTCCACTGCCTTAACTTTACAAGCATAATACTTATCTGAGTGTTGCGAGCAAATAATTGAACTGCAAACAATAATAATAGTTATGAGATTACACGCTCTTCAATCTGGTGCTGAACCTTTTTCTTTTGCTTCTATTAAAGGTGTATTCTCTGGCAATCTTTCATTAGATATAACTGAGGGGTCCTTGTGGAAATTGAAACGTAGTGGTTTCTGTGGAATGCGGTCAAAAAAGGTAACCTGCATTGGTATATCTTCTAAACACAAATGTGGCTTATGTTTATGATGCTATTCTGTTACATAAGCTTGTTCTTGCAAATAATAGATTTGGTATCAATACTTGTACGTATCATATTGTGAAAGGTGAACCATTTAATTTATTGCAAATTAATATTTTCAAGTTTAGTTTGGTGGTAACTTTATCTCATCGACAATCAAAATGGATTGAGAATTTGCATCTGATAACATTCAGATGTCTATAGATGCATCAAATCCTAGGCATCTTGGAACCTTAGCCCTACTTTACAGTTAGCATGCAATTTTAAATAGGAATTGGTAATTGAAATAAGATTGATTTAGCACACACTGTGTCAGTTTGGTTATTCCTATGTGTGTTTGCTAATATGGATTCAGTATTAGCACATTGCATGTTGGGAATTGTTATTATGCATGTTTTATTAAGGTCATACCTAGTATCTCTTTTCTTTTGTCTTCCATTTTTTTTAGTTCTAAGACTTCTCTTTCTCTCTTATTTTTTTTTATCTCATCCTTTATTGCTTCCTTTTCCTATCCCTTCTGCTGGTATTTCCTCTTTTGCTGTAGTTGGTTGTTTGCTGTTGAATGATTGAATCTGTCATTTTTATGATCAAAGAGCCTAATTGTTGTATCTGGAATTAGTCCTATGGCCGTGGATATCATAGATGTGATACTAGACTTCCTCTTCTGCAAGTGATAAGAAGGATGGTAGCCTTTTGGTTATATAAGGAAATGTTTGCAAATGTTATGAATGAGTAAAGGATTTGGCAGATAATCTACAAACGTTCAAATCATTTCAGGAAGATAAAGTGGTCAATCTGATATTTTCCTTGCATTTGGGTTACCTTAGAGGTAAGGACACTTTTTATTGGACTTGCATCTGAAGACTTCGCCTGCCACATGTATGATATCTAAACTGAGGAGGGAAAAGATATTGCTTGAACCTTTATTTTTTTTTAGTATTTTGTGAATTTTGACGAACCAATTTCAGACTAATTTTGTTGTTTAACCTTATGTTACTATTGAGAGGTAACTAAGATGAAGAGGGAAAAGATATTGCATGAACCTTTATTTTTTTCAGTATTCTGTGAAATTTGATGAACCAAATTAATTTATTTGTTTAATCTTATGTTACTATTGACGATGCGTGTGCAGTTCAGTCAGAGAGGGGCTCTAGGAGTCTTGTGTGAGCTTTGTTTTCCGAAGGCTAAAAAGGAAAAAATTTATGTCTGTGATACGGCCCATGGCACATGGTTCTCTATAAATAGAGTGTTGGACGGTTAAGAAACAACACTTACCAATGTTAATGTAGCAAAGATGAAACTGTTAAGTTGAATGTGTGAGAAACTATTAATGAATGTGTGAGTGAGGTTGCTAGGGAAGAAGAAAAATAACTAAAATAGTAGTTGGATGGGTTGAAAATCTCGAAGAACTGGGAGCTAACATGGCTTGATTAAAATGTTCTCATGTTACTATCATGTACATTGGAGATCTAAATTATGTGCCAGTGTTTCCTGTCAAACGATATTTTTTTCCCTGTTGATTAATAATCTGAAAACACCTGCAGTTGCAAATCTCATGAAAATACTGTTGGCTGCAGTTCAACGGCTTTATTGACTTGGAGTCATATGATACATTAGCCATGAGAGTCCGGGGGGATGGAAGACGCTATATATCTACTGTAAGATTCTATGTTGCTTATTTACACAACTATTGACTTTATTCATTCATTTGATTTCCCACGCCAGATTTTTTGGATTTTTAATCTGAGTCGATGCTTCCGTTTAAAATTACATTTGCAGATATATACAGATAATTGGATAAGTACTACACCGGGGCAGCAGGAAGACAATTTATGGCAAGCTCTTGTATATGCTCCCAAGAACCAATGGCATGTCGCAAAGGCAAGTTTGTCTCCTTTAATAGATCTAAGATTTGAGGCATCAGTGGGCTACAACTCTGATCTTTTGGCTCTATCAGATCCCTCTACATCAATATGTAGCAAAATGGAGAGGCAATGTGATCAGTTCAGAGACGGAGATGAATCCATCGCGCATTGTCGCAATGGCTCTTTCCGTCAACGCTGAGAGGGGTGTTCCTGTTGCTATAGCCGGACCTGGAGATTTCAGATTAGAAATTGATTGGATAAAAGCACTGAGAACAACAGATCTCATCTAGAAACCACTCAAAATATTGAACCTTTAGGGATCAACTCATCCCCTACTTTCAACTTTTTCCCAAGTATAAATTTCACTCACACTTGTCCAACAGGATATTGAAAAATGTCACATTTGTCTCCAGTACTGATGCATTTCACGGGACCAACTCTGGCCAAACTATCGAAGAGACCGCCCCAGTCTCTGACACAGTTGTTAGAGTCAAATAAAGGTAACATCGAGAAGTATTAATTTCTGAACTATTCAATTCCAATCTTTGCATCGCATGATGTTGTCAGTTAAATGAATATTTTTGTAGAACTGATAGAAGTTAAAACTCTTTCTTTTCTAACACTGTTGTTATATGGATTTGAATTTATCACCTTTATTGAAGATTTGTTTTTTTTAAAATCTCTTTCGCTTACTAATAGATGAAATAGCTATCATAAGTTTGCCAAAGTACTAGAATTCCTATGGTGTGGGGCTCCAAAACATGGTGGAAGTCAGGCTCAGGTTTCTATGAAGCAGCAGCCATTGGCATGAATTGAAGTGGAAGTGTATAGTTTAATATATCTTGAGCTTTCAATCTGGCTCAAGTTTGTTTGGTAGCCAGTGAAGCATCGTACTCAATTATTCATTGCGTGTGATCCATGATTCCTCCATTTTCTAGTCATGTTCGTTCTGTTCGAACTGTCTCACGCACACTGTTTAGAAATCATATTATATCCGAATAGGAAAAGCATTAGGCAATTGCAAAAAGTGATCTGTTAGGAGCTGGAAATAAAAAGTAGGGATTGGAAAAGCTAAAAAAAATGTGGAGTAAATTTTTTCACCCAAACAGGAGAAGGAAGCAAATCTTATTGTCCCACTGGTGACTCCTGCTATACTTTGTAGATCTCTGGTTTCATTCTTGATGACTGGTGTTGTCACCGTATGTGCGAACAAGCTCCAGCGAAGCTGCCTTTGTGCGAAAGGTGCGTGAGTGATCAATGATGATGATGATGGCTCCTCGATAAAATGAATGAACATTCGATAAACTCTACTCTTTCACCTCGCCAAAAGCTCAATTTCACGGATGTCAATTGTGACTGTGAATTATATTTTGAGCCAAATTGCATTTGTCTAAAGCTGGTCATTGAGCTTAGACATTGAGAGTCTAATGTGGAAGTTAGTTGTTGGAGCAATCGATCTCACGATCACTAGACAATATTGAGGTTAAGGGTCAGGTTGAGTTTGCGGGCGAGGTCACAAGGAAAAGATGGCATTGCAAGAGTCAATGTCACTAGTGGTGCAAGTGGATACGAAACCCTAGTCATTTTTTTTTGAATTATTTTTTATATTCAAATGGATCATTCTAATCTTCTTTTTTACTTGGAAGCTTCTGCCATATATTAATATAATCAAATACTCTGGCTATAAATATAATCTGAATTTAATTAATAAAAAATTATTATTATTTATTTTAATTTTGTAAAATTTGAATGTACAAGGTCACTTTAATTGTTATTTTATCAAATAGAAAATTTGTCTTTGACAAGATAAACACCGCCGAGTCACTACTTAAAAAAAAAATCAAAATAGAAAAGTAAAAAATAGAATTAAAATAGAATTTAATCCTTTCTTATCTTCAAGAAATATATAAATTTTAAATAATAATAGCAATTTATTTGTTCTGTATAATTAATTGCCGGCCTTGTTTCTTCGCTGACTTCCATCTTTCATCTTCCATCCGCTCCTCTCCTCTCCTCTTCGATCTCGATCTCTCCTCCTTTCGCTGGAGACCTGCTCGTCTCCCTTCACCGAGGTAGATTTTCTTCGATTAAAGTTCCATTTTTTTTGACCAATTCTTAATCTAATCAGGTTCAGGTACACGCAATTTGCGTGTATGAGCCATCTTCCGGTGGTTCGATGCTTGATATTAAGCCAAGCCGCGCCCCTTCTAGATTGTTCCGTTGCGAACACTTTCCCTTTTTTAGATGCAATCTTACCTGTTTTCGGCTGTAAATATCTTCCAAATCCAGTTTTTTCTGAGAGATTTATGGAAAAGTTGAATTTTTGGGATGAGGTGTAATAAATTTTGGGGATTTCGTTCTTGAATCCGAGGCGGCGAAGGGGGAGTCTGGTAAATCTCTTTGGTTCTCTTCGTCCTTGTTCTTGATGATCGTGTTTATTCGATTAGATCGTCTTTGTTCGAGCTGCAATGATTGATCTTCATCATGGAAATTGGAAACCCTACTTTCTTTTTTGTTTTTTTTTTGTTTTTTGTTTTTAAAAAAAAGGAGATTGAGGATATTTGATAGCAGATCTATTGTTTCTATCTGATATGTTCTTCGTCTTGTTTGAGAGTTACCTAAATTGGGCGTTCCTTTTTTTCTCAGCCATCCAAAATCGTTTTTTAACCCTAGAATCGACAGGTTATCTCTTTTTCTTCATCTTTTGTTTTTGGTGTGCTAGAGAAGGACATGGCTTTGTAGTCCTTATGGAGTAATGTTCATAGGGTTCTTTGATTGCGATTATTTGTAGATTCAACAGGGTGAAAGGAGAAGGCAGAATCAATGGATGAATATCTAGCTGCAAGATATTGGTGCCACATGTGCTCAAGAATGGTGAGTCCGATCATGGGAGCCGAGATCGAATGCCCAATCTGCAACAGTGGATTTGTGGAGGAGATGAATGGGGCAGGAGAAGCAGCCACATCTCCAGACCTAGAATTGAACAGGGACCTCTCTCTTTGGGCACCCATCTTGCTCGAAATGCTCAGTGGTAGCTCCTTGAGGCGCCGCCGTCGCCGCCGTGAAGAAGAAGAGGGCAACTCTGGCCGGGAACATGACTTGGAAGCTGCTATTAACCGGCGGCGGAGACGGAGCTCAGCCATTCTCCAGATGCTCCGTGCCCTTAGGGAGGGCAATGGATTGGATTCTGATGGAGATGAGAGTGATAGGGAGAGGGAAAGAGACCGGACACAGTTACTTATGGATCTCATCAACAATGCCATGGAGGGTTCTCTAGACGCGAACAATGCACGAGGACAGAGCTCGAACAGCAGCAACAGTGGTGTCTCATTGAGAGATTCCTTCTTCGGACCAGGCCTAGATCTCCTCCTGCAGCATTTGGCTGAGAGCGACCCAAATTTTCACGGCACTCCGCCTGCTCATAAATCAGCAGTGGAGGCAATGCCGACCATAAAGATTACAGAGAACTTGAGCTGTTCAATTTGCTTGGATGATTTTGAAATCGGCGCCAAGGCCAAGGAGATGCCTTGCAAGCATAAGTTCCATGGCAATTGCATCCTGCCATGGCTCGAGCTCCATAGTTCCTGCCCGGTTTGCCGTTTCCAGGTGCCTACAGAGGAGTCCAAGGTCTCAGATGCTGCTGCTTATAGGGAGGAGCTTCGCGATAGTGGTGGTGGTAGTAGCGACAGCAGCGATGGAGGGAGCGAGAGGAGTTCCTGGTTACCCGTTCCTTGGCCTTTCAATGGCTTGTTCTCTTTGCTGGGGTCTCACCGGAGTGGAAATTCTTCCTCAACACAACCATCCTCTTCGTCGCAGCCCACCACCGGAGGTAACTCTCATCCTGATGCAAACTGAAAAATGTTGATTCATTCTACTGCTATTTCATGAGTGTCATGTGGTTTGTTGTAAATATTGTTTTGTTCGCTATTTGAACGATGGAAGAATAACTTTTCGGTGCCATCTTTAATCTCTCCGCTTCGATTCTATGGCGCCTTTTTCATCTGTTCAAATGCAAACAATATCCACTACAAGTAAGATGAGAGAGCTAAGTAGGTAGTGGCTAGTGTGACGATTCAATTACAGAAGGCAACTCCAAGTTTGTTCTCCACCTTGAAACACACTAGCTCCTTTTGATCTTCCGACATGATCATCACGGTCGGTACGTGCTTACTTGGAGGGCATTGTTAGATCGAAGAAGACGAGAAGGTGGAGAATCAGAGTTGACACTAACAAGTATTTCATGACCATGAATTGGCGGAGGGAGCTAAGTGAACACAACAGCCCCCTTTAAATCTTCTATAACGTTGCCGTGGTGATCGCCTTCTCGGAGGTCATGGTTGGATCGAAGAAGACTAATAGGTGGAGAACCAGAGTTGATGTTAGTATAGATTGTATTATCAGGAATTGGGCGTTGGAGGTTCAATAATGAGGCGCGGCGATGAACCGAACCTCTTCAAGGAAGTAGTAGATGACTCAATGGAACTAAACTACTTCAGAGGGCTCCATGGCAGTTTTAGTCATGTGATAGGAACAACGATGTGGACGACTACAAGTGCGATTGAAATCCTAGGCAACACGATAATTTTAGTTCATCTTAACCTATTTATTTCTCCTTTTTTTTATCTATCGTGTTGAATGATGAAACTAGTGTACAAGATATTGTCATCATGAAATTTGAGGATCAAATCTTGACTAGTAGTCAGGTTTTTGTTCTCCCCCGTGCATTGGTCACTATTCGGATTAGTAAACTAGTTTTCGTAATTTATCTCTTCCGTGTTGGTCCCGAGACGGGTTGACGGGGACGTTGGGGGCGAACGTTTCGCCTTTTGTCACCGTGTTGGATGATGAATAATTTTTTATAAAACTAAAAGGAAAATTAGATTAAGAAAAATATTTCTCATAATAAACCTTGATCTTTCATTAATTTTTCTCTTAAATAAATTTACAAAAAAAATAAAAAATACTTGTTCATCTAATTTCCATTACCATTTTTGCTAGGAGTGTGCAAGTGTGAATCTATAGCCGTAAACCTATCCTAACTAAGAAATGCAAATTATCGATTTATCGGTTAATGTTAATTTGCATTCTAATTAAAATTATCAATTTCGATTTGAATTTAAACTTGAATAAGTCATTAGAATTTATCAGACCTTTTAAAGGCGCCTTTCAAATTATAGATATATAGATAAATTAGTAGGTTAATTATTATCATTAATTTCAATAGATATGTACTTTAAAATTAATAGTTGTAAATCCAACCAAATCAATTTTTTTAATTTAATTTCAATTTTTTTTTTTAAATTGAAATATTTCAGCTCAGTTGATCACTTGTTCAATGGAAGTGAGAAGTATGTACCAAAGGAGAAAACAAGAGGCGAAAAAAAGGAACCAAAATTCCTTGCAAGTTAACCTGACCATCTTTTCGAAAAGAAGTGATTCGAGGATATGCAAAGATGCAAAGTAAGAAAGAAAGATAAAGCTAAAAGACTTACAATTCGCAACCACAAAACTATGATTCCATTAGTGAATCAGAATTGCAATACAACAGACCTGTTCTTGATAGCCAGAGGTAGTGTCTTGCATCAGAAACAACAATAGGCACTCAAGCTAGTTCATCTGCTGAACAATTGATTCAGTTTATGGTTAACTGCTAATGAACAGTTTCCGGATTCCCGGTCTTTTCTTTCTTTCTTTCTTTAGGATAACTGAATAAGTACCAAACTAAGTGGAGATAGATGGGAATCGAGTTCTTATGCCGGATTCCCCTACTCACTTATGAAAGGCACATAGGGGAATTGTGCACAGTAGAGTTTTCTGTTCTTTATGGAAAGTAAGAATCCAGTTCTGTTCTTGGATGCAACAGTCAAAATAGAGCTTTCAACCTCCTCCTATCAAAACACCTATAAAACTCTTCAATTTAGCTATATAAATGATGAAATGTTAAAGATTTCTTTGAGATCCAAAAAAAAAAAATGAAGAAGAAAAATCATAACCAACCATATAAGATGCTCTTTTCGAACCCCCTTATTAGCTATTGATTGCTTGAGAATAAAGGAAGTTCCAAGTTCTCGAGATATCAGCAATCAGCTTCTTCATGGATAATTTTCTATTAATAGGATTAGTTGCTTTTGTAAGTTTATGAAACCGAAGTTCTAATCGGCGTAGATGAATTATACTAATGATATATAATTGTTGGCTACCTAATTGTTATGTTCTTATTTTTAGAAGCAAATGAACTAAATGAAGTTAAAAGAGTGATTCAAGTTCATCCAAGTGTGACTTGACATGCACCAAAGCACACCGAGTGTAAGCATGATACGGTATCGAAATCATATGGTTCGTCCAAGGACCAGAACAATACTTTAAGTGCCGAAAACAATTTGACGAATGGACTTGATGGACACCCACTTTTCAAGCTGTGCAGATTAGATTGCACCTGACTGTTCTGCCCGAACAACTCGAAATTCCCTTTCCTTTTTGCTTATAAGGAGGCCCTTGGGGTCCTTCCTCATCATCAAGGGAGCTGAAGAGAATTTGAGTACCTTCCTAGACAACAAGAGCACACATGATGTTCTAGTTGTGGATGCCTTGGAATTCCAGTATATCGAACAGCGCAAGAAGCTAACCAGTGAAAAAAGGTAAGAAAGATATCTGTCTTAGAATGGTCTACTCGATTCAACATGTCTGTATAATTTTCTGATGCAGATGTATCAGCACCAACCTCATCAAGGAAACAACAATCTCCTATCTTCTGTGGCAACATTTTCCCCAGAAAGGCATTTGTTTCTGCAAAGAGGAAGTGCTTCAGAAGATTCGGGTTTAGTTCTCTCGACTGACGTAAAGCCTCGGCTTAAATGGAATGCAGAGCTCCACAAGAGGTTTATAGAAGCAGTGAACCAACTCGGAGGAGCCGACAGTGAGTATACAACAGTCGCTGTTGTCTCTAAATGATCGATCTTAATGAGTTACATAAGAAGACTACATCTTGCAGAGGCTACTCCAAAAACAATCATGAGGGTAATGGGGATTCCAGGACTAACTTTGTACCATCTAAAAAGTCATCTTCAGGTACTAACTCACCATTTTTCAATCTGTTTGTGATTATCGCATTCACTAACCTGCTTTTGTTTGTCCACCAGAAGTACAGACTTGGCAAAAACACTCAAATAAGTAATGGAAGCAACAAAAATGGTAAGGAGAGCAGCTAAAGTTTATGTCCACGGTCCAAATGGTGATTTATTTTAATCTGCAGTGATTGGCAGTGCACTAGTACAAGAGAGGGCACCGGAGAACAACGAATCTTTGATGAACATTGCAACGCCATCGAACAAGTACGTAGACGACTAATCCTTAACGAGTTTGTTATTTCAACACACAGTATAATCATTTGCTGATGGTGCATTGATCACAGATCCATGCAGATAGATGAGGCACTGAAAATGCAAATTGAAGTACAGAGACAGTTACATGAACAAGTTGAGGTAAATTTGCCAATCCAAACATATCGAACGACTAATCGTTTGCTCAATTGGCTATAGCATCCTGTAAAACAAGAATAAGACTAGTAGCAAAACATCGTAAACACATTACTGTTTCATTGGATCATACATGTTGACGAATGACATTTCTGTAAAGGTACAACGACATTTGCAATTGCGGATCGAGGCTCAAGGAAAATATTTGCAGTCAGTGCTGGAGAAGGCTCAGGAGACAATCACAAACCAAAACCTCTCTGATCTGGCCTCTACGGTCTCGAATGGATATTTTAGCAACTCGGTTCGAGTAGGTACTTGCTTAGCCTCATCCGAGGGACTACAAAAGGAGAAAGAGACACTTGCTACTGGAATGGCATTAAGACCATATCATCAAGATTTTCCCCTATCATCATGGTACAGTGATATGAATGAGCAGAAGAAGCCTTTTACTGCATCAATGCTAAGAGATTCAGACATTGCGCAATCCAGTGCTAGACCTCGATACAAAGATGAAGCAGAGGTAGAGAAAGAGGAAGGTGATGAAGAAAAATTTCTTGAACACCCAAAAAGCAAGAGACTAGCTCTGGATCAAGGTAGTAGAAAGCAACTTGAAGAGTTTGGGTTGCCTCGTCTTAAAACTGAACTAGAACTAAACATCCATCATGGTAGTGAGGGTTCATCAAGTTGTAAAGAACTGGACCTGAATGATTTCAGATGGAGTTGATAAAAAAAGAGAGAAAGAGAGAGAGAGATTTAAGGAAGTTTACCAAATAAATTATTTGACTCAAAAAGATTACTGCTAAGATGAAGCTGAAAATAAAACATTATGTTGCCAAAAGCATTCAAGATAGCATACAGAATTATGATTTATTTACATATTATGATATTATTAACCCTAAACTCTTACATTAAAGAATCTTGAATTAACATTTTTTTGGGGTCATCATTCAATCCCTCGATCTTTGAGAATAATGAAACTCTATGTAGTGAGAGATAGATTCATTTTTCCACTGAAAGTTTATCTTCTTTAATTTTTTTTTCCAAAAATATCCTTTGGAATTTTAAAAACATTAAAGTGCTTGTAAAATTTTGAAGCTCCTGTCATTTGCAAGTGATTATCTTTAGTATTTATTTTTATTATTATTACTTTTAGTTGACATCAGATATTTTAATTTTAATGGATCAATAAAAATATTTGAAAAATTATTTTCATAACTAAATTGAATAGAAACTATTTTATGAATAGATCATCGGAAATTAATTTTTTGAGTAAATGAAAAATTAATGTTTAACGTTATTTGAGTGATGAAGGGTTAGTTTAAAATGATAGGACGAAAATATTAATTCACACATGAGTTGATTAATTAAAAATATTAATTAATTAAAAGTGTCTTTAACACCTTTGGGAGAAATCCTCAACCCCTATAAAAAGAACTCTATTCCTTCTCCTTAATTCATTCAACACTCAAATTGTGAATTCTCCTCTTGAGTTCTTCACTCTTCCTCTCCTCTTTAAAGAGTTCCAACACTTCAGAAGTTTGCCACGAATTGAAATTTGGAATGCTCCTATTTTAAGTCATAGGTTGTTATATCTTGGGAGAAAATTATCAATCAATCATAAACATCTGGGTGGGATCATATCGTCTTAAGAAAAGAAGGTTCCATCTTCATCTCGACCTTAAAACACTAATCTGCAAGGTTGAGCTTACCCAAAGGGTATGTTGATATGATAACTTGACGACTGACAAAAACTACAAGAAATTTGACATTTAGCGACCGAAAGGGTTGTTTTCTTGGTCGCTAATTTTTAGTGATCACATATAATAGATTGGACATTAACACTACAAAATAATATTAATTTAAGGATAAAATTTAGCGATGAAATTTTTTTATCCCAAATCTATAACAAATTTAGCGCAAAAAAAAGAAATCGTTGCTAATTAGCAATGAAAGATTTTCACCGCATATTAACAACTAAGTATATTTCGTTGCCACATTCATTGCCAATTCGCAATGAAATTCAATATTCATTGCAGATTTGCGACAAATATGAAAATCATCATAGATTTGCGATGACTCCATTTTCCTCGCAGATCTGCGACAAAAATTAGTTTTCATCATAAATCTGCGACGAATTCATTTTCATCGCAGATAAGTGATGAAAACTAGGATTCATCGTAGATTTGCGACGAAAATTAGTTTTTGTTGCAAATCTGTGTTTGGGTGAATTGTGCGACGAATTATCTTTTCGTCGCAAAATTTATTGTAAATTTGTGATGAAATTATTTTTTCGTTGTAAAATTGGTGACGAATTATCTGTGTAACTCTTGCAGTTATTGTTGGTACAATCAACCTTTGGTCAAGGTTGACCAAGCTCGAGTTGTCTCGAGTTAAAATTTTGATATTTGATCAATATATTTGTCGGTCTTGTGAGACTTCAAGTAGGTCAATGTTGATCGAATATTTGACAATCGATCAATATGTTGAGTTGGTTGAGCAAAAAGTCAAGTAGATCAAGGTTGATCGGATACTTGACAAATATGAAAAGTCCAAGTGGATCACGGTTGACCAAACACTTAGCGGTCGAAAGTCCAACATGGAGTTGACATGAGACGGAAAGTCCAAGTAGGTCACAGTTGATCAGACACTTGGTAATTGGAAGTCCAATAGGTAGTTAACAAGAGGAAAGTCCAAGTGACTCACAGTTGATTAGACACTTGATAGTTGGAAGTCCAACAGAGAGTTGACTTGAGACGTGAAGTTCCGATAGGCAAAGGTTGATCGACTTGTCAAGCAACGATAAAGTTCGATAGGTCAAGATTGATCGTATGCTAGGCAACGATGAAGTCTCGGTAAATCAAGGTTGACCAAATGCTAGACAAAGGGAAGTTTCGACATGTCAATGTTGACCGGATATTGGGCAAAGAAAGTCCTGGTAGGTAGAGGTCAACTAGATACTAGACAAGACTAGAATTCAATTTTGATAAGGCTGAAACAAAAGTATTAATTGATTGATAGGGTGTATCGATCAACTAATGAACTTAACAATCCCAAAACCTAAAAAAAATATGGTCGCTATAGTACTGCTATAGTGCTTGTACAATTCTACTACAGTAAACCTAAACACATAGTATTTTGCTACAGTAATAGTGAACTGATAGATATTGTAGCAAACAAAAAGAAGGCTTATGTTCGGATTTTGGAATTTGTAAAACTCAGATATTAGTCGATTGATTATAAGTATCAGTCGACTGATGTCGATTAAGAACCAAATAGAAACTTGTTGATTCAACTATGGAATTCGACTGTTCGTGATCAATTGTCTGCAAGGTTTAGGAGTCAACTGATAGTAGTCAAACATATCAAGAAAGAGTCATTCTGCAGGTTTAAATAGTCAAATTCGACAGGACAGCCGATTGTTGGGTAAAATCAGTCGACTGCTAGGCAGAAGTCAACTCCAGCCTAAAAGCTGTAAAAGAAAGATTTCAAAGAGATTTTCAGTGTCGATTCTTGAGGGTTTAGAGACGAAGTGTTGCTGCATTTTCCACTACTAAGAGGCAATCCAAAGTGACAAAAGAGCAAGCAAAGTAATATTTTTATTGTAAAGTTATTTTCGCTTTCATTTGTATTTGTTTTCTTATTTCTTGTTGTGTATCATTGTGAGAATAAGTTGTAAGAGGCTTCTCCGCCTCCGGAAGGTATCCGAGAAGGAGTCGATTTAGTAGTGGTAGATTGCTAGGACTAGGCCTTGGATTGGTCGTCCTAAGAGGCGGATATCAAGTTTTTGTACATGTGACGTCAAGTTTGATTCAAGTATTCCATTGCGCATTCAAACGACAAGCCCACAATCAAGACGAAACAATTGAAGCTATTCACCCTCCTCTAGCTCGTAAGGTCCTAACAGTCATATCGCCTTATGTAGAAGAAAATATTACTAATATGTAATATATGTTAGAATTTATATCATGTTATGTACTAAATACACATGATAACTAAATGCGGAAAATAATGAATTGATTGTTACCTCCTGCCATTGATATTTGAAGAACGTCTTGAACACCACTTTTGTTGCTTAATGCTTTAGAGTCTTCTAAACACTCCAAACCCCTTCTATAAATGGTGTTATTTTTCTAAAAAATGTATATGTTTAGGGACCTTAAATGCCACTATTTATAGGGACTCATTACCATCATTGAGTCAATCATTAAGATTATGGTAAATCATGACGAGATAATCATGCACTTAATAAAAGATATGATATGCATATTAAGGTAAATTTTTTGATTAATTATGCACGTTTAAATCTTACAATATATAGCCACTTAATTAAGATAAAAGATTGTGCATAAATAAAATCTTAACAAATATGTGTCACTTAATAAGGTAAGATTTGTAA
>JBBUKS010000104.1:12559117-12569740 GCA_038050645.1 Hedychium gardnerianum | reverse complement strand
TTTAAAATTAATTTACTTGGTCAAATTGGTCCTCCACCTAATGACTACAGGCCAAACCCTAGCAGTCCCCAAGTCTTACACTCTCTCGTGAGGGGAGAGAGAAAGAGAATGGTTATCGTGTTTACTTGAGTGCCTTCCAGCCTTCCTACTCAGAAAGTCTACCAACCCTCTCATTAAATGAAACACTGCCCTCCCATTAAATGAGGAGAGACAAATCCATGAAATTTTTGTGAATATGTTTTTCGAAAATACATATACAATGTACCATACTAATTAAATTACATATATACCTTTTCTCCGAAACTATGGGTCTCGGATAAAACAAGTTGAGGATAAAAATATTTTTTTTCCCTACTTATATTTTATAAGAAAAAGATTACAAAAAAAATCAAATATTATCTAAATCAGACAATAGCAAATAAAACTAAGGAATTAACTAGGAAGCAAACCCTCCTTGCTTCTGTCTCCTTCACACATGTACCAACAGGGGCGGAAGGAGATTTTTTTTTTCTAGAAGCTGAATTTGATTTACAGGTTAGGATTTGATTTAAAATAGAAAAAAGGAAAAGAAGGGAGGAAGAGGGAGAAGAAGACTCTGTTTCTCCAATAACTGGATTGTCGGAAGCCGGAGAAGAAGATTGGGGGCTGAAAAACAGCCCTCACGGTTAGAAACCATCATATTAGGCGGTTCCGACGGATTCATGGGGGGCTATAGCTCCCCCTAGCCTTCCATGTAGTTCCGCTCCTGTGTACCAACCCAAAGGATTTTTTTAAATTTCTAATTCACAATTTCACCTAAATAAGTTGATAAATATTTGTATTATTAATATTATTATTTATAATCCATATATTCAATTCTTATGATCTGATTAATTTTGAAGTGATCAATCTTATCCTATGAAAGTTTTTCACTAATCACTAAAAAAAATTGAAAAACCCATGTAGATGGATCTTGGCGGACGATCCAACATCATAAGTTATTCAAATACTCCATATATAATGTGTCTTGATGAAATTTAAACCCTTGTTGCTTAGGGAGTCCATCCCATCTCTTATCATCACATCATAGCCCAAGGTCCGATAAATGTTAGTATTAGAATTATGTGCAAGTTAATCTAAATCAGAACAATGTGAAAATTATGTGAAGTAAATGCCATTTGAATGGTGCAGAAAATATTGTAACTAGGTTTCGCAAACACCTCATTTTCTTTTGAAATCCATGATCAGCCTGTACAACTTTGTCATCTTTGCCCTCCTCTTCTTCCCAGACTCATTGATTTATTACCTATTTCCCCCTTCCCCCTTTAACCTAGCTTTATCTTTTAAGAGCTAAGAGTATAAAATAATTAAGTCTCTGCAAAAATTATGAGAATAGAGCTGATTTTTATAGACTTTTAACTTTCATTAAAAATAAACTTGAGCAAAATAAGTCTTTTCTATTCTCTTATTGTTATTGTCATTGTCATTCGATAATTCTTCTCTTCTATCAAGATGTTAGTTGGTCCAATGTAGATTCAAAAGTTTTACTCCTTTGTTGAGACTAGAGATAGTGTCGTCAACTAAAGTTTTTTACTTGACTAATTGATATTGTTGCCTTAACATCTTGTGTAAAAAAAATCTATTCCTTCACTTTCAACACCTAGTCAATTTTACAATTATCCCCCACCCTTAATAGGTGTTAGTGCAATCAA
The DNA here is from genome assembly GCA_038050645.1 of Hedychium gardnerianum. NCBI lineage: Eukaryota > Viridiplantae > Streptophyta > Magnoliopsida > Zingiberales > Zingiberaceae > Hedychium > Hedychium gardnerianum. The sequence continues at coordinate 12,568,049 of JBBUKS010000104.1, read as the reverse complement.
TCTCCGGTCAAGATTGACCAGATTGATCAAGCTCAATTGACCGAGCTTGAGCTGACTCGTATTGAGTTTTGAAGTTTGAGCAATATGGTGAGCATGTTTGAGTGATTTGGTGAGTATGTATGAGCAATATGCTAGTTGGTTGAGGGAAGAGTCAAGTATCTCAAGGTTAACCGAATACCTGACAGTGAAGAAGTCCAAATGGGTCATGATGACCGGACACTTGAAAGTCAAAAGTCCAAATGTTAAATATGATAAATAAAAATAATAAAATAATATGTGTTAATCGAGAAATAAGCTTATAGAATTTTAAAGAAATTGTAAGATTTTTTTGAAATTAATCGGAGCTAATATGATAAGTTTAAGGAGATAAAAAGATTAGGCTTTTCGAAAGCTGGTTTGAAATATCAATTAAATGGGAGTTGATGAATTTAATTAACCTATAGTTGGAAATTAAAAACCTAAGTTAGGATATATATATATATATACCTAATTCTTTATTTCCTCTTCATTTCCACCCGATCGCCACCTCTGCTCGATCTGTCCCTCTCCACCACGCAGTCGCCACCGACACCTCTTCTCTGGCCACTCAGCCAGACACGGGTGGCCAGGCCGCGGTCATTGTGCCCAGCCCGCGGCCACCGTCACCCTCCTCTCTCGAGCCTGTCATCGTTGCCCTCGCCACCGGCCGATCATATCCAGCCAGATCTAGGTTAGTTCAGGCCTAGTTGATATTGTTGTTGCTTCGACCAAGCTCCAGCCAGATCGAGCCAGAGAGGAGCAACCAGGTTCCGACCCCTTTTGGCCGACTGATCTCCCTTGCCTCGATCAATTTCCATTCCAAACGCCATTGGAGCTAGGTCAAATCACTGTTTCTTTCCTATTAATTCGATCTTGTTTTTGCCAATCTCAAATCCAGCCGAGTCATCATCGGTCACTGCTCCCCGGCCACCCTCATATACATTCCAGTAGGCCACCACGGTAGGAGTAAGAACTTGGTTTTGATAAATTTGAGTTGTGTAGCGTTTGTTGATGGCTGATTGACCACTAATCAATTTCCAGAATATTGCTTTTGATCTCCTCTCCCTGTTTTGGCCGGCCATCATTGCTATAGTCACTGTTCTGGCCGATTGTGGATTTGGTCGGAGTTGTTCTCACCACTTTGGCATTTTCGACAGCTTCATCTCAGTAGGTATAAGGAGGGTGAATTTAGGTACTTGCATTGTTAATTTTGGTATATGTTTGATGATTGGAATTAGGGTTTGAATTCAAAATAAGTTATTGTGTGGTTTAGCTTGGATTGGAATAATAGGGTAAATGCAAATGATCATAGATATCATTTTTGCTAGGATTGTGAAGTTTAAAGAGCCTCATGTTCTTATATCTTGTAGTTGGAGATTAGATTAATTTAGTTGATTTAAATTCTAGGGTTTTATGTAGTAATGGATTAGAGACACATTTAGAATGTAGAATATGACAATATGAGTTGATTTGTGGATTTAGGGGTTTGTTAATTGGATTGGGAAAAATGAATCTTAGGTCTAATTTGAGTTCTTTGCGATCCATTAATTTGATAATTAATCCGTATAATTATAGTTGGTTAGTTTTGTTACTAGTATTAATTTAGAATTTATATAGTCTTCGTATTGATATATATATATATATATATATATATATATAGGATCTAGATACGAGACGGAGCATCGGATATGAGGTTTTCTAGAGTCTTCTACTTTTGAGGCAGGTATTTCTTCCCTTGCTCTCATTTATAGTATTGATTTTAGTGCATGATATGGTCAGTTTGATATAGTAGTCGTATATACCTTGACTCTATTCACATGCTACCTGAGTTTTGATACTTGCTCGCTTGTACTTGAGATGCTCGGTTTATTTCTATGCAGTGTCTATGATTTCATATCCTATAGTGTGTACACGCACTACAAAAAAATGATACTTTTGGGATGAAATTTGCGAGGATTTTTTTTTAAAAAATCCTCGCAAAACTAATTTGCGACGAATTTTGGGATGAAAATATTTTCGTCCCAAAAAAGGCGTCGCAAAATTTTGCGACGAAAATTAATACAATCGTCGCAAATTTGGGACAAAAATATTTTTCGTCCCAAATTTCGTCGCAAATTTTGCGACAAAACTCGTCGCAACTTTGTAACGAAAAATTTATAAGTCATTATATCAAATTTGCGACGAAAAAAAATTCATCGCAAATTTGCGACGAAAAACAAATTTCATCGCAAATTTGCGACGAAAACTAGATTTCGATGAATATATATATAGCTTTATTATCTCGCATATCTTATCTCGCACACCCCATGCATATCCAAAAAAAAGCGATTTTTTTTTTTTTTTTTTTTTGCTTAGTACTATAATCCAACTCCTAAATTATAAAAACAAAATTTTATTAGTACAATTGAGAACTTAAAAAGAATAAATAAAAAAAGAGAGATCCTAGTACCTCAATCAATTGAGGTATTTGGAGGCGTCCATAATAATCATTCATCGTAAATGTACAGGCTATCAAAACAAAATAAAAACTTGAATGGCCTAAAAATGCATGACAAGGTGTCTTGCTGGTTCTCTCCATGCAAACCCTTTTTCCATTTAGACGAGGACAGTGAAATGAACTAAAAAGAATTTAACAAATGGACTCTTTAACAATAATTAAACATGTTCCTTAGTTTGACAAGTCAAGCACCATGTGTTTTGAGAATGGCGGAGAAGAAGGTTCCATGCTGACATTTCAACCATCTTAATGGTCTCAGATTAGCAAGCCTAATTTTATATTTATATATATATATATATATATATTTGATGTAAATAGTGAGATGCTGAAAGAGTTAAGGCCCTCAATCAAGGGTTGAGGGTCCTTGACATTGGCATGAAAGCTGGATGCATGATGAGCTGTGTGTCACATGAAGATACAGCACACACACTTTGCCTTGGAGAAATTAATTAAAACTTTGGGCCTAATGAGCTTGCAATTTATTATGGTGTTGCCTAGATCTATTTTGTGTAACAAACTGAACATCAATCAGTATCTATACTTCATCTTTAATGTGATTGTTAAATAATAACTGTACCTGTGTTAGAGAAAATTAGTTTAGTCTATCCATATACATTCATTTAACTAGTCATCATGTTAGATTGAGTATTATGTTAGAGCCTTGTATATGGGTATACTAGTTCTCATGTGATTTTCACTAGAATGTTGTTTGGTATCATGCTACTAGTAAATCGATTCATATGATGTCTCAATTTTCTAAAATTTAGATGATGTAACAATGCTCAATTTTCTATAATCTCAATGAGGACATCCCCCATGGGGACTAAATTATTGGGTTTAAAAAATTAAACTTTCATTTTTTTAAAAAAAATGATTAGTCAGGTCGGGTAACGTCGGACCTGGGGTGACCGGCTCGGCCCACGGAAGTTTTCCACCGGCCACGAGGGTAAATTGGAAAGCGCTAATGGAGGCTCATCCAAATGGCCAGCATTCTTAGGCCCGCCTTTCATTGGAGGGAAAATTCTCTGCAATGCGTAATTGAGATTCGAACCTTAAATCCCTTGGTTATCCATTGAAGGACCTAACTATCACACCATTGTCCCGGGGACAAAACTTTCATTTTTAAAACTACTACTATTGGTGGCTTAGGTTTTTGATTTAAATAAAATACTTGATTCCAAAATTAAGAATCAGGTTTTTATCAAATTTTTGTGGCCCATTAATATCTCCATCATGTTTGACTATATATATATATAAGAGTTTATTATCTTGTACACCAATTTCGTGGGTGACATTAGTGACCTTTATAAAATCCAGACATCTCGATTTATCCAGGCATCTGGATTAATTTTTTTAAGCAACCGGTTATGTCAATGAAATTTTATCTTTAGGGTTTAGGGATTGAGTTATAATATTAAGCATATAAAAATTTTCAAATCGAAAAAATTTTAAAATTTTTTTTAGATGGGTACAAGATGTGTGTGTGTGTATATATATATATATATATCTACGTTTTAGATTTATCATTGAAGATGTCCTTAGTGAATTTATAACTTTTGATGTGATAAATAATATGGCAAAAATAAATCTACTTTTTAGGTTTATCATGGGATGCCCTGATGCAACTTACTACCAGCTTACTTTTTACTAATGGATTTTTGGCTTTGGAGAAGTGGAATCTGAGTATTGTCGATAATTGCTACATTGTTGCATATTATCGTAACTTAAATGCAAGTTATAAATTCTACTTGGGTTTTCTCATGGTGCTATACATGATCATCTACTACAAGAAAATTTTATTTTCCACAGCATGTTTCATATTTGTGTCTACTCTTTAAATATTGACAAAAGTAATTGTCGATGCTAATCTGAATGTTGCTCCAAAGAGCGTAGTTAACAGAAGATATATCATTTCTTTGCTGGTTCGGTTTAAAAGGCAATGAAAGCAAAAAAATTTCAAATTACTGCAAAATAACCAAATCGATTCATGTGGCCTGTTAAGTTGGATTCAAACGATGTTGAGGATTTCTTTAAATGTTTTTTTATTTATTAAACAAACAATGAAATTCTGTCCATGACGAATTAATCATGACCGATCTCAAGTCTGGATAAAAGAGAAGGGTTATATTAGGTTGCCAGCTAGCGTTAAACTATGATAAATTTTAATGAATTGATCAATTAAACTATTGTGCTAATATTATAATATTCCCCGTAAGGAACGCGTTGCAGGGTCTGACTGTAACGTCGCGGTAAGGATCGCTATATTTTCATAAAAACTCGAATATAATGCTAAATATGTAAGAGTTCGCGTTGCAGGGTCCGACTGTAACGTATCGGCAAGGACCACTATATCTCCATGAGAATTTGGACGTTAAATAGACAAAAATTCTTACATCATAGGTTGGATAAGAACAAATAGTATGAGAGAACTAATAGTCTCAGATTTAGAACATGGAACATAGAAACCCTCACTGGTAAATCAATGAAGGTAGTAGATGCGATGATTAGAAAAAGAATTAATATTTTGTGTGTACAAGAAATAAAATAGATAGGCGAGAAGGCAAAGATGATAGAGAATTTAGGTTTTAAGTTATGGTATACAGGAAATAGTAAAATAAGAAATGAAGTGGGTATTGTTGTAGATAGTTTGTTAAAGAATGAAGGTATAGGAGTAGTTAGAAAAAGGGATAAAATTATAGCTCTCAAGATAATAGTGGCGAAAGAAACTGTGAACGTAATTAGAGTATATGCATCTCAAGTATGATTAGATGAAGCTACCAAATTAAGGTTTTGGGACGACCTAGATGAAGTATTACAAAATATTTTGCTGAATGAAATGATTTTTATAGGAGGCGATCCAAATAAACATGTCGAAGTAAAAAATGAGGAATACGAGATGGTACATGGAGGTTATGGGTTTGGAACAGGAAATGAAAAAGAAAAAAGTATATTAGATTTTGCGATAGCATATGACCTTATATTAGCTAATACATATTTTAATAAAAGAGAAGAACACGTGGTCACGTTTAAAAGCAGGAATAATAAATCGCAAATTGACTTTATTATGGTTAGGAAGAAGGATAGAAAAATTTGAAAAAATTGCAAAGTCATCCTGGAGAAAGCTTAACTACCCAACATAGGTTAATAGTGTTGGATATACGCTTCAAACATAGTATCAATACAAAGAAAATATATACGACTCCTAGAATTAAGTGATGGAAGTTAAAGGATGGGAAGCAAAATATATTTAAGGAGAAGGTAGGAGGAGTACAAGCATTAGGGGAAATATATAGGGACCCCAATACGACATGGGATAAGATGGTATCAAAGTTGAAAATAATAGCTAAGAGTGTACTCGGTGAGTCAAAGGGGCATGCACCACCAAGTAAGGAATCTTGGTGGTGGAATGAGAAAGTACAGGAAAAAGTGAAGGAAAAACGAACAACTTATAAGGAATTATATATCTGTAAGAATGAGGAAAACTTAAAAAAATATACATTAGCCAAGAAAGAGGCTAAGAAAGTAGTGAATGAAGCAAACAATGAAACTTTTGAACAATTATATTGAATAGCTAAAGCAAGAGAAAGGAAAACAAGAAATCTTACCCAAATAAAATATATTAAAGATGCAATAGGGTACTAGCAAAGAATAGAGAAATAAAAGAGCGGTGAAATCAATATTTTCATCAACTTTTTAATGAAAGTTTAAGTGACCAACTCAACTTAGGTAATTTAAGTAGGTCAAATGAGTATAGAAATTTAATTTTTTATTGTAGAATTCAAATTTCAGAAGTAGAACAAACTTTAAATGGGATACACAATGAAAAAGTCGTTCGACCCGATAATATTCCGATAGAGGTATGGAAGTGCCTAAAGAAACAAGGTATTAAATGACTTACAAAATTATTTAACATGATATTGAAAATGAAAAAAATATTTGATCAATGGAGGGTAAGTACTCTAGTTCCTTTATATAAGAACAAGGGAGACATACAAAACTGTGCAAACTATAAGAATATTAAACTAATGATTCATATCATGCAACTTTGGAAAAGAGTAATAGAAAAAAGATTAAGGAAAGAGATCGCGGTGACCAAAAATTAATTTGGATTTATGTCTAGAAGGTCGATAATAGAAACTATACATCTTCTTAGGCAACTAATTGAAAAGTATTGGGAGCAAAAAAAAAGATTTACACATGATATTCATTGACTTAAAAAAAACTTATGATAGAGTCCCAAGAGAAATTATATGAAAAATTCTAGAAAAGATAAGTGTTAGCGTAATATATATTGATCTAATTAAGGATATGTATGCGGATGTAACTGTTGGTGCAATTTGCACTAATAATCTAACTTAAGGTTTTGATGTATGACAACAGGTTAAAATTAGAATATTGTTATCTAATCCTTTGAGCTAAGTGTGCAGGTTAACTAACTTGACGGATCTAGAGGACCAGACACTAGGCTGAAGTCCAGATATGTGATTCTGATAGGAAGTCCAGCTGGGTCAGAGAGGACCAGATAGTTGGTAGGAAGTCCAGTCGGGTCAGAGAGGACTAGACGATTGGCTGAAGTCCGGATGAAGGCGCCTCCAACACTCCGAGGTGCCTCCAGCGCCTTTGCGCTAAGGCGCCTCCATCACACCAAGGCGCCTCTGTCCATCAGAGGCACCTCCAAGGTTGTTGACCATGATTTTGATTTTTTCCTGCAAGCATTATTAGTCCAAAAAAATAACCTGCAACATAGTGTTAGTCAAACAGAATGCATGTACAAATATATTTATGACTTAAATCTTATCTTACCATGACCAAGATCTAGTCAGGATCTCAACTTAAAGTTTTACTTTGGACCTAAGTTGGATCGGCGCCTAAGTCCCTACTGGGGACTCGTCCTCACTGGTTTCGCTCCTCCAGTTTCTTACATTACTTACCGATTGTCGAATAACTTCCTCGACATATGATCTCTGACCCACTAGGTCTTCCTTCCACACAGAGTTTAGAACGGGGACGACTTCCCCTACTCGAAGAAAAGGATGAAGGTCTATCTCAAGACCAACATCGATGAGTGGTTCAACATCCGACGAGGATACACTACACCAACAGATGACTCCAGCATGCTCCTCGACCCGGAGAAATGGAATTTGAAAATGAAGAGGAAGACACAGACTGACAACAAAGCCATGAACACTCTTCAATGCGGGTTAACGAAGGAAGAGCTAAACATGATCGGTCCATTCGACAACACAAAGGAACTTTGGGACAAAAAACTTCACGAGGGCACAAACGACTCTAAGGTAACAAAAAATGACCTTTTGTTAAATAATTTATTTAATATTAAAATGCAAGACGGAGAAACTGCGAGTCAGTTGCACGCGAGGATTAATGACATTCTGAACGGACTTCACCTCATCAGTCACCCAATTTGAGAATCGGGACATTATAAGGTATGCCCTAAACTCATTTCCTCGAAATGCACTGTAGGCATCTATAGTAGATGTCTATAAAGTTTCGAGTAATCATTCTAAATTAAAGTTGGATGAATTATTTTACGAACTAGAACTGCACGAACAAACTAATGCAAAACAAGTCAAGAAATGTATTACTTTTCTTGCAGGCTCTTCCAAAGAGACAAAAATCAGAACCCGAACCAAACCAGGAATCAGAGTCGGATGAAGAAGAACAATTAGTGAATATGGTAAGGAAAATGCTCACTAGAAGAAAGAAGAACTTCACCAAAATTGACATGCAAAAGATGGCAAAACCCACCTCCAACAACCCCAAAGCCAACGTCACCTGCTATGGATGCAACAAGAAAGGACACTTCAAGCACGAGTGGCTACATTTGAAAGAAGATAAGTCCAAGAAGATCAGAAGAAAAAAGACACTCAAAGCCACTTGGGATGAGTCTTCTTCAGAAGAATCAGATGTCGAAGAACCGAAGCAGGCAAGCTATCTCGCACTGATGACAACCGGACCTGAGTCAAAGAGCGAACCAGATCAAGAAGACGAGTTTGAATACGAGTCAAGTCTCGGATCTATATCTGGTTCAGAAGGAACCAGCGAGGTAAAATTTAATACTATAATTTTTTTCAGAATAATTGCATGTTTGAATAAAAAATTAATTAAAACTGAAGAACAAGCTAAACTCCTCCTTAAGGAAAATAACACCCTTAAGGAACAACTGACCTCAAGCTCTTTAACTAACCAAATTCAAAACAGAAATTCAACTTATGTTGCAAGACTTGAGGAAGAAAATTCTATCTTGAAAGGTCAAGTGAAAGATCTTCAAGGACAGTTGAAAAAGTTTACCTCAGGAACCAAGTATTTAAACATGATACTTGTGTTGGTGCAATTTGCACTACAAGTCAAACCCTAAGGTTTTGATGTATGACCAAAGGTTAAAGTTAGACTGTTGTG
>JBBUKS010000104.1:12516392-12528887 GCA_038050645.1 Hedychium gardnerianum | reverse complement strand
AGCACAATCAGAATGTTCGCGCATCTGTGATATCCACATGAGCATGGTCGTCGCCTATTTCACAAGCACAATTAAAAGAGTACCCATGTTGTAGTGCTAGCCACTATTTAAGGTGAGATCAAAACTTTTATCTTTTAGGGTTGACAAGATTGTGTTACTTAAACTCCAAGTCTTATTTAATAAGACATTTTCTTTTTTTTAATACATATTCAAAATAAAATGTGGGTATAAATCGTGGACTTTATTTGATTTGAGCTTGTTTGAAAAACTCAAACGAAAAAACAAAACTCATCAATCCAATAAATTTAATATCCAATTAGATTAACTCTAATTAATTCAGTAAATTTAAGGTCCGAAACAATTTTCAAACTTAAACTTAGGCTCATTTTAATTTAGTCATACTAAAATAAAATAAACTCTAAAATAATCCGCTCTCTGTGTGTGATATAATAAGTTTTCGTAATATTGATAATGATTTTAAAATCTTATTTTAAAGAAACAACGAGGAGAAATATATATATGTATATTATGTTTTTAATATAAAATGCTCGAGGAAAAAAATAGGATAAAAATTAAAGGATCGTCTCTTTTTATTAAAATAGTAAAAAAAATTGCTCCTTTTCATTTATTACCAAAACATCATTTCATCCTTGTTTTTGAAATTCTTTTTATGTTTGACGGTCCTAATAATTAGGATTCCTAATTATTAAAAATATAGATATTTCAATTCTGATGAATATTAATAATATTATATTATAATAATTATAATTTATAACTAAGAAAATCGAACAGATCTAGACTTTTAAATTTGGGAGGCCACATAATAATTATTTGGGGGCCGCATAATAATTATTTGGAGGAAATTAAAAAAAAAACTCAAAAGGAAGTAGCAGCTGCAAGATTAATATTTTTTTTTTAATTAAATATTTAAAGCAGGCTCAATGTGAATCCTCTCAATTGTGACAAAAGATGAAACGTTCGTTCCAACGCTCCAGTCAATTCATTTTAGGACTAACACGGAGGAAGTAAATCACGGGGGCTAGTCTAACTAGCTCGAACAGTAATTAGTGCATAAGAGAGGGCAGGAATCTGATTACTAATCAGAATTTAACTCCCGGATCTCATTATGACAAGACCTCATGTACAAACCAACAACTTATTCCGTGGGGATCAATTTGAATCCTCTCAAACATGCAGATGAACTGTCCAAAACTGAAAAGGTGATAAATTTATGGCATTATCACCCTAACATACCTTTAAAAATTTAGGGAGGGAGTCCTGAGTAGATCAGTCGCCATGGACTAATATAGATATTTCATCTCGACTTAATATAAATCCATATTATATTATGATAATTCTTCAACTCTGAAAACTACTAATAAAATTATATTATAATAATTATCATTTATAATTATTATAATATTAATATTAGAGTTGTCAAATTAAATTAGACCCGTTAAGTAAGATTGGCTCGCCAAATAATTTAAATATATTGAATTAACATTTTATCAATTCATTTTAAGATGAGTCTAGGCGAACCGATTCGCCTGGGCCCAGAACTCGCGCGGATCGACCCGTGGTGAGCTCGGGTTAACTTGTAGGTTGAGATTTTTTTTTCCCTAAAATTTAAAATTAAAATGAAAATTTTAATAGGCTCGTTGACTTGGCCCGGCTAGTCTACAATCCAACTTAAATTTTTTAATTTTTCTATATTTTTTTTATTTTTTGATGTGCTCGTGGATTAATTCGTCTAACCTGTAACCCGCTTTGGATTGGGTTGGGTTAGATTGGAGATTTCTCATTTTGCTAGGATGGCAGGTTGGCCCGCCTTATCATATGATAGATTTTTGATGAGTCGTCTCGTCGTACCACAGGTTGACCAGTTTGACAGTTCTAATTAATACTTCATCTTTGATCAATTTGTCATCCTCGAGACTAGAGTGTAGTGGTTAGGCTCTCCAAGCGGTAATTATATAGGATCGAAGAAGTCAAGAGAGGGAAGGTGAATCTCGATCGTTTGAAATATTTCTTTTCTCGTAAATCAAAGTTAAATTGTAGTGGAAATAATGTAAAGATAGACACAAGTCATTTTTTACTTGGTTCGTAGTCCAACGACTACTACTCTAAAGTCCGCGATCTTTGACCGCTTTCGATGGACAATCACTATTGTTCTTTTCTCCGAACTCTTTCGGAGAAAAGCAAACTCGTACAAAGAATAAGGAGAGTAGTAACAATCCTACAATCTCCTTTTAAGAGTAATGCAAGTACAATAATGAAATTTACCAACAATATAAAAGTATAGATGAAGCTTCGTCGCCGGTGAGCCTTCCAGCATTGTAGGAGTAGAACTTGCACGAACAATAGTAGTAGCATGATGAAGCAGTGAATGGAATTGACAATTGGCTCGGACCCGAGGCCTTCTTTTATAAGCATTGTTCGGTCGATTGGAAACTCGATCCGTCGACTGAACCTTTCGATCGACTGATCCTATTATCGGTCGACTGAACCCCGCGTCTTTCCTTCTTTGCTTTGATCCAATCCGTCTGATCCCGTAAATCACGTTGTTCGGTCGACTGATATCGCTGATCCTTCCACAAAATCCAAAACTTTCTTTCCTGTGTGATTTGATCTGATCGCTATTATTTCCTTTTATGGATCAATCAATTGATCATTCTTATCCGTCGACTGAAAAGGATGTACCATTTTCTCTGAGCTTCGATCTGATCTTCTTTGCCACGCTGGCTGGATCAGTCGACTAATCCCATGGATCCGTCGGCTGAAAATATTGTTTACCATGTTTATTGAACTTCGGTTTGATCTGTGCCAGGCTGGTCGAATCGGTCGACTGAACCGCTCGTTCGGTCGATCAAACCCTCAGTCAACCCAGAACTTTTCTTTATCTTCAAAACAAAGTTAGCACAGACAATATATAATAATAGAAATCTTGCAAAATAGAGTTAAACAGATATAAATATGCATGAGTATGACAGTTAGGACTGTCTTGATCTCAACTTAGAAACCTCCGTTGAATTTTTCAGTTGGATCTGTTGGTGCAATCGACCTCCAGGGTTTTGATGTTTATTTGACATGTTTAATGGAGTCTGGTCAAGGTTGACCTAGTCATGTGAGAAGTTTAGTCAGGTCAAGATTGACCGGATGACTAGCAAAGAAAAAGTCCTGACTGCGGTTAGGCAAGGAAAAGTCCTAACTATGGTTGGGCAAGGGTAACTACGGTTAGGCAAGAGAAAGTTCTGACTGCGGTTAGGCAAGGAAAAGTTTTAACTGCGGTTAGAAAAGAGAAAATCCTAATTGGAGGTTAGGCAAGAGTGAGTAGTCTACCGAGTGACTAGCAAGTCCAAGCGGGTTTGGAGGACTTAAGGCTTGGCAAAAGGAAAACTCTAGGAGAAGGTAACCCTAGGTCCTTAGGGGGAAATAACCCTAGGCAATGAGAAGTCTTAGAATAGTGAACTCTAAACAAGAAGAAAACACTAGGGGGAGGTAACCCTAGGTCCCTAGGGCCAGGTAACCCTAGGTAATGATAAGTCTTAGAGAAGTGAACTTTAAGCAAAGGAAAAATCTTAGGGAGAGGTAATCCTAGGTAAAGAGAAGTCTTGGAGGAGTGAACTCCAAGCATGTGTGACGCGCGGTCGACCGGACGAGCAAATTTTGGTAAACCTAAGTGTAGGTTTGCTAATACTATTTTGCATTACTTTATTGCTATCGTGCTAATTTAGTGATGCAGAAAAGTCTTAGTAGATCGATCAGATACTAAGCAGATAAAGTCTAAACAGGTCTGAATGATCCGATGTTTGGCAGGAAAGTTGAGGTAAGCTCCTGGAAGGAGTGCATAGAGATCGTGTCCCGGTAGGGACAAACCTTAGGCGTCAATCCAACTGAATAAATCAACGGAGGTTTATAAGTAGAGATCAAGACAGTCTTAACTGACTTACTCATGCATATATCTATTTAACTCTGTTTTACAGGACCTCTATTATTATTGTCTGTGCTAACTTTGTTTTGCAGATAAACAAAGCTCAGAGTTGACCATGGGTTCGGTCAACCGAACGGGAGGTTCCATCGACAGATCCGGCCAACATGGCACAATATCGATCAGAGTTCGCAAACTTGGAAATACACGGGGATCAGTCGACGGATGAGCTTTTTTCTGTCGACCGATCCAAATTTAGTAACGATAGAGATCAAATCGAATTAACACAGAAAAGGTATACACTGGTATCAGTCGACGGATAAGCTTTATCAGTAGATCGATCTAAATTTGGTAACGATAGAGATCATATCGAATTAATGAAGAAAAGATATAGACCAAGATCCGTCGACAGATAAGCTTTATTAGTCGACCGATGAGCGAAAATCATAGAATCGAACGGATCATATTAGAAGAAAGAAGGAAAGGTGCGAGATTTAGTCGACAGATAGATTCAATCGACGGAACGGATTTTCAGTCGATTGAACGCTGCCTATAAAAAAAGACCTCAGGGGTCAGAGCCGACAGTCAACTCTTCTGTGCTTCATTTCCTCTCTGCTGCTCCGATTGCAAGTACTACTTCTTCGACGCCGAGAGGCTCTCTGACAACTGAATCCATTCCTTCTACAATATTATTGTCAGTATAATTTTATTTTACTTGCAATTAATTAAGTGAGGTGGGATACTATATTGATCCTAAATGGTAAAGAAAATATATGTTCTTTTGGCTTTTGTAAATAATAATAAGAAGAAGAGGACGATGAAGAGAATTTTTTTTTTTTTAACTAATAAAAATCTCTAAGGGTGTGTTTGATTGATGGTTATTTTTGATAATCTTGATTATTCATCTAAGGTTATCAATAAAAATCCTATTTGGTTTAGGTAATCGATGATTCCCGAGTAATGATTCATGCCCGACACGTCAACAAAAGGGGCATGCAATCCGGAATCGAAAAACCTTAGAAAAGTGATGTTTTTGTTGATTCCGGAGTTAACAAAAAAAATTTGTCAAAAATATTCTTCGATATTTACTCTTTGAGATAAAAAATATCTCTAACAAATTATTGTAATGAAAATAATAATCTACACTCTAAATGAGGATTAATCAAAATATTATAAAAATATTCAAAAAAATAATTAAGAGGTTTAAAATTAATATTTTTAGAAATAATTAAGAGAAATGTTGAACCAAGGATAATACAGTAAATATAAAACTATGTTATACACTAAAATTTTCAAACAAATAAATTTTTATTGTATTATCTAGATTTGAACCAAACAACATTAAATTATATTTTATTTTTCATAATTTTAATTATATAATTATCTGATAATTACATCATCAAAATTTATAACTTGAATCAAATATTAACAATTAATTCTAGCCCTACCTAATTCAAAGCTGTGCGTGCTCTCCAAGGCATGCATGTGAGTGATCCGAGGAGCGTGACGAATGCGCGTCAAAGGCGTGAATCGCCGAAATCCGAAACCTCAAATCCGAAATCCGAAATCTCAAATCCCAAATCCGAAACCCGAATGCGCCTCAAAGGCGTGAATCGCCGAAATCCGAAATCCGAAATCTCAAAATCCAAACTCCAAATCCTAAATCCAACCCGATTCCATCCAGCACAAGACCGTTGTCTTCTTCCGCCGCCTTAATCCAAGTCCCCACTCACTCCCTTTCCTCCTTTCTTGCTTTTTATTACCACCCCTTCCAACGCAAAGCATCTGCCTCTTCCGCCCATCGCCGCGTGCTTGCAATGCCGTCGCTTCTGCCCCTTCTCCTCCTCCTCCTCCTCCTACTCGCCGCTTCCTCCTCCGATCCCATCTCCCTCCCTCTCCGCCGCACACCTCTCCCGCCTAACCCCGACCCCCTCCACCGCCTCGCCGCCCTAGCCTCCGCCTCCTACTTCCGCGCCTCCCTCCTCAAGAACCCCCACCGCCGCTCCTCGCCTCCATCCACCACTTCTTCCCTGTTCCCACACTCTTATGGAGGCTACTCCTTCGACCTCGCCTTCGGCACGCCGCCGCAGGAGCTCCCCCTACTCCTCGACACCGGCAGCCACATAACTTGGCTCCCTTGCACCTCCTCATACCAGTGCCGCCGCTGTGCATCACCCTCCGGAAACACCATCACTCCTTTTCTCCCTCGATCCTCCTCCTCCGCGGTCCTCGTCGGATGCCGAAACCCCCGCTGCCTCTGGATCCACCCCGCCGACTTCCTCCGCTCCCGTTGCGCCGCCTGCAACAACGCTACCTCCGATTGTGCTGTCTCTGCGTGCCCCCCTTACGCTCTAATCTATGGCTCCGGGTCCACCGCCGGCCTCCTCATGCTGGAGACGCTGGGCTTCTCCGGCCGTACTTTCCCCAATTTCACCGTCGGATGCTCAATTTTCTCACAACGCCAGCCTGCCGGAGGCATTGCCGGGTTCGGCCGCAGCGCCCCTTCCCTCCCATCCCAGCTTGGCCTGAGGCGCTTCTCCTACTGCCTAATCTCTCGCCGGTACGACGACGACGCCTCCGAGAGGGGCTCCGTCGTGCTCGACCCACCAAAACAGGACTCCTCCAGTGGCTTAACCTTCACGCCCTTCCTCAACAATTCGGCCGCTGGCGCGGGCTCTCCCTTCTCCGTCTACTACTACGTCGGATTGCTCGAGATCGCCGTAGGTGGCAAGAAGGTCAAAATCCCCCATTCCTCCCTCCTCCCAGACCACATCGGCAACGGCGGCGTCATCGTGGATTCCGGCACCACCTTCACATACATGGCCTCCAAGGTGTTCGATCCAGTGCTCGCCGCATTCGTCGACCGCGTGGCGGGGCGGTACAACCGATCCACCGCCCTGGAAGCCCAGACAGGCCTGCGTCCGTGCTTCGCTCTTCCACCCAACGCGACCGACGTGGATCTGCCGGAGCTGACCTTCCGCTTCAAGGGCGGCGCCGAGATGCGACTGCCGATGGAGAATTACTTCGTATTCGTGAGCCAGGACGCCGCGGGGGTGTGCCTCGCCGTCATCTCCGACGGCAACGACGTCGACACCGCGGACGTCGCCGGCGGCCCCGCGGTGATACTGGGCAATTTCCAGCAGCAGGACTATCTGATGGTGTACGACTTGGAGCGGGGGCGGCTGGGATTCCGGCGGCAGTCTTGCCTAATCGTCTAATTTATTCCTAATTAACCGTCAAAAGCTTAATTAATTAATCGAAACCAAGTTTAGTTTACTATCCTCTGATTCTCTTTACGGCAAAGTCCAAAGTGATTCGCTTCAATCACAGAGTCCCACGTTGCTTTTCGTAAAATCCAATAAAAAAAAAACAATTCACTTAAATGAACGCCAGCAAGAACCTTGTTTTCTTCCTATTGTGGGCACAGCTTTTATAAATGAGTCCGCTTTGAGGAAAGATGCCTAGCTTTTGGCACGGCAATAATATTCTAACGCGTGAAGCGTGCAATCGTTGCTTTTTTTTTAAATATATATATATATAATTTAATTTAAGAGTGTCACGTGGACGTGTCTAATGTATCGTACGGGCTAGATCGCACTGTAACGTGACAAGTCATGTCATCTCTAATCTATCATGGCACATGAATAGTGATTAAAAAAAAAAAATGTCCGTGTAATAAACTGATGATTAGTACATTAATTAGGTGTTGTCGTTATGAGATCTGAAAATCAAATCTTAACGAGTAGTCAAGTTTCTGTTCCCCTTATGCATTAGTCACTGTTCGGGCTAGGTAGATTAATTCTCGTGATTTACCTCCTTCGTGTTGGTCCTGGAACGGACTGACGGGAGCACTGGGGGTGAGCGTTTCGCCTTTAGCCATCATGAATAGTGATAAAAAATAAAACGTTCGTCTTCAATTTCAATGTCTTCATCAATAGTATTTTTATCAATTCATCTCAAAATTAATACGGAGGAGATAAATCACGAGGACTAGTCTAATTAATCCGAACAGTGATCAATATATGAAAAAAATATAAATTTGATTATTAGTCAGAATTTGATCATCAGATCTTATAATGATAATATTTCATACACCAACTATAGCTATCGGGGATTATCATGATGACAAAAGGTGAAACGCTCGCCTCCAGCGCTTCCGTCAGTCCGTCATAAGATCAACACGGAGGAGGTAAATCACGGGAACTAATCTAACTAGCTCAAATAGTGATCAGTGTATGGAAAAAGATAGAAATCTGACTATTAATAAAGATTTGATCTTCAAATCTCACGATGATAATATTTTATATATTAATTATCAATCTATCTCGAATCTATGTCGTGAGGACTTATCGGGGACTACCATGGCACATGAATACATGAATACATGACTTAGTCATGTTGTTATAATAAGACTGATGACAGCTCGAATTGACGAGGATATGCATTTTGATGCATTGTAACCATTAATTGTCTCCTAAATTGGGCCCGGTTTGCACGTTGGTTCGGCAGTCCTGTTAACATTGTTTTATAATTCAGATCTAAATTTCATCTAACTAATTCCGACAGCAGATGATCTTTTCCTTAATTCGCCCTATCTGATAAATTTAAAATATAATTGTTATATTTTTAAAATTCAACTTCTAAAATATTCATCTTATTTAAAATTCAAATTATAATTCTCTTATTGTTTGTTGGTTTAAATATTTTATCACTCATATTGTGTGAAGGAAATTTAATACTCCATCATATTGTGGAGCAAATTTAATAAAGTTTTCAACGGATTCTAATTAAACTTTAAGGACATTGTAAATAGTTTTTAATTAATAAATATTCATTGTATCATTTTTAATTATTTAGAATAAAAACGGAAGATTATTATAAATATGATAGTAAAAAAGGAAAAAGCGAGAGAGAATAAAGAATTCTTATTATTTTTCTCAGATAAAATTCTCATATGATAAACACAATTCTCTTTTGATAAGGTAGGATGATACATACATATACCCATTAATGACAAAACCCAAATAACACATCATTGAATATAGGCATCGAAGAGTCACAGTCACTGAATAAAGGCATCCACAAGATACATTCATAATACTCTCCCTTGACGTCTATTATGATATTGCCTCATTACAAAATTTATTAGGAAAAACTCAATGAGACAAAAATCATAGTGAAGGAAAAGAGTACAATACTTTTCTCCCCCTTTTAATTTCATCTCTTTAAATATCTCAATTTGCGTATACCAATCTTATATACCAACATTTCGAAAGTAGCAATAGGTAGTGCCTTTGTAAATAGATTTGTCAAATTATCTAACGAGCAAATTTGTTGAATATCGATATCACCTCTCTTTGGGAGATCATTGTGTAAAAAATAATTTTGGGGATATGTGTTTCGTTCGATCGCCTTTAATGCAGCCTCCCTTGAGTTGAGTAATGCATGAAGCATTATCCTCATATAATATCGTCGAGACATTTTCATTTAAGGGTAAACCAGATGCCTTTCGAATGTGATGTATCACATATCTCAATCATACATATTTCCGACTTGCCTCGTGAATTGCTATGATCTCAAAATGATTAGAAGATGTAGTAATAATCGTTTGCTGCATAGATCTCCAAAATATGATTGTGCCACCACATGTGAATACATAACCTATTTGAAATCTACCATTATAAGGGTCAGATAAATAACCTGCATCAGCATACCCAATCAATTTCGTTTCAGGCGTATAAGGATAATATAATCCCATAGCTAGTGTATCTCGAAGATATCAAAATATATGTTTAATTACATTTTAGTGTCTTTTTATTGGAGAAAAATTATATCTTGCTAATAAATTTACAGCAAATGTTATATCAGGTCTTGTATGATTGGCAAGATACATTAGTACTCCAATAGCGCTAAGATATGATACTTCAGGATCAATAAATTCTTCGTCATTCATTTGAGATCGAAATGAATCATTATTAATATCAAGTGATCTTACAAACATTGGGCTACTTAATAGATGTGCTTTATCCATAAAAAAATCTCTGTATAAGCATTTTGATGAACAAATATTCCATTTTCAAGGTGCTCAATCTACAAACCAAGGCAGAGTTTTGTTTTTCCAAGATATTTCATCTCAAACTCTTTCTTTAGGTAATCTATCGTTTCGAAAAGTGAATCAGTAGTACCAATAATGTTTAGGTCATCGATATTTACTGCGATTATAATCAGTTTGGATCCAAATCTTTTAATAAATACACATGAACATATGAGATCATTTAGATATCCTTTTTTCAATAGATATTCACTGAGACATTTATACCACATACGTTCAGATTGTTTCAATTCATATAGAGATCTACATAACTTTATCGAGTATAATTCTCGATGACCTGAATCGTATACTCCTGGCAGTTTGAATCTTTCAGTGAGTTTGATGTATATACCATTATCAAGTGAGTCATACAAATAGACTGTAACGACATCTATTAATTGTATTTCTAATCTTTCATGGATTGTCAAACTTAACAAATATTGAAATATCGCTGCATCCTACATGTGAGAATTTGTCTCCTCATAATTAATTCTTGGTCTCTGAGAGAAATCTCGAGCAACAAGTTGTGCTTTATATCTGACAATTTCATTTTTCTCATTTCGTTTACGCACAAACACCCATTTGTATCCGGTCGGTTTTACGCCCTCAGGTGTAGGGACAGCAAGTCCAAAAACTTTATGCATCTTTTCATTTAGGCCAATCATTTCTTTGACTGCATTCATTAACAAACTTTGGTTCAAGATCCTCGTCATCTTTCATAACATCGCATGCAATATGATACTCAAAAATATCATCGACGATTGATTTCATTTCAGTTCCATCTTTTTCCAGTCATAACATAATTTATAGAGATCTCTTGATTCTCAGGTACCTAAGGTTCTTCTGGAATCATATTATTAGCGACCGGAGACTCTTCTAGAGTTATTATTACTTACTTGTTTTAAGCCTTTATTTTCTCTTTTTTTCGAGGATTTTTATCTTTGGAACCAATAGGTCTACCATGTGTCACTTGTAGTTTAGGCTCATTTACAAACTTAGGTTGTCCTTCGGGGATATTGATTCTGATTGGAGCATTAGCAGTTAGAATACATGATTTTGTCACTCTCTTTGGGTCAGTAAATGCATCTGATACTTGATTGGCTAAATTTTATAAATGAATAATCTTTTGAACTTTTAGTTCACTTTGCTTTGTTCGAGGATCAAAATGAGATAATGATAATTCACGTTAGATAATTTCTTTTTCCAACTGCTTATTTTCCCCTTTTAATGTTGGAAATGTCATTTCACTAAATTGACAATCGGCAAAATGTGCCGTAAATAAATCTAATGGTTCTAGATATTTAATAATAGATGGAGATTCATATTCAATATAAATTTTCAATTTTCTTTAGAGACCCATCTTAGTGCGTTGTAGTGTAGCAATTGACACATATATCGTACATCTAAAGATTTTAAGATGAAAAATATTCGGTTCCTGACCATGAACCAATTGTAAAAGAGAGACCTTAGTGCCAAAGCATAAAGAATAGTATGTCTCCAAGTAGCAATTGGGAGTTGTCTTAATTAGCAAAGGTTTTGTAATTAATTGAAGATGTTTAATCGACTGCGAGTTCAGTTTGTGTGTGAACATGTGCTATAGGATGTTGCCACCATGTGCTACAGGATGTTCATGTATTAATTACTGTTCAGTTAGGAGTTATCATGATTTATTTATTTTGTATTGATCTTCAAATAAATTAACGAGAATTGAGAATGAACGTTTTATTTTTTATCATCGTACTACAGGATATTCAATATTTATTCCAATGAACAATCAATAATCATTAAAAGCATGGGAAGTGAATTCTCCGGCATTATCGAGATGAATGACTTTAATCGGGTCCCCACAGGATGACTTGTTGGCTAGTGCATGAAGTGTTGTCATAATGAGGTCTAGGGGTCAAATCCTGACTAGTAGCCAGGTTCCTGCCTCTCTTATGCACTAGTCACTGTTCGGGCTGGCTAGACTAGCCTCCGTGATTTACCTCCTCTGTGTTGATTCTGGGACGGACTGGCGGGGACGCTGGAGGCGAGCGTTTTGCTTTTTTACTACAATGAATGACTTTAATCGGATAATTCAGAAAATGAACTCGTAATCGACTAATTTGTGCAAGCAACCTCATAAATGCTTGATTACGAGTTGATAATAAACATATTTGTGACCATCTTATTGATCCATCTATTAATATCATAAAAAATCTGAATGGTCCACAAGTGGATGTGTGAGCCTGTATATATCACTTTGAATCCCTTCCAAAAACATCAAGGGCGTATTTGGTTCACGATGATCGTAGATAATCAAGGTTATCCGCTTACGATTATCGATGATAACCGTATTTGAGTCGGCTTTTTTTCAATTCCGAAGTTTTTCTCGATTCCGAAACGTTATCAAACGTCATCATTTTGGACATCCATCCCGGAATCAGAAAACTTCGGGCTACCCTGGTTTTTCTCGATGTGCGCGAGCGGGGCGGTG
>JBBUKS010000104.1:12476931-12492762 GCA_038050645.1 Hedychium gardnerianum | reverse complement strand
ATTGTTTAGATAACTTGTTTTGCGAACTTAACTAATGCTTAATTAACAATTCTTGTAGATCGATATATTTATTACTTGACGACTTAGTTATATACTTACGGTTTGATAATAATCATCCATATAAATAAGAAAAAATATCATAAAACTATCATTTCATTTGTAGAATAGAGAAGAGTTGATCTTCAAGCTAGAGAACCTCTAAGCATGTTGCTAGTTAGACAAACCATAAAACTATGTATAAGGGGCTTTCCAAAGATCATATTTGGATTTATTAAGTTGACAAATATGTCAAAGTTGTTGATGAATGAATCCAAGCAACTACTTCATAAGCATATAGTTTTCCCAAAATGACCATTAAAAAATGTTGGAAATGCTAGTTGTCACACTGGTTAGTTGAAATTGATAACTAAGTTAATAATAATCTAACATAGGTAATTTTAATAAAAAAAATTATGAACTAGGTAATATTGAACCTGGGGCGATCGACCCAATCCCATAGAAAATTTTCACCGGCCGTTAGGATAAATCAGGAAACACTTGCGATGAGTAGCTCAGAAGGTCAGCATCCTATGATTGCATATTTCATTTGGAGAAAAAAATCTCTATTAATACATTGTAGCTAGAGATTGAACCGTAAATGTTTGAATAATAACTTAACGTCCTTCGATTGCATCATAGCTCAGAGGCAACATATGTAATTTTAATGATTGAATTGAAGGGTTATATAAATTAATACTCGATCCTTGACTAAACAAATTAAGAAATCTATTTGAAGTCCACAATATTCATGGAGCAAGCCTAGAAAATTAGGCTCCATTTTCTATCGCAAAGTAAAACATTAAATTTTGCATCCATTGCAACATGCCAATTGGGATCATTCTCCTCTTGTAAAAAATATGATGGAGCAACAAATCAAGAAGAGATTAGCCATGGAAGAGGATATTGGATGATCATTGATGGATATCATGCATAGATATTACTTAGAAAAATCATGCAACAAGGTGCATCATCATCAAAATCAATTGTTGATAGTGATAAGTGAGTAGAATGATAAGGTGATGAGGATGGTGAATCTGCATTATTTAAGGATCCAAGAGTAGAAAGCATGCCACCTTTGGCAAGTAAGGCTTTAGAGATCACTAGAAATGGAGCAGTATATAGGATGCCATCCCCTCTTATATCGCTATTTTGTCTTTTTGGAGTAGCAACTTGTGAGGATTCTGATGTAATATTAGGTGGTATTAGAAAGTGATGTTGAATATAATAGCGATTATTTTATGGATTTTATTGATTCCGTTGATTCGAATATAAACGTTGAAAATAATCTTCTTAAACATTCCAAAGAATATAAGAAAAATAGAAAAATAAATGGTACAATCGAAAAATATTATTCATCAAAAAACTCCTTGTAACATCAACTAACAAAACACTTATTTATTTTAATACTGCACTAGTTAATTACTGCCCAGAAGACTAATAGACAGGATGATTAACAAAAGTAAATATAGAGAATAAATGATTATGCTTTGATTACCAAGGATGTCGCTGGCCATGTCCCGGAAACGAAGGTGGCGACGGCCGAGCATGGCATGGTGCTCGAGGACAAGGGAGAGGAGGTTGTAAGAGTAGAACGTGACAACGGCGGCCACGAGTAGGCATAGCACGCCCGACCCCCACCCCAAGAACTCCATCGCGAAGGGCAGGCTCAGCAACGCCGGTCCCACGATGGAGGTCGTCAAATGGTAGCCACAGTGAAGCCATGACCCTATAATATAATTAATCATCATAAATACATGTGAGCGGTTTCCATAAACGAACAGGGCGTGCTGCTTCATTGAATTGGACTCTTTACACTAAAGACGAAGAATCCTTTGGCAGAGTGATATGATTGGAAGGAGAGATACAGCAAGTCATACTGTAAATTCATTAATAAAATGAAAAGTCAATGAAAGCACCGGGGAAGGAATAAAATAATGATTAGCTAGATATTGAGGTCGTCGTCTTCCACTCCTCCAAACAAATTTAGTCAAAGGAACAAATTACTTGTTCACATGGTTATTCGTGCTTCTAACGCTCGCAATTCACTCCTGTTCACATAGCAAACCATTCTTAACAAAATCTTCCACCTTCAGGTTGAGAGTTATGAGCTAGATTCGTAACGAGGAGTATTGAAGTCTCAAAGGGTGGCTCAGTTTATGAAAGACGCATACATCTTGATCTCCTTCCAATTGTTTATGCTTTAACCAAGAATGTTTTTTGTTTTCTCACTTTAGGAATAAGATCTCATATCTATCATGTAAAAAAAAAAAAAAGGCAATCTAGTTGGAACAGAAAGAGAGAACCTTTGGACTTGAGAACGAAGAGAGCTCCTGCATCCAGTTGGGAGGCAGCACGAGCATGGCTTTGGTGGCCGTCCATATTGAGTGCCATGTGCTCTGAAGCTATGGAACGAGAGAGTGAGAAGGGAACGTGCTGGCTTGTTTTTGAAGTGTCGATCAACTCTGAGAGCGTTGGGAAAGGGTCAATTGACATTTTGTGGAAAAAGGAAAGAAAAAAAAAATCAACTCTGTCCCCAGTTTTGTTTTATCGAAGGAGTTTTATTATTATATTTTTTAACTACATAGTACATAGGGAATTACTCCAATTACGAGTATATTTAGATAACTAATTATTTAAAATAATAAGTTGATGGCAAATTCTCTCCAAATTATATCAACGGAGTTAATTGAAATTAGTTTAAACTGATTCAAATTGTAGACATTGAGTAGCTTGATGCTGTGGAAATCTATCGTTGAGGTGGAATACTGAGATGGACGACAACGAAATAAAGATTGGATATTATAAAAGTATTTGAGATGGAGATCACCCGATCTCAAGCAACAGACTTTCAACTTACATAGATAAGGGAGAACATCAGGTTGAAGATCAATCCCAATCTGTTAACAGATAAAGAATAAGAATATATGATTGAGAGTATTTTTGGATAGGAATGATAACTGGTTAGAATAGAAATAAAAAATAATAATATACCCGCTAGTTTTAGGAGTGATCGATCCGACTTCACAATTTTTTTTTCACCGATCACCCGAGTAAATCAAGAAATGCTTGCAGCGGACGGCACAACATCCTTTGATTGCGTGCTTCATTTGGTGAAAAAATCTCTGCAAATGCGTCATAGCTGGGGATCGAATCGTAGGTACTTGGCTGACAACCTGGGCACCCTACCATTGTACCATGGCTCCCGGGGCAAAAGATATAAACGTTAAGATAGAAATAAAAACATATGATTCGGAGTATTTCTCTCATTCAATGGATAGAAATAAATCACTTTTGTATATAAGATTTATTTTTCTAGTCAACGAGGTATATCACATGATGAGTACTATAAATACTCTCTCTTGCATTTAGGTTTTTGTATCCTTTTGAAGAAAAAAATTAGTGTTCTTTATATTTCTTCTCTTAAAATTGTGAGTGATCCTCGAAAGTATTATAGTGTTTAAGTATTTTATTTGCTTATTTTTGGTCCAATACTCAACAATTGATATCAGAGCGGAACGATCAGGGATTGTTCTCGGTGGAGTTATCTTAAATCATGTGAAGTTTTATACTTTACAAGGTTGTTAATCAAACTTGTTCGGTATAATCAAAGTCCTTCCGACACGATGGGCGATCTTCAAGTAGTAGGAGGAATCAAAAAGCTCAACAATAAAAATTATAACACGTGGACATGTATGGAGTCTTACCTACAAGGTCAAGATCTTTGGGAGGTTGTCAATGGTGAAGCTACACAGCCGGCTGCAGAAGATGCCAATGCCATTTTGCGAAAATGAAAGATTAAAGCAGGTAAAGAAATGTTTGCTTTAAACATCACAATTGAAGAAGAAATGTTGGAGCACATACGAGATGTCAAAACACCAAAGGAAGTGTGAGATACCTTTCTACACTCTTTTCAAAGAAGAATGATGCAAGATTGCAACTTCTGATGAATGAGCTGGACAAGATGATTGCCTAATACTTCACAAGGTGAAGTCGATATGTCGTGAAATTTCAGAGCTAGATCCAACATCTTCTATTGGGGAAACTAGGATAAAGAGAATAATTATCCATGGGTTGAAACCAGAATATCAAGGATTTGTTGCTGCTATTTAGGGATGGCCAACACAACCATCACTTCTTGAGTTTGAAAATTTACTTGTAGGTCAAGAAGCTATGGCTAAGCAAATGGGAGAAGTTTTGCTAAAGGGTGAGGAGGAAGCGCTCTACACCAGCAAAAGTAAGGGCAGCTTCGAGCGGCACACTAATGATGGATCTAAAAAGGATGGTGACAAGGTGAAAAGTTATCAAGAAAATGGAGGCCCTCGTCCAAGGAGAGCCCCAAAGAATCACGGTGATAGTAGGTAAGTTTTTTTGGCAAGTGTTACAACTATGGGAAGGTGGGCCACATGGCAAAAGATTGTTGGGCCAAGAAAAAGCTTGTTCAAAGTTATACTGCTACTTCTAGTTCTAAGAAGAATAGCGAAGATGACTGGGATGCCGAAGCTTTGTTTGCTGCAGAGGAAAAAGAATTAGCTCTCACAACAACGCCAGATAAGATTGACTATAAAAATGACTGGATTGTAGATTCAGGTTGCTCAAATCACATGACGAGCGACAAAGAAAAATTGCAAAACTTGTTTGAATACAAGGGAGGTCGTATGGTGGTGACAGCCGACAACTCAAGGTTACCAATAGCTCACATTGGTAAGACGATAATTATGCTTCGATATAATTCTAATCAGGTGCCACTTCAAGATGTCTATCATGTCCTAGAAATGAAAAAGAATTTGCTATTTGTAGCTCAATTAACATCATCAGGTCACTATGTTTTGTTTGGTCCTCAAAATGTAAAGGTATATCGAAACCTCAAAATCTCAGAAACACCAACAATGGAGCGACAACGATTAGAGTCTGTCTACGTGATGTCAGCAAAGTCTGCATATATAGACAAGGCAAGGAAAAGTGAAACATGATGTATGACATATGCGGCTAGGTCATGTTAACTATTCCAAGCTAAACATGATGATGAAAAAGGAGATGCTTAAGGGGGCTTCCTCAACTAGACATATGAACAAACACGGTATGTATGGGATGTCAATATGGTAAAGCACACCAATTACCATATCGGGAGTCAAAGTTTAAAGCAAAGGAACTATTAGAGTTAATCCACTCTGATGTATTCGGGCCCGTTAAGCAACCATCAATTGGTGGTATGCGGTACATGGTGACATTTATTGATGACTTCTCAAGGTATGTATGGATCTTATTTATGAAGGAAAAATATGATACATTCTCAAAGTTTAAAGAGTTCAAGCAGTTAGTCGAAGGAGAATCGGGAAAGAAGATTTGTTGCCTACGCATAAACAACGAGGGAGAATATAGCTCAAGAGAATTTTCTCAATACTTAAGAGAAAGTCGAATATACCATCAATACACGCGAGGATTGCAACTTTCGTTATTAACAAACTTCCTCAACCAAGGTTAGAATTCGCTTCACCCTTTGAGAAACTATGGAACATAAAATCTACAGTTAGCTACCTTCAAGTATCTGGTTGTGTATGTTATGTATTTGTTCCTAATCATAAAGCTATTAGATGTATCTTTGTGGGATACGATAGCCAGAGAAAGGGGTGGACATGCTGCGATCCAACGAACGGAAGATGTTACACTTCACGAGATGTTGTGTTCGATGAAGCATCTTCTTGGTGGACCTCAGAGAAGGAGGTGATGTCAGATTCTAAAGATTTTGAAGACAAATTACAACAAAAGATGACGGAGCATATTGTTCAACTTCAATCAAGTTCAGATGAATCAGGAGATCCAAATGATAATGATGTTGAGCAAAGAGTGGCTCAGAGTCCTTAGCAAACCGACATATATCAACAACCAAATGAAGAAGAAAGGCCTAGTGAAATGGAAGAATTAACTCGACAATCTCAATTCCGAAGGTCAATAAGAACACGAAGGCCAAATCCAAAATATGTCAATGCAGCCATAGTTGAAGAAGCAACAGAGCCTGAGACGTTTGAAGAAGCATCGCAAAGTTTTTAGTGGGTGATAACTATGAAAGAAGAGATTGATGCACTGCAGCAAAATCAAACTTGGGATCTCATACCAAAACCAAGAGATGTGAACCTCATTTCTTGCAAGTGGGTTTTCAAAATAAAGCATCGTCCAGATTGGTCAATCGAGAGGTATAAGGCACAATTGGTAGCTCGTGGTTTCTCTGAACAGTATGGACTAGACTATGATGAAACGTTTAGTCCAATGGTGAAATTTACAACTATACGAGTCCTACTTGCACTTGCAGCCAACAAAAACTGGAATCTGTGGCAAATGGATATGAAGAATGCTTTTCTTCATGGAGAATTAGATCGAGAAATTTTTATGATCCAACCAATAGGTTTTCAGAACCAACATCATTCTGAATATGTGTGTAAGCTGCGAAAAATGCTCTATAGATTGAAACAAATACCCAGGGCATGATATGGTAAGATTGCTAAATTTCTAACTCAAAGTGGTTATTTAGTAGCATCCGCAGATTCTAGCCTATTTGTCAAATCCAATGAAGGAAAGTTAGCTATCTTTGTGGCAAAAGGCGAAACGCTCGCCCCCAGCGCAGGAAAGTTAGCTATCTTGCTAGTATATGTGGATGACCTAGTCATATAGGTGATGATGAAGCAGAAATTCTTCAGACGAAGGAGAATTTATTAGTCCGATTTCAAATGAAAGAACTTGGACAGCTGAAGCACTTTCTTGGTTTAGAGATTGATCGCACACAAAAAAGGAATATTTCTTTGTCAACAAAAATATTCCAAAGACTTGTTGAAGAGATTAGGAATGCTCAAGAGTCAGCCGATTTCGACAGCTATGGAACCAAACTTCAGAATATGTGCACATGAAGGGAAAAATTTAGAAGATGCAACTATGTATCAACAATTGGTAGGCAGTCTCATTTGAAAGTAGCTCAACGAATACTAAGATATGTGAAGAGCACAATTGATTATGGTCTTTTGTACAAAAGAATTGGAGACGACAAGTTAGTCGGTTACTGTGATGCTGACTATGCAAGAGATCATGACACCAGAAGATCAACAACTGGTTATGTGTTCAAGCTTGGTTCTGGAACAATCTCTTGGTGCAGCCAGAGACAACCAACTGTATCATTGCCAACCACCGAAGTTGAGTATCGAGCAGCAGCAATGGTAGCTCAGGAGAGCACATGGTTAATACAACTAATGAATAATCTACATCAACCAGTATATTATGCAACTCCAATGTATTGCAACAATCAGTCGACAATTTGTTTGGCGGAAAATCTCGTCTTTCATGCAAGAACTAAGCATGTTGAAGTGCATTATCATTTTATCAGAAAAAAAAGTTCTACAAGAAGAAATTGAGATGAGGCAAATCAATATAGATGATCAAGTTGCGGACATGTTCACAAAAGGCTTGGGCGCAAGCAAATTCAAAAGGTTCTGTTATCAACTCGGCACAGTACAAATGGCTGGTGTTGATGGGGAGTGTTGAAGATCAACCCCAACCCGTTAACGGATAGGAATAAGAACGTATGGTTGGGAGTATATTTTTCTCATTCAATGGATAAGAATAACAACTCGTTAAGATAGAAATAAGAACATATGGTTGGGAGTATTTCTCTTATTCAATGGATAGGAATAAATCACTTTTATGGATAAGATTTATTTTTCTGGTCAACGATGTATATCGCATGATGAGTACTATAAATAGTCTCTCTTGCATTTAGGTTTTTGTATCCTTTTGAAAAAAAAAACTAATGTTGTTCTTTATCTTTCTTCTCCAAAAATTGTGAATGATCTTCAAAATTGTGAATGATCTTCAAAAATGTTCTAGTGTTCAAGTATTTTATTTGTTTGTTTTTGATCCAATACTCAACACATCATAGGGCATCAGAGTTGTTCGTTTAAATCACACAAGAGTGGATTGTAGAAAGAATGCAAACGTAATAGAGAGCAAGAATACGAACCTCTTTTTTAGATAAATATATTTGAGTATTTATAGGCAGAGAAACCATACTTGGAGATGTCCTATAACTACAAGGGTCATGTCCAAACATGGATTGGATTTGTAGTGACAGGTGACATGAGAGACCATATTCATAGGTACAACCCATCCTTGAATAGAGTCATGTATTGGCATGGGCTAAGTTTACAGAGTCAGTCGATCTTTACCAAATATGAACCATACCGGCAAGGGGGTCGTGTCTTGTCATGAACTAGGGGCCTACGATAATGAATGGTATAGATGGCCATGCTTGAAGATGAATCGGATAGCAACATCGGGAGCTCAAGGTGTATAGTTTGGGGGAACTTGGAGAAGAAAACTCGGCTAGGAGGAGCTCGAAATCTAAGAGGGGAGCTAGGGAGCTATGAGTAATCGAGGAAGAGTTTAAGGAGCTTTGAGTAACTAGGGAAGAGCTTAAGGAGCTCTAAGTAGTCAAAGGAGAGCTAGGGGAGTTGAGGAAACTCTAAGTATTACCCATTCAAATTCAAGAGATGTCAGCCTGCCGACCTAATCCCAAAGGTCATCCCTTGGACCAGAGGTATACGGCCGGTGAGCTGAGCTGAAGCAAAGCCATGTAGGCCTAGCGAGCGAGTTAAGGAATGAGACCCAATTATGGTGTTTAAGAAGTGTTTCATGTTTTCTAAATTTTGACTGAAGGAATTCTTTATCTTTTAGTTATTAGACTATTTCAGTCTTGATAGTTGGCAACTTCTCTCAATCAAATAATAAATATTCCCCGTGGACTAAAACAATGTTGTAGGTCAGTTTGTGTAGAATTTTGATCATGCACAGTTTTCACTTCCAATAACTTTCTTAGACGTGGTTATCATGTTATTAACCTCTAAAATGCTTAGCCTAGTTTTAAATGGGAAATTAGTTGTTAAACACCTTGGAAGGTATTAACCACAAACTAAGGGGAGTTTAAAGTTCAAGATTAAAATTTTGACTTCATAAGACATAAATTGGAACATTACAAAGGCTTAGAATTCTCTATCATTGTTAGTGTAAAAATTAAGGGGAGACCCTCATATGTTAGAAGAAGTAACTATTAAGGGGGAGGTTTTCCTTAACTATGCATGATCACTCCAAGAATAAGGAATGTTTTCTTGAGGGGAGAGACACTTCCCTAGACTAAGAAAAATTTGACATGAAGATTGGAATAAGGGGGAGGTTGGTTGGATTTTGGTTGTGGAATCCCTTTTTGATGTATACCTAAGGGGGAGAATTGAAGGGTTTAAGTCACAATCTTAAATGATGATTAGAAACCATATATTCTAGGCATTATGAAGTTTCTTAATTGCTCTTATTCATGTTCATATTGCCTTATATTTATTTTATGAAGGTCTAACTTAAATCAATTAGCAAACATTAAAAGAGGAAGATTTTGGATAATGTTTAAATTAGACAATGATATGATCTTATATTTATGTAAAGGGTGCAAGTGCAATTAATAAATTGCAAGTGCAATAAATTAAAGTTCAAATAGGTACTTGACATAAAGTCTTAGTGAGTCAATAATTAGATAGTAGATAAAGCAAGTCTCAAATGCATGAGAAGTCTCTTGACATAATAAAATCCTAGACGCACGAGGAGTCGCTTGGCATGATGAAATCCTGGAGACACAAGGACTCTATTAGCAAGACAAAGTCTTAAAGATGCTAGTAATATCTTGGGATGATGAAGTACAAAAGGCGCAATGAGTCTCTTGGGAAAATAAAGTCCTGAGGCATTGAGGATCTCTTGGCATTTTGAGGTAAAGTTCTAAGAAGAGTAAGTGCACTTGTATCCCGAGATAAAAGAAAATATACAAACTTGGACTTAGAAATAGTTAAGTTAGTTGAGCAATCAACTAATAGGTAATAATTAATCAAACCCTGAACCCCCAACCTCAAACATAATGAGGTATTTATTTGGAGTATCTTGAGTTTGAGGCATTCATTCCTCTAACAATCATAAGAAGTAGATTAGTGAAATTTTAACTCGAAACCACAAACAAAGTGAGGTATTTTGTTTAGGATATTCAGAACTTTGAATATGTAGTTGATTGTAATTAAATCACTTGGCAATTGATTGATGCAA
This sequence comes from Hedychium gardnerianum, assembly GCA_038050645.1. Taxonomy (NCBI): domain Eukaryota; kingdom Viridiplantae; phylum Streptophyta; class Magnoliopsida; order Zingiberales; family Zingiberaceae; genus Hedychium; species Hedychium gardnerianum. The sequence continues at coordinate 12,482,604 of JBBUKS010000104.1, read as the reverse complement.
GGAAGTTGTCACAACAGTTGATTCAAATAAAAATTAGAACGAACAAGATGAGTCTGTTTGTTCTAGAAATAAGGACAGTCGACTAGGCTTGACTCATTTGGAGTAGTCGATTAGTGTACTCGTGTCAGAAACAGGATGAATAGAATATTTCTATTCAATCTAAAGTTGAGAATAGTTGACTCAATTGGAGTAGTCGATTGGTAAAGTGTCTAATGTGCAATGAAAAATACAAAAATGAGGCATTGATGTGACATCATCTTTTTATCAACAATTGGATAACTATAGTCTAGTTGACTAGGTATCATGATATTATTGATGGTAAAATTTAAAAAATGATAAAATACTAAAAAATTATAAGGATCTCTATATATTTGGAGTTTTGTAGGCACAGACTCTCTTAGACTCAGCTCACGTAATTTTCTTTTCTTCTCTATTGTGTGCTTAGCTCCCATCAATTATAAAAAAGGAGAGATTATAAAAATATTTCTTCGCCTTTAATTATTGAACCAAGAGAAAGAATAAAAGTGTTTTTGAGGAATGATCCATTTTACCGTGGAGTAAGATCCTTGGGAGGACCATCAAACCTCATAAAATTCAAATATCATGATTTGCTTTTTGTTTCTTTTTATAGTCCTTATTTTTATTTCGGTTCGGTAGTCTTTCTTTGTAGAATTAAAAATCTACAAACAAAGCTATTTAATCCCCTCTTTCCTTAGCCTCTTCATTATCACCGACATTAAGCCCCCGGAGCTATGATACAATGATAGAACGCCTAAGTTATCATCCAGATATTCGTAGTTCGATCTCCAATCCAATTATGACTCATTTAGAATATTTTTTTTCTAAATGAGGCACGCAATAAAAGGATGTTGGGCTTCTGGACCGTCCGTTGTGAGCGCTTTCCGATTTACTTTAGTGATCAATGAAAAAAATTTCATCGAACCATATCAATCATCCCAAAAGAGATGAAATAATCAAGTATCATCAACATCATCAAGTACACCTCAAATAAAGAGATGAAATAATATAATGTTGTTTCAGTGGATAAACAATAGTTTGAGTAGAAATATGATTTTGGGGTGCAAAATTGGTTAGTCCATCTGTTTTTGAATGGTTTATCTAGCTGGTTGCATTCACTGATAGGGGGTTGGACCATGCACAAAAGGATAGGGACATTTAAGAAGGTAAATTAGATTCATATATGGCGCGCCCTTTTAAAAAATGTAGATGTTACTGGATTTTTGTTCCCACCCTTTTTTTTTATCAATGAGAACAGAACATATTCACTTCAAACGTAGTGCTGTCAGAAAAAGAATAAGAATGTTCCCTTTCATTTCAGACATGCAATTCATGAAGCATCTCCTGGAGAATCTTTTTCTATAGTTTTACAGCTCACAAGACAACAAGATGCATCCAAAACCAGCACATGCAAGTATGCAACACACAAAAATGTGCCGACTACAAACACACAATTCCACGGTGCGCATTAGCTCAACCAACGTCCTTCAATGTAAATCATGCTGCTCTTCAGCAGTACCTAAACTATGTAACTTGCTAAACATCAAAACTTAGAGCATTGATCCATGGCAGTGTCCAAAACAAAGAATTATATATGCAAAAACAGGGAGGAATTGGTTGAAGTTCTTGACGAATGTCCCATTATTTGTTTCATCATTTATCAACGTTTAAGAAGGCGAAAGAGCATGTACAATGTAGAAGATTGCCAAGCAATCATGTACCTGCTGCTTAAAAGCTTACAACTTTGGGCATTGATTCGTTTCATTGGTTTTTGAAGACATGGATCAAGAGGGAGAAACCAGAGAACCCCTGCTCCAAGTCGCCGTCCAGCCACAGTCGGTTCTCCATCGCGCTCCGCCGCCGGAACGTGAACAGGGCGCAGCGGGAGGAGTCGCAGAACCACCATCCGTGCACGTCCCACATCACGTCCACCGTCGAACCGTCGACGAAGATGGCCTGGTTCCCCCTGAAATTCCACCTCAATCTCCGCACGCTGACCACCTCCTTCTTGTCGACCGCTACATACAGCTCCGACTCCTCGGCGCTGAGTTCGTACCCTTTGCACCGGATCACAATCTCGTGCTCCTTGCCGCCGTCGACTAGCGCCGCCTTGGTGGAGTAGAGAGTTTCGCCGCGCACCTGCTCCCGCCGGCTCACCTGCTCCCGCCGGCTCACCATCGCGAACGCCGCGATCGGGTGCGTGACCTCAAACTGTTCGATGAACTGCCCGCACATGTCGCCCAGCAGCAGCGCGAACTCAGCGTCAGCGATCATGGCGAGGTAGAAGCCCTTGCTCGGCTCGGGCCCCGATTCGTAGGCGGCGGCGGAGGTATCCCAGTGGAGGCTGATGGCGGAATCGCCAGCAGCGAAGGACCTCCTGCCCTTCTTTTTCCTCACCAATTGGGCCTGGGGTTTCGAGGGGGAAATGCCATACTGTACGGTGACGGAGAGGAAAGCGCCGCCGGCTTGGTTGGCGGACCAAACGACTTTGGTGAACAGCTCGTTGCCGGAGGAAAGGACGGTGCGGTAAAAGCAAGTGATGGCGTTCTGGACGGTAGGCTCCGCCATGGCCGACGCGCTCGTGTTCACCGAGCACGTGGCCTCTGCGACCATCGCCGCTTGGTTCGCGAGGCAGCCAACAAAATCCCTCATCGAGAAGAAGATGAAGAGCTCCACTCTGTTAAACTTGTTGTTTCTCCGGCAGCGCTCGAGATCGGTTTAAAGGCGCAGCAAAAGTCCAAAAAAGGAGCACAATCCAATTTTGTTCCAAGAAGAGAAAAAAGAAACTACTAAATTTTTCCTTTTTTTTGCTTACTTTCCAATCTCGAAGAGATCCCGATAAACCAAACCATACCATTTCTGGTACGTCATAGCAGGAAAGATAATAAATTAGGATAATATGCCTTAAAGACTCATAACAATCTTGTGAGTTTCATGAATAATTACTACGGAATTTAAAAGGCCAAACATAATTTATCATAAACCGACCAAAATATAATCAATACATGGTTGGCAGTAGCAGCGAGATGAGATTCCTTGTTCATGTGACATGTTTTTAGGTTATGATATGGTCCTGTCTTTGACCTCGGTTATTATATCCAGTTGCAGAATTCTCATAAGAATTTCATTAGGAAAAAAAAATGGTGTTTGGTGCACGAAACGCCATGGCGATGGGATTCTATCAGTTATTTTATAGATTGATGTAATCTCCTGCTGTAGCATTCGAGAACAGGGATTTGGTTGCCTGACAAGACAATCTAACTGCTGCTCCTGGGTGGAAACTGGAAAAGTCTTCTTAAATCAGGGACAATATATATCTTTAATAGTCAAAGGTTTGGAGTTTCAAAGATGGGTGATGGGTGATGGGTTTTAAATTGTGAACATAATGAAGACACTAACTAGATCACTTAGTTCTGGGATCAATCAATTCGAATCCATCTGTCCGATCTGATTCTGAAACAATGATAAGGAGACAGAAATCAGTTTTATTGGATTTCCTGTCTGCGCTCGATTTAATAAACCATTGATGGTTTTGCAAATCAAAAAAAAAATTCAGAGTAAATGAAACCTTCTTGGGGTTTTTTTTTTTTCTTCTGCAAGTGGTCGGGGTTGTTGTTATTGACTTGCAATGAACGAGAGCCGAGTGGTTGAGGGAATAGCAGTCGTCTTCATGAGATGAGTTGTTGGTTAGTGCATGAGGTATTGTCATAATGAGATCTAGAGGTCAAATCTTGACTAGTAGCCAGGTTCCTGCCCCCCTTATGCACTAGTCACTGTTCGGGCTGGCAAGACTAGTCCCCGTGATTTACTTCCTTCGTATTGATTTTGAAACGAACTGATGGAGGCACTGAAAACGAACGTTTCATCTTTTTATCACAACGAGAAATAACAATCGCAGAGTTGTAGTTGGAATTCGTATGAGAATTTGGTAGACTATCTTTTATCTGATTCGTCTGAATCAATCTCTAGTATAACTGATGTACACTTAAAAAATAACTTTCAATATATTTGCCTCATTTAAAATTTTAATTTTAATTTTTTATTATTTCTTTAAATATTTTACTATTGCACCACATTTTCATTGTCACGATGAATAAAAAGAAAGATTTTATTCTTAAAAAATTATTTCTCGGGATTCAAATCTTACTCTAATTTATTCTTCAAATATCAACTCGACCATCACACTTATAGAGGCATCCAAATGTGTTTCAATTTTAGGACCATATACAACTTGACACGATTGTTTAAAAAAATCAACAGAATAATGTATTTTTGTTTTAGAACCATGGACACCTTATAATTTTGACACCATAAACACTTTTTGCATTATTATTTAAAAGAATAATAGTGAGTCAGTCAATGCTTGACTTAATAAGCTGACTTAATAAGCTTTTTGCTTATTAAATCAAGCTGGGGTTGCGACGACCTAAGCACTTGAACTCAATGATTCAAATGACAATTCCCCCGTGCATGTGATTCAACCTTGCGAGGTCCCACGTGATGCTCAAGATGGCCCCTCCATGTCTTGACCCCTGCTTGGCAATGGTTGGGTAAATGACACCATGATTGAACGACAGTTAACATCAGAGTGGGTTTGGTAAATATATATGGAGGGAGGTGCGGGAACCTTTTCGATCTCTTTGAACTCTTTGATTTGCTATGCATTCTTCTTTCTTCTCAATGCACTTTTGGTGACTAAAACATTGGAGGGGTCATACCGGACAACTCCATTGGAGGTGACCAAAACATGTGTTGATTTACACATGAGCATCACTATACTAAATGGTGTGGATTCGGTTGCATGCCTCCAACAAGGTAGAAGACCTAGCTAGTAGTGATGGTAGAAGAAGCCTTGTCACCAGCATCCAATGCCGAGATAGATTTTGGATGCATCATTTTAGCGTCGTTTGTAAGAACTTGAGTTAAAACATTGAAGATGGTGAACATAACAAGAAACCCAAGGAAGGAGCCTGAATCTTTGGTACACATCTCGAAAGCTAGCTCCAATGAGATTAGCACTCACGGCACGAGATTTATAAGCATAGCAGGGGTAACATAACATGTACACAAGCATAAAGAGGGTTTAATCATACTTAAATGTAGCAAGATGACAATCAAGAGCTTAAATGAGATTTAATAAAATCTTTAAGTTAGGATTCAACTAAAATTATAAAGGTATAGATAGGTTCAAACTTTTGATGGTTGTATTTGACTCTAAATTAGAGCTTGGATGGTTTTCTACCTCACAAATACCCATAACTTCTCTAATATTGTTAGGATGTAAACCTTCTTTTATTTGCTATTTATCTCCCACAACATATGCATTCAAGAAATTACAAAATAATATATAGCGGAATCTTCAACATTAATTCTAATCATACAAAGATTTCTCATTGCTCATCCATTATTAGGTTGACCCCTATCCTAATGAATTCATCATACAAGCAAGGGAAGGATTCTATCTCAATGTTGGAGATTTTAAACACCAAAACACATCTCCGAACTGATGATCACAGATGTTGCTTTCCTAATTGAATAAAAATAAGGTTTTTAGAGAATTGTAATGGTACGTTAGAAATCTAAATTACCGTTACATGATTCATCTCAGGGAAAATCATCTCACACACAATTGAAGCTTCCCTTTCATGGTTTGCA
>JBBUKS010000104.1:12466783-12476831 GCA_038050645.1 Hedychium gardnerianum | reverse complement strand
TCTAAATTACCGTTACATGATTCATCTCAGGGAAAATCATCTCACACACAATTGAAGCTTCCCTTTCATGGTTTGCAAAATCACAATCCGGATCATAGGATCGCACGATCCTACTATCTGGAAGTATCAAATCGCTCTTGGATCGTTTGGAATTGTCTTTTGCGATGGAGTCAGAGCAAAGTCATTGGGATTGCTTAGGATCAATAGAATCAGTACGATCCTATGTTACAAATAATTCTACATATTTTTTAATGGGGGTTACTTTGTTGGCTTTTAAACTGAGCCATTTTGTGGCCCTTTTTGGCCCTAGAGGTACAGACCTATAGCAATATATTTTATAATTTTTCATTTCGTGATATGAAAATATAAATATTATCGAGTATTATTGTGCTAAAATGATACTTAAATTACTAATTAATTTAAATTTGTATGGATAATAATGTCATCTATAGTGTCGAAATTAGTATGAATATATACAATTATTAATTTATTTATATGCAAATGATCTTATTAATTATTATTTTTTTAATTATTAATCATGTACAATTACAATAATATTTAACCATAAAATTTCAAAAAAAAAATGGTAGGATCATACAATTCTACACGATCCGATCCTACCAATCTAATATTGTGACTCCAAATCGATTTTGCATAAGATCACAATTCAACGAACTATGTTCCCTTCTATTATTGTTGTCCTATTAGGATAATATGCAACAAGAAAGAGAAAAAAAGAATGTCGCAAGTCTTACCATAATATCTAATTACTATTTAAATTGGAACTAAGCAAGGATGGTCAACTGACATCAAGAGGGGAGATTAAATGACTAAAAGAGGTTGTCCATGGTTGCTAACGGAGACAGCACTCAAATACATGGAGCGAGGATGATCAACATCGAGAGAGAAAAATAGAGTTGGGGGATTGCACTTAAGTGGTTTATATAGACTCGAGGGAGCTAGATAGAAATTGAATCATTGATGGTTGTTTTGCACTATGATAAGGTCATAAGTGATGCTTGATTGAGGTGGTGCATGTCATGGCATGACTCCTATAGGGGATGAGGAAGAAGCCCCAATGACTAGCTCTTCCTATGCCAAGAGGGGCTGAATCTCATAGAGATAGGAGTGGTCAAGTCTCATACATGTGCTATTGCGAACAAAGTCAATTTCCACGAATGATATAACCTTGGCTCTAGTTCAAATTCAAAGTAAACCCAACTCAATTCTCTTTAATTCCAATTTAACAACTCAAGCAATGCTCAAAAGAGCTAAACAAGCCCCCGGGCACGGTGCGATGATAAAAAGCGACATACAATGAGAGTTCGAATTTCACATTGTATATTTCTAAACGTCCGTAGAGTTCGAACCATCGGTGGTGTTGATGTGTCATGTCAGGATGCGCTTTTCGAATTTACCTGATGGCCAGTCTGTGGGGTCGAGCAATTGTCCACCTCGAAAATTAATGAGGTCGAAGATTTGGATATCTGAATTAATAAAAATAAATAAAAATAAACAACATGAGTTATAATACTAATAATTATTATTATAATAAGATGATTAATTTAATTGCAAACAAGGGATAAATATTTAATAAAATCTTTTAAAAAATAGATCAAAACTCAGCACAAACAAAGTTTGACTTCAAAATTCCACCAAAAATAAAATATATTGACTTAAAAAAAATACAAGTATCCTACAATTCCATGAATGGTACACCTTGAGATCACACTTAAAAGCTAAAAGTATATTGACAATTATTAGATATTTATTGAAAACAGTCTAGCTACTGAAAACCAAAATTATAACACGAGATTTTTTCCGGTGAAACATAACAGAAGATTACTTATCAACAAAACTAAGAAAGCAGCAGAATGGACATGAAGAGAGGAAGCTTCAGCTGAAAAAACCCAGGCCTTCATTTGATACCAAGGAAAGCTGTGACTTCCCCGGTCACTCTTTATTCCTATTCTTCTTTTAATTTATTGCAAGTATCAAGACGAAGAGTTTGCTTATCGCCTTTGGAAGTTGAGGAACTTGATAGAATATGCAAAGACAAAGAAGAACATGATGACAAAACCCAAGTTAGTTAATGCCGCCCACTTAACGAAGCTATATTCATAACCCAAGTTATCTTTCAAGTATTCTGTAAGTGATTTGTCGTGTCCTCCAGGAATCTGAACAGTGCCCTCTTTTTTCCCCAGCTGCGACGCGATGACACCATAAATTGTCCAAGATACTGGATTTCCCCAGTAGTACCACCTCCACCATATGGGAATATCCTGCAAATTTTGCCATCAGGAGTCCAATACAAACATCAGCATTATAAATGAACAGTTTGTCAAGGAACCAGGCATCCAAGATATGTAATCGCATACCGGTCGTGCCATCAGGAAACCTGAGAACAAGTTCCAGAAGTTGTAGAAGAAACTAGAAACGATACCGGCAACTTGGTGGTTGGGAGTTAGTGCCACGGCCATCATGCCATACAGAGCAAAGTAAGTAAAGGACATTACAATGAAGTAGAAGAACCAGAAGAAGTTGTCACCACGCCAAGTAAAACCAATCATTGAGAAAAGGAGAATTGTGTAGACGAATCCCTGAACAAGTATGTATAACACTTCAATGCTCACCTGCAAAAGCAAAAAAATGTAAGTATTTCTCAGTGTTTGGAGGAAATAAAATTGCTCTAGAATAATTAATAAAATTACTTAGATACAATTTTCGCAAGTTAAATATATGCTCTAGAACAGCATACGCTGGTTGAAGAAACAATTTAACTACTATGACTACTGTTCAATAATTTTTGCTGTTTTTGCTAGTATAACTGCGAAGGCAATCAACATACATGAACTGTGATATATAAATACTAGCTAGCTATTAATTATTTAAGTAGCTTAAATCATTGTATATATTTGGCTTCAACAATTATTTGTTTACTGGCAAATCCTTCCACAAATAAATTTTCAAGATGCTCCATTTTATATTTGAATATTATACCTCCATTAATACTAGTTCCCTTCTTTTATATCTTTAAATGAAAACATCTTAGAATGAGCAAGCATAACCTTACTCTTTACTCTTTAGTGACAAGTAGATAAAACAAAAAAATGTTTAAATCTCTTTGGTAAAGGTATGAAAATTGACTTACTTGAGCAAATGCATATATAGGCCATGGCTGAGTACATCCCTGCGGCTCTTTCACGTTAGAAGACTGTTCTCTCAACGGCCACAACAGGCTGCACATTGATAGCATTGCTAGAACCAAGGAAAAAGATTGCAGCATAGAAAGCTCCAACTAGATTCAAAACATCTTGTTGTGTGGAACTGTTCATGTCCAATGATAGCGATAAGATGAGGAAATATAGATCGTGATTGTGAAGATTAAAGAAAACTTAAGAGGTAAACATTCTTTACAGGTTCATAGACAAAAATCCTTCCACATTAAAATGTACCAGTTAAATCGTAGGGAAAGAATCACAATAAAGAAAACATTAATAAGTTTGTAAATGTTTCTCTGAAAACCTGAATATTGAAGCTAAGGGAGCTTTGATATTTTCACATACCATGAAAAGTAGAATAATATTATCATTTTTGGTTGATCTATAAAAACAATTTCTTCGTATGGAATTGGTACCTTCTCTTGGGATAATATACTGGAGCTTGTAGCTTGTACAGTGATATCGAGAAAGAGAATTTTTAAAGCAAAAAACACATCTTACAAGTTAGAAATCTTACGTCTTCCCACCCTTCTGCCAAAACATTGTGCCAAATATCAGGCCTATGATGATTGTCAAGAAGAACCGAACAGCATTGTATTGTGGATTTCTCCAGTATGACCAATATTGTTTCCAGAAACAAGCCTGACATTGAGTAGTAAAATTCTGGGAATACTTTGTAGGAAAATATAAATCTTTCGAATCTGGTGGTGGAATACTCAATTCCTTGATAAATTGCTGATTTTTTCTAAACAACAACGTGAACCCATTAGGAAGGTTGATTTTGATGTATGATACATTGTGGAAAGTGGAAACATGTATCTAGTACTTACTGATAAAGAGCGGAATTCACATAAATGTCAGCAAAATCTATATTCAAGTTGCCTCAGCTTGAGAAGTGCTTATTTCCAACATCCATGTTTCAGGGTTAACACCTTCTGCAATCTTTGGTACTACTGGAATTGCCTACAAGATAATTTATTTAATGAAATATAACTGTATGTAGTATTCCTGGGGTTAATTCATTCTATTAATACTTTCTATGCGATTATACATTATTGAGAATAATTTAATAGCATATTCTATAAATTAGAATACACAAAATTTTGAAGTAAAGTTTTAAGAATCTAGTTAATTAATTAAATTATGACAGATTTAAACATGATTAAGTGATCCGAAACTCACTTCGAAATATTCAATAAGCTTGTGGGAGTGGCAACCAAGAGGACCAGTATATATAACTTGACCTCCCCTTTTCATCAAAACTAGCTGGAAATAGAAACACACCAACTCATTCAGGAAAAAACGTTGCATCAGCATCAAAAGTGCATAAGATCAAAGTATATAATTCAAGAAATTAAAATCAATGAAATGGAACCTCATCGAAAGCTTCAAAAATATCTATGCTTGGTTGGTGGATTGTACAAACAACAGTTCGTCCTGTATCCACTGTATTTCTAACTGTCCTCATAACAATGGCTGCAGCTCTTGCATCAAGTCCTGACGTTGGCTCATCCATGAATATGATGGAAGGATTTGCAACAAGCTCAACAGCAATTGTTAGTCTTTTTCGCTGCTCAGTTGATAAACCATCAACCCCCGGAAGTCCAACTAGAGCATCTCTCAAACTGTCAAGTTCGACCAATTCCATAACCTCCTCCACAAACATCTGCAGTTAAATAGTTGTTAGTTATATTAAATTACGGATTAAAAAGAGAAGATAGTTGCAGGAAGAATATACAGGACACCAACTGGAATGATGAATCTAGATATCTATAGAGCGTGTATCAAAGAAAAGAACAAGGCAGTATTCAAATATGCAAATGGAAAGTGGAAAGGTTACAGGACATGAAGCAACAAAAGGAAATATTGCAACATACCATTCATGTTTGCTTGTCGATTTCAGGTGCTAAACGCAGCCAAGCAGAGTAAACAACTGATTCATAAATGGTCATATATGGCGAGTGAATGTCCTTTTGTTCACAGTAACCACTTATCCTAGCAAAAGTCTCTTGATTTTTAGGAAAACCAGAAACGCTGATGCTCCCTTCAATATAACCACCCGTTTTTCTTCCAGCTAGAACGTCCATCAATGTAGTCTTTGCTGCTCCACTTACTCCAACCAATGCTGTCAGAACTCCTGGCCTAAACTCACCGCTTACATCACATAGTAACTGAAGACGATCTTCCTCGACTCCTTGGCTCTTCATTTCCTGATGACAAACAGTAAGGTTAGTTGTGACTTTTAGTTCTCTTTTTCTCTCCTATAAATCATAGAAATATCCTGCATAGTAAAGTGCACTTGTTAAACAGAACAAATTTAGTGAGGATATATTTTTATCTTAATAAAAAATAAGAGAGCTATCAAAGAATCTCATACTAAAAAATTAATCATATATGAATAAAAAGGGAATTTTGGAGATGTCGAATGAATATGGAGAATTTATAATTTGTCTCATATGTTGTCAGATTTGTTTTAAAGATCAGATGAAACATAAAATGTCTAAAACTAGAAATTTAGAAATGCAATCAAATTCTTTTATTTTGTAAACACTAGGAGTTTAGACTACTCTCATCCAAACATAACCTGAAGCTATTGATCGTCAAGTTTATTCCTGGTTTTCCAGGCCTCTATCACTATGTGAATCCAAGGGAAAAAATTTATTTATGAAAATTAGATAAAGAAGATTATCCAACAAAGGCACAACAAATCACATAGTCAGGGTTAGCTAAAGAAGATTAGAAAAACTGGAGATTCAGTTAATTAATCAGCATGGTGTTATCACAAACTAGAAAACTACTTCATTCTCAGTCGAATGAATAAACAATGACCCTATTCAGTAACATCAAACAAGTTTTGATACATTACTTCCAATTTAGAAAAAATGAGTGCAGCAGCAAACAACCAAGAGCTCTTTCTACAAAGGAGGTACTGTGAAATCTAAGTTGTTCTATCAAAATGGAAAAACAACATGTGTGAGATTTACTTACAGCAGGCATGTCAACATAATAGTTCACATGGTTGAAAGCAAGAGAAAGAGGCTGGAAAGGCAAAACCATTCCTCTCTTTGCTGACCGGACTGAAGCACCGAAACTTTCAGAGCTGTTTCTCCTTGCTACATCTGGAATTAATTTTTTTTGAGATATGACATAGATTGAAAAAAACAGATGGTACACATCTCATGTGATTGCCTAATCAGAGAAACCAATGTGACTGGTTATGTTAGATGATGACGGTCTGAAGGCATTTGCCAGGAGATGCTAACACCTATGATTAGACTAGGAATTGCACCATGTAGGACAAGACCACTATGATTGTATTTAAACAAGATTGACTAGGGAATGAAGCAAGGTGATAGTATTATCTTATTCAAAATGAATGATTCAGAATACTGGAAGTTGTATTACAAGATTTTCTCTTAAAAACTTCCCATATTTTGAGTCCATAATAAAAAATGCTAAACTTCATGAGTAAAAAAGAGGACAAATGTAACCATGCAATATGACCTGATACATCCCGAGAAGAAGAGTTTGTGCTACTTCCTATAATTACAACGCTTCCATTTTGTGCTACTTCCTATAATTTTGATCAACACAGCATGTTGTGGCGCCTGTGTCAAGTATACCTTTGAGAGAAAACCGTGGTACCTCAGGAATTTCAATCTCTATTGTTAGATTGTATAGCATGCTCTTGACAAGCCTAGGGCTTCGTACTTCTGGCGCTGCTGTGACTTTACTAGTGACTTCTTCTAGGAGCATATTGGCTGCCTCTTCTGCTCCTTCTTCTTCTTCTTCTATCCCTTCTAGGTCATGCAGGTCTTTTCTTAATTCCTTTTCAAGTAGGAGTTCTTCATACTGGGATTTGTAATAAGCTGTCTCTTTTTGTAATCGCTCAATTTCCCCTTCACACCATGCAATATAATACCTCTGCTCCTGTATTGAATTCTTTGGAAAGAAAGGAGCCGGCTGGGATGGTGCCACTGGTACCTGTTTATTAAAATAATAGAGCCCACAGAGGTTGCAGGCTGTAATAAAGCATTCAGGGCAGTGTATTCTTGCTCGCTGAAGTGTTGCCCTTTTGCAGCAGGTACATATTGCTGATTGAGGCAATGCAATTGGCTCATTGAGACGCCAGTTGTGTAAGCAATTGGACTGCTGTTCCGAGATTTTTATCTGAGGGCGGTAGCCTCCATCTATTTGTCCAATCATATAAATAGAATTCAAATGTAAGGTTTGGATGGACCTGTGGAGATCTTCTGTGTCTTCTTCGCCTTCAGAGATGCTAAAGATTGCATCACTCTGCGCCTCTCCTTCTTGCACAGAAAGGATATCACAATCGTCAGGAAGATCGAGTTGCTCAAAAATGGCAACCCTTTTAATATTCCTTCGCTCGTTTGGGCATTCCCTTGCAAAATGCCCTTCTTGCCCGCATAGATAGCACTTACACTTTTTATTTCTGACTAAATGTTTGCGCTTTTCTATTCTGGCATGTGATTCGTGTGGCTTCCCTTTATAAGTTTTGGAGTGCCTAATACCATATTTCTTCTGGCCTTGATTTTTGTAGTAGCCTGGTATTGGAATCTGGCTACAAAAAGAAAGATTTTTCAGCGATCTCTTAAATGTTGCATCCTTGCACTCCTGCTCCAGGAATTTGTAAGCAAAAATAACTCTAGGGAAAACACCAACAGTGAGGCCTGGATATTTTTCATCAAAAGCTGCTTTTATCTTAGTTCCCAGGTCTCCCGGCATTTTGAACCAGAATTTCTCTGACAGTTCTGGTCCTGCATATAATCTTCCTGTTTTAGCTGCCAGGCGCATATAATCATTGATATACTGAGTGATGTGCTTAACATCGTCACAGGATAATTTCTCAAGATCCCTGTATGCTGTGTCTTGGACGGTTGTAGATCCTTGAGCAGGGTCCTCTGCAGAAAATACTCTTCTCATTTGTGACAATATATTTTGAGTTCCCTCTCGACCATCGCCTGTGGTGATGAGGGCCTCATATTCAGTAGGGTAACTCATTCTCCATTGAACCCATGTAATCTTCTCGATTTCGCCTAACAAGTTTTCAATATACTCAATCTTGTCTTTGGGGTCTGTAAAGGCTTGACTTGATACATGATTTTTCGTAATGGACTCCCATCGAGTAAAGGCATCATCGAAAAGGCCTAGTTGTTCTGGGATAATAAACATGGCTCCTCCTTGTTGTTGTGCTGAGGGGAGGGTCCATAGCTCATTATTCATTCCTCCTTTAAACCTTGTTTTGCCAAGTTGTTGCTCATAAATCGGCTGAGGCCTTGATGGGCCAGCCTGCGCTCTTGCTGGAGAATAACCCGGAGGCCCCATTGCGGTATCTTCTGGGGGTCTATAGGGTGAAATTACTGTACTGGTTGAATAAATTTGTTGTCGTGGACCAGGAGCCTCTTCTCTTGGATTTTCTTCTTGGGTCTCTTCTAGTAACCTTCTCAAACTTGGATATTCCATCTCAAATCCAGTCGCAATTAATTGGGAGTCCCCACCGCCTTTTTCTGCGAATGGGTTGAGCCAATCATCATCGGTATCATTATAAGAATCCCAAATAGGTTCAGTATCCTGCTGGGTGGGAATTGTTAGTGACGCCATAAACTGTATGCGTTCAAGAAAGTCATCATCAGAATTTTCAAGAGTAGGTTCCATGGACTGGAGTACAGTGGCCCCTGGGCTTGTAACTCCTGCTTGGTCTTGCTCGAGATAGGCCTGAGAATCCTTTCCATCATGGGTAAGAGCTGAAATAGTATGGTGCTCCTTGGGTAATAATTGTGAGAATATAGCAGGTACTGCCAATGTAGAGCCGAAACCCTTGTTGCCGCGATCAGTTTGAGATAATATACGTATCTCATAAACGTCAGGTTGCATAATTTTTTTAAAAAATGATTTGAGCAATGCAATCACCTTGATTAATAATAAATTGTTGATCAGAGTAATTGAAAGCTATAATAATTACCTCACCTCGGTAATCGCTGTCAATAACTCCAATGCCAACATCTATGCCATAAGCCCATGTTGCGCTTGAGCGAGTTGCAATTCGCCCATAGTATCCCCATGGGACTTCTATGCAGAGACCAGTAGGGACCTTGCCTCGTCCTCTTGGTGGTATAGTACATTGCTGGCAAGCTGCCAGATCAAAACCAGCTGCTCCACTGGATTTCCTTTCCAACGCAATTGCTGTTGGGGATATTTTGTGAAACATAATATATTGATGATCATAATAATCATCTCCCCCATGATATGAGTTTTCTTCGTCTACGTCTTCAGTGTAGGTGAAAACTCCAGGTGCTGATTCAGTGAGTACTGCAATTAAATATCGTTCATCCTCATCACTTTGGACTTCTTCATCCTTGGAAGAATAATGAGGTTGTCCAGATGTTGTTGCAGCAACAAAATTGTTGAAGCTTAAAGATACTCTGCCATCCATTAGATTGTGACTATTTATTTTATATGGTTGCATAGGGATGTTAACCTGGGTTGGGTTAATTGTCCAGTTTAACCCTCGAAGGCTTGTTGAAGAATATCGTCGTCCTGATAAAGCTCTAACTCTGTGGCTGGTAAGATAATCTACGATGCCCTGGATTTCGTAAGCGAAGCCAACATTTGGGGTGTTGGATAATCGCCCAACTAATCCCCTTGTGATCAGCAAGTTAGCCTCACCATTTCTCCATTGTTCATATCCTTGGGTGAGGATTGATACCTGAATATTTCGGAAGAAATCACCAATAGTAAGCATTAAATCAGGGATAACATATACCAGTTGGCTTCCCCTGGTGAGATCCACTTCCATGGTTGCTAGG
>JBBUKS010000104.1:12431538-12443237 GCA_038050645.1 Hedychium gardnerianum | reverse complement strand
GCACCTATGCGATTTACACGTATAAATCTGGCCCTGGATGGGAGTGATCATTTTTCTGACATTGATGATGCTGAGGTATGTCATCTGTGTTAGCAATTTTGGGTGTGAATTGCTTAAATTTCAAACTCATTACATCTCCATGTTGTGTTCATTCATCACCTATGTGAAAAATCTTTGTTGTCAGCATGCCAAGAACTTTTGTTCCTTCTCAAAGAAAATATTTTTGCTAGGTAAATGGATATCATCTACACACTGAGAAAGAGAAGGAACTTAAAAAGATTATATGGGAAGAAATGAACAAAGAGTACCTTTAGGTGATGAGTAAATTTCTTGAATGTCCATAAATATTTTTCATTTGAATATTAGATTTGATTTCATGACATAAATGTTAATTGAGCAGGAACAAGCAGCCAAGGAAGCTGATGCTGCACCTCTAGCGAAATCCAGAAAGGTGCTAATTAATATGATTTTATTACTTTTTGTGTACTTTTTTATTGATGCAAAATTTGTATGTGATAATTGCATATTATATAATATGTGCTTGTATTTAGCGTGTGATGCGGGGTCAAGATAGATAATACGGGTCTAAGACGAGAAGAATTGGGGTCAAGAGGTCCCACGGAGGTCCTGCCCGAGGAGCATCGCCAACCGGGACCAAGAGGTCCCGCCCGGATAGCATCGTCAACCGGGGCCAGGAGGCCCCACCCGGGGAGCATCGTCAACCAAGGCCAGGAACATCGCCAACCGGGGCCAGATGGCTCGCCCGAGGCACATCGCCTTCAACTAGAGGTCCGGGTTGAAGTCCGAAAACCCGGAAGGCGAGCCTCGTGTCCCCAAGTTGGGCAGAGACCAAATTACTTAAGGTCCAGATCCACAAGGCCCAAGCTCATTATCCGGGGACAGGAAAAAGACTAGACCCTGGAAACCCTGATGGGGCACGTGTCTCCCTACTACCACATGTATGAGATACGTAAAAGATACGAGGGGACGTCGCTCTCGCCGGTGTAATAATCCCCCATTTCTTCGCCATTAATGACGCACAGTAATAAGACGGTAGAAAACGAGTATAAAGGCATCAGAAGAGGTATTAAGAAATATATACTAAAAATACTCCCTACTACTTCTAAGGATACGACACTGATACTCTACTGACTTGAGCGTCGGAGGGGCCTTGTCGGAACCACCCCGACAGTCCTGCTGACCTTTAGAGCTTCTTTCTTTATTCAGGGCTCGTGGAGGACCCTCTGTGGAAGCCTCGCGTACGCCACTTGGGAGCCCATCACTGTCATAATTATACCGCCGGTGACTCATTCGTTGACTTACTTCTCCGACGGAAACATTTTGCAACAGAGAAAATAGCAACCACTTAATGTACGTCAATGCTAAGGACTTCAGTTAGATAGTGGTAAGCACTATTGAATCATTATCTGCGCTTGCGCTTGCGCTTGCGCTTGCCTTGCCTTGCCTTGATATTTTTTAGTCGCTTCTACATATGCAACCTTAATTTAAGATGTGCATGAGCTTATTGCAATTGTGTTAATTATCTTTGTATCTTTTTTAATTGGAGCTATTTAGTTTAACTGATTTAGGGTGTAAGGGTTATGATGTAAGTATAAATTTACTCTTCCTCTGGATAGGGGTGGACCTAGAACTAAACCCTAAGTTTTGTTGTTTAGGTGGCTTTGAGATCCTTTTAGAGCATGTAAATTAATTTCAATGTCAACTTTGACTATTTTTTTTAGTTAACATAAGATATCTAAGTCTTTGACTCTACTAATATTAGAAGTGAACGGTCTGATCCTAAAAAAAATTTTCATCAACTATCAGAATAAATCAAAAAATACTCGCAGTAGGCGGTCCATCAGCCTAACGTTTTTAGGTCAATCACTCAATAAGAAAAATTCATCCGTTAATTTATCGAAACTAAGACTCGATCCTTAAATATTTGAGAAATTGAGAAGATACTCTATCGTTGTACCATTGTTCGAAGTAACTTTGATAGTTTAATGGTTGATAATAAAAGGTAAGGTGAGTGCTTCTCTTGGACTTCTTTTTTCATAACTTTTTTTTATGAATAATTAAAGAAATTATTTTATGAAATAAGTAAGTTACCCTAAATTGAGTTTAAAATAATATTTTACTTCTAGTATTGATGAAAAATAATAGTTAGCATGTGTCTCATGCTAATGGTGCGGTCTAATTAGCATGAAAATAAAAAATTATACTAAATTTGAGGTATTTTTTTTTAAAAAAAATGTAACTTTGAAATATGTAAAAGAAATATTTTCTAAAAAAATTATCAAGTTAACTTTGTAAAGTCAATTATATGATTTAATTTTAAATACAATTTTTAAGAGAAAGTATGGTGGTTGATTTTCTAGATCTAAAATATAAAATGATGAAGGTGATATAAAACTAATCAAACATCTACTATGAATGAGAATATATAACAAAATTTTACAAAATATCTAATTATCTACAACCAACATCTGATGGCAGCAAGTCATCTCATCTAAGTTATACAGTTCTCCAAACAAAAGGCTATCTAAAGATTTAGTTTTGTTAAAGTTGGTGAAATAAATACATAGCTTCTAGCATTCTATACTAAGAGACACTTCGGACTACATTAGTTATAGTAGTATAAGGGGTTGGCCAAATTCTTAGTAGTTGATGGAAAAATCCAAAAAAAAAAAAGTTGAGGACAAGTAAGAGCTTGGCAATTGTTGGAGAAGTTCAAGAGTTCTTGGCAAGTTGTTTATAAAGTTAAAGTTGACCAGGAGTTTGGTAGATTGCCAAAGTTAGAAGGTTTATGTCTCGATGGGGTTGAGTTGTATTGATGGATGACTTGTCATGGTCAAGTTGAAGTAGTGTCAGTTTGGTGGCTAGGAATGAGATGAGCTCGTGGAAATTAAAAAGTACAAAAGCATTTGAATACCTAAAGGTGGAGCCTTTAGATAGGAAAATAATATATAACTTGAAGTTAAGACCTTTAGAAAAAAAGAAAAGTAAGTTGTGAGAGATTATGAGAGACTATAATCTTGAGGTTCACATTATGGAAACATGTGATGACTTGTAGAAGCCGGCTTCTTTGAGAATAGGTGGTTCCTCATCATAATTGATATTCAAGTTTGATCTTGGAGTTTTGCATAGGCTTAGAAGACCATAATCCAAGTGAAGTCAAAATCTTAGAGAAGATTTAGTCAATTAAAAAGTGAGCCTAATTGATTGGAGAGCTAAGTCGATTGAGCAATCGATTAAAAACACTTTCCTTAAAGAACAAAATATTTTTATTTAGACTAAAATTAACTAAATTAAGATTCAATCAACTGAACATTAGGGTAGCTTATTGGAAGCTTGCTCATTCGACTAGCCGGTTGACCGTTGGCTATATAATGACTAGATTTTGAATTCTAGTTGTTTGGAAAGGATTGAAGTCAATTAGAGGTGTTTGAAATGTGGTCGTAGGAGTCTTATTTATTTAAGCCTTAAATGTACCTTTGGTCAATAGTGGTGGATGAAAAAGTTTGTGATACTTGTGTGACAAATTAAAGAGCAAGTTAGATGACTTTCAAATTAAGGTTATGAATCAAGCAATGCTTATTCTATAAGCCATTTAATTTGGTAACTCTTCTTAATAATCATCTTAATAATCAAGTAATGCTTATTCGACTTGTTTTTTTTTAAAGATTAGTTATAATTTTTTGTTTTCAGGCTTCCCCCATCATGTTATCTAATCCAACTATTCCCCCATAAATGACAATGAAAGATCACATATTATGGAAAAACTTGTAGGTCTTGATATCAATCCTAATGAACCTCACTGCACTAGCCCAATCGAGGACTGCAACCAAAGAAAACTAAGTTGTAATAGCCAAATGCAATCCTTGCAGCGAATGTTAGAGCCTTAGATTCTTTAGCATATATCCTTTTGTCCTTCAAGTGGTATAGTTAGTTATAACAAGTGTCTTCATATTGTACATAGGAGGTGCTCTTTGTTTAGTTGAAGCATGTGCATTCATTTTGGCTGCTTTGCTTCATTTTGATTAAAAAAAAGAAGAAGTAAATGGTTCTATTTAGCTATAGCAGGTGCCTTCTTATAGTTATAGTCGGAGTTGTCATTTTGGAAAACAAATGGCTTTGTTTGGCAAAAGAACAAAAGGCGAGTGCCTCTATTTAGTTACTTGTGTGCCTTCATTTTGTTGTAATAGGTGCCTTTATTTTGACAAAAATAAAATAAAATAAAATAGTGGTGTTTTCATTTAGTGGTAATAAGTGCATTGATCTTCATTTTTGGCAGCCTTATGCCTTTATTTTTTCCAAAAAAAAAACGAGAGAGGATATATGTGTCATTATTTAGTTGTAGTATATTATTTAGTTGTAGCATGTGGCCTCATTTAGTTTAAATATTAGATGTCTTTATTTAATTATAGTAATTATTTTTAATTTCATAATCAAGTGCCTTCTTTTTTAAAAGAATAACGAGAACGCAGGTGTCATCCTTCAGTCATAGCATGCTTCTTTATATAGTTATAGCAAGCACCTTTGCTTAATTGTAGAAGAGGTATTGACTTTTTCATCTTTACCGGGACATATTAATATATTTTGAATACTTACTCAATTATGGCAAAAAGCGAAACGCTCGTTCCCAGCGTCCCCCGTCAGTTCGTCTCAGGACCAACACAAAGGAAGTAAATCACGGGGGCTAGTCTAGCCAGCCCGAACAGTGACTAGTACATAAGGGGTTTTGAATACTTACTCAAGTCTCTAGAGTTGTTTGATTAAATTGTTTCGGATAGTGATGTGATGGTTAAATTCTTCAATGAATAATTAAAAAATTTAAAATTTAAATTTTAATTATGATGTATTATAAAAAATTTTTCTTCTAATAAAAAGTGAATCTAAGAATATTGGTCATTTGGATGAATCTTTATTAATATTTTTTAATTTATTCTGGTGATCGATGGAAAAATTTTTTGGAATCGGATCGATCAATCCAGATCCGACGTTATCCTGATTAATTATTTTTTTTATAATTATTTGATTAAAACTTTTGTTCATTTATGACAATTGGCAATTTTTATAGTAACTGTGAATGCCTTTTGATATACTCGTGAATACGACAATTATAATTCTTCATGGCTACTGTGGTCTTTTGATATACTCGTGATGCTGACAGAATCTGTCTCTATGCGGTTCGAACCTTCTGTTCGACCGCACCACTTAATTAGATCAAATTCGTACTAGTAGAATTCCTTCTATTATACATCAAAGGTTGGCCTCCAACAGCAGACAATCATCACTGAGCAAACCTCCGATCTAAGATGTCAACGTAAATCAGTGAGGATCGGTGGTGTCGGCTTTACCTCCGACACTTAAGTTAACATAAGACTGAAAATAAAATTTATCTTCTCTTAGGGAATGGCTTTGGCTTATGTTGGACACAAAAATGTCTTCCGCTGGGGAAGAGCGGTAGAAAGCTACGAAAGTAAATATCTTCTATTGAGGAAGGATTTTTTGGTGAAGCAAAGAGGAAGAAAAAAAACAATGTTGAAGTTGGTCAACTGTTGAAAAATACTCACAAAGTTTAAATTTGGAAGAGAGCAAGAAAGAGACCCTTGCTTCAGCCAACATCTCCTTACTTATATAGCCCTAAGCTAAGCCTCCATATCAGCTACCCTTACCTCCATGTGTACTAATTAGGTGGTGAGAAGGAGGCACGTGCCTTACATGTCCTATCATGTGTCAAGGGAATGGTCATCTATTTCTGCCATATTGGTGAATAAATCTACAAAGGAGATATATTGCTTGGTTGACTTTGGGTCAGCTGACACATATCATCTTTTTGTCATCTTGTCAAAACCTTACTTCAAGTACAACTAATGGGAATGATCAAATCGAATGATGGAAAGAATTCAAATTCTGGCCTAACTACCACAGTTAGTAGTGTAGTCACAACTTAGGGATCAACATCACCTAAGAGATTATTAGCCAAAAAGATGTCAATGAGAGTGATAATTATTAATGAGAGTAATAGAGTAGAATGAACGGGGAGATTATAATTCAGTGGAGACATCTGCAGGTAGGGAAGTTCCCGTAGCCTAGGATAGTGGGGTCAAGGAGAGATCTCCACAAGAAAAGAGCCTCTGTAGCTTTGGATAGTTGGGGTCTAAGGGAGATCTCCACAAGTAGAGAGAGTCTCGCAGCCTAGAACAGTTAGGGTCCAGGAAAGATCTCCACAAGCAGGGAGACTCTTATAGCTTGGGACAGTTAGGGTCCAAGGGAGATCTCCACAAGAAGGGAGACTCTCACAACCTAGGACAATTAGGGTTCAGGGAGATATGCACAAGCAAGGAGTCTCTCGCAACCTAAGACAATTAGGGTCTAAGGGAGATCTCTACAAGCAGAGAGGCTCTCGCAACCTGGGATAGTTGGAGTCCAAGGGAGATCTCCACAGGTAAGGAGGCTCTCGCAGCTTGGGATAAAAATGTTGGGGAGCCCAATGGATGCGTGCATGGACACATTTCACAAAATACGCAGCAACAGATAAATAATAAATCTAATTATTACATCACACGCATCTCACACATACATGATACACACATGCATGACATAATCACGCAATTAAAATTTTATGATAAATAAATATACCTGTCAAATGACATGAAGTGGAAAGGGCATCAACCAGAGACGCTACGAAGCCTCGCCTCTATTTGTATCCACGCCGAGCAATCGTCAAGATGGCTTCACACATCCATGAGTCATTTCTCCATCTTCAATACTACCTAATGATCAGAGACAAGTTCTTGGAGAGAGAGACTCCACCCACGGTTTGATATCTAGCGGTGTTCGCAACCCGACGATACCAAACATAGAGAAATCCAACTCACTTCAATGCCCGGCGGCGTACGCAACCCGACGACACGAAACAAATCAAACGACAACTAGAGGAGTTGCTGTTTGAAGGGATAACTCGCTGCTGTCAGCGGTGTGGCCAGAGACAATGACTCCAGAGGTCAAAGAGGGGGACGCTGGAGGGAGGGGAAGCTGGTAGTGAGCCTTGCGGCGGCACACAGGAAGCGTTGGGCATCGAAGGCGCACGGAACAGCAGCGCTGTTGCTGTTCATGCTCGAATAGAGGGTGGTCGGCGATCGTCAGATGCCCGTCGACAGTTGGCTGTTACTAGGGAGGCTGATGGCAGGAGGTGGCACCGACGGCGGGTGGTGATTACTCCTCTTGTGTTGGCGGCGGCAAGAGAGAGGAAGAGAGAAGGATAATAAAATCTAATTCCTATTTTTCTCTCTAATCTATATCAATATATAGATTTTCTTATTGGGTTTGAGAGCAAGTCCAAAACTCATTACCGCTAAACCAAAATCCATCTGCTAGGATTAAGTTTGGTTCAAGATCAAACTAAGTTGATTCAAAACCAAAACACCTTGGTTCAATAACTAAATCATATTTAATTAAAATCAAACCAATTTGGTTTATAATTAAATCAAAGAAGGTCCAATTTGTCTTCAAAAGACATGGTCCATCCGTGCTTCCGTTCTAACAAATATTATCCCCTTTGTCTGGTCTAACCAGATTCAATTTCTCTCGATCTGAGAATCCAATTCTCAAACTCATTTTTAAGTCTTTTGAAACAAACTCATTGTGCGTGTGACCCATTAGGTTCCTGATTTATGTTGGCCGCCCAGAATTAACCATTTAATTATAGATCATTCATGAGTGACATCTAGTAGTACATCATGACCCTCAATTAATCGAAAAATCAACGGTTGATCTTAGAATCACTTTCTGAACCCTTCAGCAGCTATAATGAGTCGTGTCTCATTTTTTTCATTCGTCTTATACCCACTTGGTTTAGAACATGATTTATGTGTCAGTTCTCACTAGGTTAATGACGTCACACATAACCCAAGTTATACTTCCTTGTCCTGTAGATTCAAATTACTTAGATATGTGTCCAAGAGTATCATACTCTTGACATGTGATACTTTGGCCAAAGACTTCAAGTAACAATCTTGACAAGTGGTTATAAGGTATATGTCTTCCTATGCAAGGAGAGGTGAATCCTCTATGGGCTATCCAAATACTTTCGGACACTTCGACTTATATCCAATCATCCCGTACCCACACATTCGTGGAGATATATCGACTAAGATGTTAAATTATAAGTCTCCATAACCAAGGTGACTTGAATACCTCAAGTCGAATGAAACTCACACGTAAGCTGCAATGAGATCTTCATTGACATATCTATATATGTAAAGAACCATATGAAGTCTCATGGCAGGTCACTCTAATAAACTAGTTATCTATAACTAGCATCAACGTTTTACTCTCGACATCCCAATGTCTCAAGCGAGTGAGGAGCGACTGTTTGGTTAAATCAAGGAGCATAACACGTGCTAGTCTCTCAGAATCAATGATGTCTGAATTCATCAATTTATCGACTAGGAAATATTTTAATACATTCATAATTGCATATATAAAGATGCTCACTAGTTGTGATCTAATCACAATTTCTTTCATGCTATGAATAATATTATGGACATTCAGTAAATAAGTTTAAGATTCAATCATTTACATTAAAAATGTACACTCAAATAGTGAATCTTTATTTATCCAATAAATAGTATATACCGTAAGACAACTGCCTTAGGACATCTCTCAAATATAACAAGAAAGAGTTTAGGAGAGATCTCCATAGGTAGGGAGCCTCTCGCAGCCTAACATAGTTGGAATCCAGGGGAGATCTCCATAGTTAGGAAGGCTCTCGCAGTCTGGGATTGTTGGAGTCTAGGGGAAATCTCTACAGGTAGGGAGACTCTCATAGCCTTGGATAGTGTTAGTTAGAGAGACATTAGCATGAATAATGAAGTAGAGTAAGCGGAGGTGTAGGAGTCAAAGGGAGATATCCCCAACTGGGGGTGTTCTCAAAGCATAGATGGTGTGTTGGGGACGTTTTCAAGTAGGGATGCTCCTATGCAAGTTTGAACAAGATTGGTGGACCGCCACTTCTTCATTCGAGCAGTTTGGCTACTAGGTCGCTTTAGGGATGTTCCTAAGTCGTGCACTTCTTGCTTGGTCATGTCTCTGGTGAGTATACCTAGGCGGGGATTGCGAGGTGCATCATATGTTGTTGGTGCAGGGAATACTAGATAATCTAACCTTTGTTTTGATGATTGAAAATGTTCAAAATTAAGGCTTATTGTGATCTAACGAGGATGATCAAGTGTGCAAGTATCTCAACCAGAAAGTCCTAGTAAGACTAGACAAGTGAAAGTCCTAGTGAGGCTAGGGAAGGGAAAGTCCTAGTAGGTCAGCTGGATCGGATACTAGGCAGCTAGAAGCCCTAATAGGTCAACTAGACCAGATACTAGGCAAGGTGGAAGTCTTGGCAAATTGAGGATACCAGGCGGGAAGACTAGACGGGTCAGTGGATCGGACGTCTAGTAAGTCAATGGGTCAGTGAGGATCGAACATCGGAGCAAGCCCTGGGGTCAAAGGATCAAATGCTAAGAAAGAAGTCCAAAAGGTCCGAAAGATCGAATGTTTGACATCATGTAATTTCTCCCGAGCGGAAAGATTCTTCTGAAAGGAAGAATGGTGAGGACAAGTACCATTAAGGGAACAAGTAGGTGTTGGTCCAACCAAATTTTTTTACTAAAAATCTTAAGTCGAGATCACACAGTGGTATTATTGTCTAACTACTAAATATTATGTTTGTTGTGCTAACTCTATGATGCAGGAGAAAAATACTAGACCAGCTGTTCTAGGTGTCCAGAAGGGTTCAGTGCACCCAAAATGGTTCTAGGTGCCCGAAAGGGTTCCAGGCTCCCAAAATGGGTATGATCCGGCAGTTGAGGTGGTTAAACTTGGTTGGTCTGCGGCATGTCTTGACACGTCAGATCTAGGTGCCCAGAAGGGATCTAAATGTTTGGATTAGGATAAGCTATGACGAAAGAAGTCGGATAGAGCTTCTCTAGAACACGCCACATCAGCAGTCCAGGCACCTGGAAGGGATCCAAGCGCCCGGAGATGGATAAAGCGCCATGGTATCAAATCGGATCAAGTCGAGCCAAGGGTGCCCTGGGATGATCCAGGGGCCTGGAATGGCCAATAAAAGGACCTACGACCAAGAGCTTCAAATAATGTTTATCGACCAACTTCTACATTCATCCTGCTTCGAAATCCTGATGCAACACCACGTGCTATTCCGACAACTGTTGCTCAATCTCCAAATTTTTGTTGTCGGTATTCTTGTATTCTTTAATCATCTTTTCATGCTTTAATTCTTAAGGAATGGTAAACGTGTTACCGTTCCTCTACTTTTGTAAAAGATGAATCTTTGCCTTCAAATCATTGTTCGGATGAGAATATTTTTAGTGGATTGTCCATCATAAGTGGCCAACCACTGCGAGCCTTGGACTAGAAGCATAGGCTTTGAACCAAGTAAAAATAAACGTTCTTTTGTGTTGTACTTTGCTATTTATTCCATTGTGTACTTCAAAAAATGGGAATTAGCAACACGCGCTATTCACCCCCCCATCTAGATCTCTTTTCGATCCTACAATTGATATAAGAACAACCACCAATCAAGCAAGTTTTTCCTTTTCGCTTAGATTTCGTTTATTTTATTTACTCCCTCACTACTAATCCAAGACCAAGTCTTGGTACATTCTTTCTTGTTTGGTTTTTCTTGCAAGATTTGTTTTGATGACCCATCAAAAAGACTACAACATAGCCTGACTGTCATTGTTCTCTGGCAATGATTTTGGTTACTAGAAGAGTCGGATGGAATTTCATCTAAGGACCCCTAAGTCGAGATGTGGATCGTAATCCAAACTAGATTCACGCTCCCCACTAACGAACAAGGAGTACACTTGGATGCGACAAGTGGGAACCCACAATCAAACGGAGGATTGAAGCCGATGCTAAAGCAACCCAAACCCTTTAGTACGACTTAACCAAGGAAGAACTAAACCGAGTTAGTCCATTCATCAGTGCAAAGGATCTTTGGGACAAGTTGATTGAGCTACATATAGGAATGCTTGAAACCAAGGTATGCAAAAGAGATTTGCTTTTAATACATTATACAATATCAAAATACAGAATGGAGAATTAGCAAGCAAGCTCCATGCCCTGGTCCAAGATCTACTCAACAGCCTATACTCAATCGGACAACCAATTGAGAACCGGGACATAATCAGGTATGCTTTGAAAGCATTCCCAAGAAACTCATTGTGGGCATCAATGGTAAATACTTACTAGGTTTCATGGGATCTTTCAAAGTTTAAGTTAGATGAAATGTTTTCAGAATTTGAATTGCATGAACAAACTAATGTTACTTTTGCCAAAAAAAGGTATTGCTTTATTTGCAGAAAAAATCAAAAGCAAGGAGCCAAAGTTGATCACGACATGAACCCGAATACAAAGGCGAATCAGATTCTGAAGAAGATGAAGAAATCACCTCTGAACTAGTAAACCTTTTTCCGAATATGTTCATGAAGAAACGAGGATTCACCAAACATGAGATTAAGAAAGTGATCCAGTCGGTCCCCTCAGGATGGACTGTTGGCTAGTGCATGAGGTGTTGCCACCATAAGGTTTGGGGGGGGGGGTCAAATCCTGACTCGTAGCTGGGTTCTTTCCCTCCCCCATGCATTTACCACTGTTCGGGCTAATAACAACTT
>JBBUKS010000104.1:12412726-12431528 GCA_038050645.1 Hedychium gardnerianum | reverse complement strand
TCCAATCTGTCCCCTCAGGGTGGATTGTTGTCTAGTGCATGAGGTTTTTCCACCAGAGGGTTTGGGGGGGGAGGGGGGGTCAAATCCTGACTAGTAGCTAGGTTCTTTCCCTCCCCCATGCATTGGTCACTGTTCGGGCTAATAACAACCTGTGATTTACCTCTTCCGTGTTAGTCTTGGGACAGATTGGCGAAGGCCCTCGGGGCAAGCATTTCTCCTTTTGCCACCAAGAAAGTGATCCAATCAAAGAACAAGCAAACTAGACCAAGTCGAACCACAAAGTCAAAATTGGAGGTGATTTGCTACGGGTGAAACCAAAAGGGACATTTCAAGGTGGAATGTTCAAATACAAAAGACACCAAGAAGCAACGAAGGAAGAAAGCGCTCAAAGCAACTTGGGATGAGTCGGCATTGGAGGAGTCGGATGAGGAAGAATAAGCTCAAGCAAGCTTTTTTGGCACTAACGACGTGAGAACAAGTTTCCAAGATCAAGTTCATATTTGAATCCGAAACTGAGCCCAAGTCAAGCCATGAATCCGTATCCATTTCAGACGATCCAAAACCTAATGTAAACTCTACCTTAGTAAACAAATTGTATGTCTTAATTTATGATTTGACTCAAGAACTAGCCAAATCTAATGTCCAGGTCAAGTTACTCAAAAATGAGGTAAAAGCCCTTAAGGAGAAGACTAACCTAAGCTCTTTAACTAAACAATTTCAAAGCATAACTTCAACTCAAGTCCAACAACTTGAGGAAGAAATTTTCACTTTGAAAGTTCAAGTCAAAGAACTTAAAGGGTCATTAGAACGATTCACTTCGGGCTCCAAGTATCTTGATATGATACTTGGAACTCAAAGGGACATATACAATCAATCTGGATTCAGATACAAGACTAAGACTCGATTCAAATCATATTTATCTTTAGTGAATCGAAATGCTAGAAATCGAGTCCAAGCATGGATCGCTAAATCAAGTTTGGTTAATCAAGCTGGACTAAATTAATATTGAATTTCCAAGAATCAGATTCACTACCTAGATAAACCTTATCAAAGTTATGATTCAAGGAGAACCAATATAAAAATAATTTTTTCTATTAGATAAACTTGCATGCTTGATTGATTTATTGGTTTTATTATACATGCTTATTTTATTTTTTGGTTAACTTAGAACGGTTAGATAAGGACAAAAAGGTTTGGTTGACACTTGCACAACATAGTACCAGATTGGGGTGAGATGATAGTATATTAGAGAATCTTGGTCTAGGTAGTCAGATGGAGTAAGGAGTACTCTATTTGGTCTATATAGTTAGGTGGAACTAAATAAAGCTACCTCACCACATCCTAGACTAGTTAGACCAGAGTTTTTCAATAGATTAGCTAAGTGTTCAATTTTTTAAATCATCTTTGTCTAAGGAAGTGGTCATTGCTCTGATACCCAAGAAGGTCTCTATGTCTCGCCACGACCTGAAAGTTGAGACTTGAAATGTATACTTAATTAATCGAAGGTTAAACCTAAATCTAACACAAGGCCAAACAATTCTTAGAATTGAATTCAATTAATTAAAAATAAAATTGATAACCATTTTTCCTAACCTATAAGTTACCTTGATTGATAATTTAGAAATCGATGAAATGGAACTAAGGTGAAATTTATCAAAACCTTACAACCTACAACTTAATTAACCTTAATCTAACTTAAATAATTTAAACTTAATTAAAAAATTTTAACTTAAATATTTTAACCTTAATTAAAAATTCTAAACTTAAATAATTTAACCTTAATTAAAAATTCTAAACTTAAATATTTTAACCTTAATTAAAAATTCTAACATAAATAATTTAACCTTAATTATAAATTCTAAACTTAAATAATTTAATCTTAATCTAATTTAAACATAATTAAAAAAATCTAACTAAAATATTTTAACCCTAATTAAAAATTTTAAACTTAAATAATTTAACCTTAATTAAAAAATTCTAAACTTAAATAATTTAACCTTCATTAAAATTCTAACTTAAATATTTTAACCATAATTAAAAATTCTAACTTAAATAATTTAACCTTAATTAAAAATTCTTTTCTTTTCCAAATTTCCTTTTTCACAATTTTTTCTTTTTAAAAATTTCTCTTTAAAGTTTTTTTTAAAAAAATCCTATTTATTTTTTTTTCGTATTTTTAATAAAAAATTTTTTGTTCTTTTTCAAAAATTCCTTTTAAAATGTTTTTTTTTTCAAAATTCATTTTAAAATTTTCCTTTTTCAAAATTTTCACCATTCTTTTAAAAATGTCTATCTTTTTCAAAATTTTCTATCTTTAAACGTACATAATTTTTGGTTAAATTTTGATTTATGTCAAAGGGGGAGACATAATGTTCAAAAAGCTTTTATAAAAAGTTTAAAGTATTTTAAAAAACTCCTAAAATGTTAATTTCAAGGGGAGAGATTAGGTTAAGGGGGAGTGTTTTTGAAAATCTACTCTATATATTTTTCTTAACTTTGAACCATGTTGTCATAATAAAAAAGGGGAAGATTGTTAGTGTAGGAAGCACCAGATAATCAAACTTGAATTTTGATGTTGACAAAAGTTCAAAGTTAAGCTTATTTGTGATCTAATATGGTTGATCAAGTGTGCAAGTAGCTCAACTAGAAAATCCTAGTAATACTAAGCAAGTGAAAGTCCTAGTAAGATTAGGCAAGAAAAAGTCTTAGTAGGTCAGCTGGACCAGATACTAGGCAAGATAGAAATCTTGACAGATCAAGGACACCAGACGAGAAAACTAGACGGGTCAGTGGACCCATCTAGCAAGTCGATGGGTCATTGGAGGAAGTCCGGGGGATCAAATGATCGGATTCTAAGAAGGAAGTCCAAATAGTTCTGAAGGACTGGATGTTTGACATCAGGTAATTTCTCCCGAGAGAAGAAATTCTTACGAAAGTAAGATGGTGAGGACGAGTTCCCATTAAGGAAACAAGTTGGTGTATGTCCGACTGAAAGATTTTATTAGAAATTGTAAGTCGAGATCAGATAATGGTATTACTATCTAACTACTCAATATAATATTTGTTGTGTTAACCCTGTGATGTAGGAGCAAAATACTAGATCAGCTATTCTAGACACTTGGAAGGGTTCCAAACGCCCGGAATGGGTATGATCTGACAGATGATGTGGCTGAGCTTGGTTGGTCTACGACGTGTCTTGACACGTCAGATCTAGACGACCGAAGGATCCAGGCACCCTGATTAGAATAAGCTATGACAGAAAAAGTTGGATAGAGCTTCGCCCAAAACACACCACATCAGTAGTCCAGGTGCCCTAAAGGGATCCAGGCACCCAGAGATGGATAAAGCACGACTATTCGGATTGAATCAGGCTGAGCTAGGGGATCCCGATGCTAATCCAGGTACCCGGAATGACCAATAAAAGGACCTAAGACCAGGAGCTTCAAACAATATTTCTTGACCAACTTCTATATTCGTCCTACTCCAAAATCCTGACGCAATGCTACGTGCTTCTTAGACAACACGCGCTATTCATCCCCCTCCTCTATCGCTCTTTTTGATCCTACACATGCTTCCCCCCAATTAGGCCGAAGAAGAAAGAATGACTGATGATGCCTGACTGTTGACATGACTAGGCAAAGATAACGCATGTGAATACCTCCACTTGCAACTAGTAGCAAGGTTATGAGTCTTTGGTATTTTTGGGATGTTCCCAGATTGTGTACCTCTCAAGTCATGATGGCTGCTCGGGGATGTACCGAAAGGGATTCTTCCTAAACTAAGGACTTGATTGTTCCGGGGATGTACCCAAGGGGCTATTCTCAAGTTGTGGACTTGACCATTCTTGGGATGTAGCCAAAAGGGTTGTTCCCAAACTATGGACTAGACCATTCTAGGAATGTGCCCAAGGGGTTATTCTCAAGATGTGGACTTGACATGTTCCAAGGATGTATCCAAAGGGGTTATTCCCAAGATGTAGACTTTCCAAGTTGTGAAGACTTGAGTCATTCCGAGGATGTGCCCAAGGGGCTACTTCCAAGTTGTGGACTTCTCAAGATGTAAAGACTTGAGTCGTTCCAGGGATGTGTCCTAGGAGTTGTTCCTAAGCTGTGGATTTCCCAAGCTATGAACACTTTGTTGGTGCAGTTTGCACTAATAGTCTAACCCTGGATTTTGATGTATGACAACATATTAAAGTTAAACTATTATTATTTAACAAATTAAGCTAAGTGTGCAGGGTTAACTAATTTGACACATTTAGAGGACCAGACACCAGGCACAAGTCCAGATATGTGATTCTGGCAGGAAGTCCAGATGAGTCAGAGAGAACTAGTCAGTTGGCGGGAAGTCCAGTCGGGTTAGGGAGGACCAGACAATTGGCTGAAGTTCAGATGTGCAATTTCCACAGAAAGACCTGGGAGATCAGACGTCGAAGAAGTTACTCGACAAATGGTAAGTAAGGTAAGAAATTGGAGGAGCGAATCCAGTGAGATCGGGTCCCCAGTAGGGACTTAGGCGCTGATCCAACTTAGATCCAAAGTGAAACCCTAAGTTGAGACCATCATTAAATCCTGATCGTGGTAAGACAGGATTTAAGTCATAATTATATGTTTTTATTATTTTATTCTATCTCTGTATTGCAGGAAGACTAACATTTTGTAGAATTGAGATTTACACTTGTTCGGTTGATCGAACAGATTTATCAATCGACCGAACATACCAAATATCAATGAGTTGATCTGACCATGAGGGAGAATCGGAGGATAAGTCGACCGAATTATGGGATAAGATCAGTGAGTTGATTGGACCAGATAAACTGAGGGAGAATCGAAGAATCAGTCGACCGAACGATAAGTTCAGTTGACCGAACACAAGTTTTATCCCGAAGAAACAACATCTGGACGGGAAGCTGGGTTGATTCAAAAGGATCAGTCGATCGATCATGGAGGATCAGTCGACCGATAAAGTTTGAATCATGAAAACTGATCCCGAGATCAGTGGATCGGATCAGGTTCACCATTTTGCTGACGTGACAGTCACGGGGGTGCCTCCATCGATTGGGGGCGCCTCCAATGGATCGAAACTGATCCATTGGTGATCTGGCAGTGCTAGGGCGCCTCAGTTGAGTTAACTTAGCTTCCAGATCTGATCCGCTCGACGGGTCTTTAGCGATGATTGGGGGCGCCTCCATTGCTATGAGGCGCCTTCATCCAAATAGCGGGTGGGGCGCCTCCAAGCCTTGGGAGTGCCTCTATCAATCGGCGCTTGAGACACCTCCATGACACCGAGGTGCCTCATGAGCCTTTTCTTCCAAGGCGCCTCCAAGACACAAAGGCGCCTTGGGTCTTCTCTGGTCTCCTTCGGTGATTGTCTAGTCGTCTAGAGTTGAGCTTACCCGAACCCAACTCAGGCCTTCTCCTCGAACAGGCTTCCTCCCCAGCGTCTCGTCCCTCGAACCACATCCTTCTCACTCCACCGGTGTACTCTTCCGCAGCTTCTCGTCCATCAGATGCATCGAGCCCGTCGATTGCTTCCCGTGCCATCCTTCTCGTCCATTGCTTCTTTTTCTCGATTTCTTGTGTTCCTAAGTTCCTGCACACTTAGACATAAGGATCAAATATCACATGACCTAACCTAACTCGGTTGATCACATCAAAACTATCCCGGGATACTTACAATCTCCCCCTTTTTGATGTGAATCAACCCGAGTTCAAGTTAGGGTAAACATAAAAGAAATTACAGAAATTGTAGTAAATAAATTATAAAAAAATTTGCAATAAATTTCACTTTATTATTCCCTATTCTCCCCCTTTGATCACATCAAAAAAATGGGGAATGTGTCAAAAAACTTAAAATAATTACTCGAACAAAAAAAATATTAATCAAATATTTTTATTTTCAAGCATGCATAAAAAGTTAATTTAAAAATTCAGAACTGATTTCGGAACCCAATACAAATTTCTACCTACTGGATTTATCAAATATTTTCTAGGAATATCAAAAGTTGAAAACTTTCTAATTTGACCCCTATGATTTCTAATTTGACCCCTATAGTTTCTGATATTGCAAAACACATTAGTACAAAATACCTGCAAAAAGGAGTTAGCATATAAAATAAATGCATGTAAGTATGAATTAAATCATGTCTTACCATGACCAGGATTTAATCATGGTCTCAACTTAGAGTTCCACTTTGGAACTAAGTTGGAGCAGCACCTAAGTCCCTACTCGGGACCCGTCCTCACTGGATTCGATCCTCCAGTTTCTTACCTTACTTACCATTTGCCGAGTAACCTTCTCGACATCTGATCTCCAACCCACCAGGTCTTCTTGTCAGAATCGCACATCCGGACTTCAGCCAATTGTCTGGTCCTCCCTGACCCGATTGGACTTCCCGCCAACTATCTAGTCATTTATGACCCAACTGGACTTCCTGCCAGAATCGCATATCTGGACTTCAGCCTGGTGTCTAGCCCTCTAGATCCGTCAAGTTAGTTAACCCTGCACACTTAGCTCAACTTGTTAAACAATAACAGTCTAACTTTAACCTATTATCATACATTAAAACCTAGAGTTAGACTATTAATGCAAACTGCACCAATAGTTATAGGTTGAATCTTGTACCCAACTGTAGATCTTCGAAAGAGATTCAATTTGAGTAGTTGTACACCTCATGGTTCATCCCGGATAAAAAATTATGGTCGTTTGAAATTTGGTCTGCAGAGCAACATGCCCGTGCTGTCCAACATGGCCTGGTCATGTTTCATGTTTTTTGTGCCACTGCCAGAGTCTAGCAAACAACATGGTCATGCCCATGGGCACGACCAGCCTATGTTGTTTGTTGCTCGATGTTGTTGTGGCCGAGAATGTGGCACGACCATGGTTTTCAACACAACCTGCCCGTGCTGCTCTCTAGAATGCTCCCCACACCCATGGAAGTTTCCACGGTTAGTGCTCGTGGATCCCTCTAGCCCTGAAATAAGTCAAAATAAGAAGTTAAAACTATGACAAAATAAAAACTTAAACGAAAAGAAAGAAAGAAACTTGGGTTGCCTCCTAAGAAGCGCTCATTTTAGGTCATTAGTTAGACCTCTTGTCAGTTTCAATCGAGAGTGCATGGTTTGAGGTGGTTGCGCTTCCCTCTTCTCTCAATAGGCCCATTAATGGAAGATCTTTTGAATCTTGCTTGTGCTGGATTGTTGTTGTCATCTTTTGGTCCTCCATCAATTGTTCTCAACTTCAAAGGGTGGTGATAATATCTTTTAAATCTTGCTCGTGGATGGGTAAGGTACTTCCTAGCTCCATCTCTTGGTCCTTTATCAAATATGCTCAACTTCAAAGAGTCATCAGGAAACCGCCCATTACATTCTTCTACTTCTACCTGTTGTGACCAATGCAACTTGCAACAAACATCCTCAATAGAATATTGATTAGTAGCCTTAGATAAATCAAATATAATTTTACCTTCACAAATCACCAAAGGGAGTTCATGGTTCATAATTTCGATTATGACTTCAGCGGTGGCTAGGAAAGGCTTTCCTAAATCCTTGAGGATTTGAGGTAATTGAATCAAATCTATGCACTCCTTTGTCAAAGTCTCAATTTCATATTCCTCAAGTTCATCTTCGTGTGATATCTGAGTGGCTTTCAACTCTTTGCTTCTTGTGGTTGAGGAAGACTTTTCTAGAATATCGAGAGTTTGAGGATCCTCATCCATCTCTAATATGACAAAATCGACAGACAACTAAATTTCCTCCTTCAAGTGATGTCTTAACCAATCGTTAAGGAAATGGTATCGACGGCCTATAAACCCTCGCCTGAGTGGTGAGGTTAACATCTATTGGTTCCCTCTTATCCTTTTCTCTATTGGCATCTCTTCCATTCTCCTGAAGTTTAAGGGTCGTGTTGAAGATCTAGCGCATTATGAGGCCAATTCCTCGAACTTAACTCCTATCTGTTTGATTTTCTCATTATGCTTAGTTTGTAGCATGATGACATCCGCTAGCAGATTTTCTAAACTAGATCTTGGTGGCCGTTTTTCTTGTTCTCATAATGAACATGGCCTGGTCATGCTTTGTGGCATGGTCGTGTCAGATTCTATGTTAGCTTCACGAGAGTTTGCACATTTGATGTTTAATGAGGGATTGTTGACAGCCTTTACATGTTCTTTGAGGGTTCCTTGTGTAGGTATCATTCTATTCTCATCTAACCATTGGTGAAGATTCAATGCTAAATTATCAATCTATGATGGGGGCATTGTTGCAACAACCCTAAACGTGTCCCATGCTTTGACCAATGATTCTCCATCTATCTGTGCAAAGCTCATGATTTTATTTCTCAAATCAGCTGTCTTGCTAGGTGGAAAGTACTTGTTTAGAAAATGTTGCTCCAGCTCATCCTATGTTATGATGTTTCTCGATGGAAGAGAATGTCACCAAGTCTTAGCTTTATCATTTAGAGAGATAGGTAATCCCAATAGCCTAATAGCATCTGTAGAAATGCCTTTATACTTCACTGTATCGCAATACTCCCAAAAAAATCCTCTAGGTTGTAGATATGGGTTATCTATGGGTTGTTAAGGATTTTAAGGATAATCCCACACAATCAGCTCAATATGCAGATAATCCCACACAATCAGCTTAATATGCTGAAAATCAGGGATGATTTGATTTGAGATTTTAATTATAATTATCTAGCTACAAATCAGGGATTTTGTTTTAGTTTGATTTGTAGATATCATGTATATTCATTTTCTTTCCCTATAAATATTGACAATGTATAGAAACCAAAATCAAGAAATACAAAACATTTCAACCTGTTCTAGTTCTTCTTCTCTTTACTCTTATATTTTTCATCTATATGCCTCCCAATTGATTTTGTTGTATTAAGGCGATTAATGTTGGGTTAAGTTCAAAGTTATCAGCGTCAATCAGAGGTTTTGCGATGCTAGATCTCAATCCCCTTGCACTCAATGTGGCATAATCCTTTAGAGGTCTTTTCTTATTGTTGGCCATGATTGAGGTTGATTAGTCTTGCTCTATCTTATTAGACCTGTGCATAAAAGGAAAAACATGTTCACCTACAAAAAGGAAAAGTCAGAAAGATTAATAGAAGACAAAGAAGGAAAGAAAAGAAAAAAAGCAACAAAAAAAAATAGCAGCAAGAAGAAAGAAGAAATAAAGAAAAGAAAACAAAGAAGAAGGAAATAAAAGAAAATAGAAAGGTTAGCTGCCAAAATGAAAAAAGAAAAATTAAGAAATAAAGAGAAAAACTTTTTTTTTGAAAGAGAGAGGATAAAATAAAAGGCAAGAAGAGAGAGAAAAAATAGAAAATAAGGAAAAAAATAGATTAACCAAATTATAGTCAAACTAATATTAATTTGGACAGTCCCCAGTAATTGCGCCAAAAACTTGATGGACAAAAATCGCAAATGCATGACTGTCGTCAACTAATAAAATATCGATCTCACAAGGACTATAAAATTGAGTACCAGTCAAAATTGTGAAGCAGGTTATCTAGACCATCGAAAATCGCAAGAGTCGAGAAAGAAAGAAAATGAATCAAAAGACCACGATGAGTCTTAGAGAAAATCTGATTTTAGAAAGCAATTCTAGGATTTTTATTTCTCCACGATGACTATTGACACCCTAAATACTATTCACTATTTTATCTCAATGTTTATGCGCATATAGGTGGTCTACCCTGAGGTAACTAGTATAGACTTTTGGAATTATACTGGCGTGTCTACCCAAACACAATGCCTACTTTCTGTAGGATCTTGTTCGACGCTAGAGGGCGGGTGAATAGTATAATCATCATTTGTGTCGTTCTTTTCTTTTCTATCAGAGATATTATAAACGCAGTAGAAATAATAAAGTACTTAAATAAAAAGTAAAGAACAAGATAATACCGGATTTTAACTTGGTTCCCAACCCCCAGGATTAGTACATCCAAGGCCTACACACGAAGCAATTTTCTACTATGCGTATCTCCTTTCCGGAACTCTTTCGGAGGCGAAGAAACCTCTTAGAGATTTGTTAGGCTCAATCACAAATAAGATAGAAAGAATATACAATATAATAACAAAGTAAGTGTAACAAAACCCATAGGATCGGATCTGAAGCCTTGAGTGTTGCGACACTCCTTTTGGTGCTTCCCGGACCACACAAGCGGTGTTTGGAGTACTTTTTGAGCACAACACGAAGATGGGCGTTTTCTAGAGTTGTTGGAAGATGCTTCCTCGACTCCCCTTTTATACAACTTCTCCGGGCGCCTGTACAAGTGCTGACATGGCCCCACAACTCTTTGCGGTTAGATAATGTTAACGAAGTTGCCCGGGCACCCATACAATCCCTGGTCACTTGTAGAAGGGTAACTCTAATCTTGACCCAACTCCAAAGGTTGCTGATTGCATTTCTTCCTGGAAGCCTCTATGGTCGCCCGATTGCCCCCGTACCGTGCACGATCACCTAGAACCCTTTGACTTCTCCAATCAAGAGTTATCACTAGCCAGTCACCCCGGACTCCTTCCGATCATCTAAAACTATGCTTCCCTGCAGTTGTAACACGTAATGAGTATGATATAAGATTTTAAAGTTACTCGCACTTTAGATTTTGACCCATCTATTTTGGGTGGCCAAGCAATCAGCTTCTAGCTAATTCCGTCTGGACTTGTTTGCCAAACAATCAACCTCCAGCTGATTTTATACACTTGGACTTGACTTGCTAAACAATCAGCCTCCAACTGATTCTACACACTTGGACTTGTCTTGCCTAACAATCAGCCTTCAACTGATTCTACACACTTGGACTTGATTCACTTAGAAACCAACTAAGAATGTCCTCGCTTGGGTCTCAGCCAAGACTTTAGCTGTCTAGCTTTACTCACTAGGACTTTTCTCTGTCTAGCTTCACTCAATAAGACTTTTCACTGTCTGACTTCACTCACCAGGATTTTCCACTGTCTAGCTTCGCTTACTAGGACTTTTCACTATCAAGTAACCTACCCCTGCACACTTTACACCAAGTTGTTAGATCACTAACAAACCTAACTAAAAACCTTAGTCATATATCAAAGTCTTGGGTTAAAAGTTGTACTCCCAGCACTAACACTTTTAGGGTAACCTTACTAAAGCGACCGCTTTCTCAAAGAAGCTCCTATCGCGTGGACCCACGGTCCTCTAGGTGTTATCCCCTACTTCATGATATTGAATCATGATAAACCCATTAGGCTTTGTAATATCCAATGGTACCCTCATGAGGTTTTGGACTACTTTCACAAATAACCCCTCACCTCTCGGTCTTTATGGGTTGGAGAGTTAGATTCACCTTTCAGTCTTTCCCCGCATCCCATAGGATAAAAAGATACATGGTTAGTGTCAAAATCATGTATGTGCAATAAAACTGGAACATGGATAAACAAATCATGTAGTAAGAAAAAAAGGAATGAGTATATAAACCAGCGTCAACAAGTCAATCAGGTTACACTTTCATCCTAGAATTATGAGTACTACTCCATGGAAATGGAGTTACAATCGAAAGATAAGGGAGAAGACATTCTACAACTTAAATCAAGGACAAAAGAGAAGAGAAAGATTAGTTGTAATATTATTGATGTCTTTGGAAGAACTTCAAGCTCTAGGGTGGACGAAAACTATAACAGCTCCTTGAAAATGACTCTCCTAGGGTTCCCTGTCACCAGGAAATGTTGGCGTTTTGGGTGCATGCATGATAGGTATTTTCAAAAACAAACAATGAAAGCATAATAATTTCCTAAATTATTACAACATACATCACACACAACTACAGGAATATACATGCGCAAGACATAACCGTAGAACAAAATTTCGTTAGGAGATATACCTGTTGGATGACGTGCAATAGAAATGACATCAACTAGCAAACATCACAAGGTTTGCCTCTATTCGTATCCACGCTGAGATACCTTCAAGACAGCTTCTCTAAGCCACAAGTCTCATTTCCACTTTGGTACTAGCCAAAGAAAGAAGACAATGTGATCCGAGAAAGAAACCTGACTCAACTTGGTGCCCAGTGGCTCAAGGCAAACTGGTGGCACCAAGGGAGGAGATGACAACCCTTTGGGCTATTGTCCAGCGCCTCTAGGGGTTGTTGGTGGCTGGAGGTGGCTGTTGTCGGCGTCTTGTTGGTCGAAGGGATGGTCGGCGGCGAAGGGCAGTCGGTGGGAGCTCCTTGGGTGGCGACACAAAGAAGGACTTTCCTTCTTTGTGTCTTGGCGGCAAAGAGAGGAAGAGGAAGAGGAGAGGAGAAGAGAAGAGAAACCTAAGCCAACTCTTGGATTAGTTCATATTTTTCTCCCATTTATATCTTTATATAGATCTCAATTTGGGTTTTAAGGAGCAAGCCTAAAACCTTACCCATTAAGCTAACCCAATCCATTAAGCATTAGCTTGGTTCAAAACGAAACTAACTTGGTTTAAAACTAAACCAATTTGGTTCATGATTAAACAAAAGAGGATCCAACTAGTCTTCAAAAGACATAGTCCATTAATGCTTCTATCCTGACAAATATTTTTCATATTTACCCTTTTATTTGGTCTAACCAAACTTAATCTCTCTCAATCAGAGAATCCTATTTTCTAACCTATTTTATGTCTTTCAGATATACTCATAGTGTGTGTGACCCAATAGATTCCTGGTTATGTTGGTCATTCATAATTAATTATTAATTATGAATAGATCATGAGTGACACCTAGTAGTTCATCATGACCTCCAATTGACCGAAAAATTATAGTTGATCCAAGAACAATTCTGAACCTTTCAACAGCTACAGTTATTCGTGTGTCTATTCCTTTCACTCATCTTATACACATTTGGTTCAAGACATGGTCTATATGTCAGTCCCCACTAGGCTGACTATGTCACACCTAGCTCAAGTAATAGTTCCTTGTCCTGTGGAATCAAATTACTCAAACACATATCCAAGAAGATAATCCTCTTTACACATTTTGCTTTGGCCAAAGACTTATGAGTAATAATCCTGATAAGAGGCCAAAGGGTATACATCTCCTTATAGAAGAAGTAGTGAATCCTCTGTGAGCTATTCAAATACCTTCGGGTATCTTGACTTATACCCAATCATCCCATATCCACACCTCCGAGGAGATACTCGCTTAAGATATCAAAGCATAAGTCTCCATGACCAAGATGACTTGAATACCCCAAGTCTAAGGAAACTTGCACTCGAGCTACAATAAGATCTTCATAGACATGTATAAAATCACATGAAGTCTCATAGCAGGTCACATCCGATGAACTAGTTACCCTTAACTAGCATTCATATGTTAACTCTCAACATCCCAATGTTTTCAGCCAGCGAGGATCAGCTGCTTGGATAAATCAAGGAATATAATATATGCTAATCTCATAGAATTGATAATGTTAAGTCTTATCACTTCATCGAATAGGGAAGATTTCAATACGTACATAATTATACATGATGAGATACCCACTAATTGTGATCCCATCATAATTTCTCTCATGCTATGCATTGTATTGTAGACTTTATTAATTGAGTTTAAGATCATATCACATACATAGAGAATGTACACTCAAATAGTGAGTTTTATTTATCCAATATCTAAGGCAATTGTCTTAGGACACCTCTCAAATATAATAGGAAATACCTTCTCTAGGGAGGGGAGAATCGCTTGATCCCTTGATACCTTAAACAAGTGCCCCCTTGGTTCCTTTATAGCCTCCATGGATACCAAAACTAACAAGCTTTCTTAAAAAGTTGGGGGCATTCTACAAAATCTCCATAAAAATAAAAGGTACCGTCACATGTCCACAAAAATGATGTTTGAGGCCTAAAACTCGATTGTTACAAGTTCCACCCTATATTATGTAGATCTCATAACAATCTTCAATTTGATAGGTTGTGAGCCCTATAGCTAAACCTGAGTCAAAAGTTATGCATGTTTGAAGTTTAGTCTGCTTTTTCGTCATGGGACAGCAAAGAACACGGTCATGTCGGCCAACTCGGCCTAGCCGTGTTCCACTCTATATGCTCCAATTTGATTATTTTTGGGTGCCTCATCTTCACGGATGATCCACGGCCATGTTGAACAGCAAGGGATGGGCGTGAATCATGCTGTAATGTGTATTTCTTTGGCTTTTCATCTCCAAATTCATTCCAAATGTCAAGATCTTCAAGTCCTATCAATAAATACATGCAAAGATCAATTCTCCGAACAAAAAAATGAAAACAATGCAAAAGTAATGAATGTGTGTCAAATATGCTCATGTAGCGAAATAAAATGCAAGCAAAACAATACCGAAAATTATATATGAAACACACACATCACTTCTACACGGTATAAATCATGAATCCTAAATCTTAAACACATTGTAGAAGCTACCTGGTAGATTCTACACATTGTAGCAGCTGCCCGGTAACTTCTACAATAGTGCTAGATCAAAGGGTAATTTCAAAATAAAATCATAAGAGAAATGCTCATTTGATTTGTTTTTGGAAAAGGGGGCGCTCAACTGATGTCTCTTAATTTGGGGCGCCTTTTTGATGAAGTGTTTGATGTTAATGGTAGAGGAAATAAAATCTTTTCCATAATTCCATTATTGTTTCCTTTTAGTTCAAATGTTCATCCAATAAACATTAAAAGAAGGTAAATATAAATAAGTCAAAACTTATTAAGTGGAATGAATATAATTTTGTGATCTTCATCACAAAATAATATCTAATAAAATTTAATTAATTCAAAAATTAATTGATTGAGAGAAAATATAAATTTTGGTACAAAATTATAAAAGAAAATATTTTTCATTTATAATTTTTTACCCACCCAATTAAGGATGTATAGTAACTTAAAATTTAAAAAATTTAAGTTAATAAATCTAATACTTTTATCATAAGTGTTCAAAGTAATTCGGAGATGGCATGGGGAACTATGAACATATAATCTCAAGCTCCATAATATTGATAATAAATTAAACTCTTTAATTATTATGTCAATATCCTTAATTCCAAAGTTATTCCACTATAAACTTGGAATTACACTCTTGAAATTGTAGATATAAAATTATTCAAGAATAATGAATAGTCCATTGATATAGTAATTACATATGAATCAATCCTCCATAAACAATTCATAACCAAAGCTAGGTAATTTCCGTCAACCTCTTTAATTACATTTTTTTTCCATAAGTTCCATTGATTTCTAATGAATAATATATTTATGATCTAATAATAAATTGAGCTCTCTTATTATTCAAATATCAAATCAACACTTAAGGGAACTGTTTATCTTACTTCTTTATGAAAGAATTGATTTCATCTTATATATTAATATTCCTAGCTATTTATTTTTATTGTATTTTCAATATACCAAGAATATTTGACATTGTCTCATTTGCGTCATTACTTGATAAGTCAAAAAAAATACAATATTATAAATAAGAATCTATTAATTACTCAGAATTGAGATCAATTCATATATGACCACCATTAATTAATAACAAATGCATTATTTATCACAGAATTTACTAGAGATTTAAAATTAATCATATTTCAGTCCTTTATAATCAAATTATATAAAACACTTTCATTTCAATAATCTCATTATTAACAATCTAGATAAAATTATTTCATTCAGAATATAATGAAATACGCTAGTAATTTTAAATTAAAAATCCCAACTTTAATTTCTAATTATAACAAATTTAGATTATTATACTTTAAATATTATCCTCTATATCTAACATTTTATATACAATATTTAAAGTCACATAATAATAATCTAGGGATTTTTGATATTTATAAAGCATCTATAACATGCATGCAAAGAATTATTATTGAAAATTTTCTCAAATAAAATTAGAACATTTCTTTATGAGCATATATCCCAATACTTGTGTATGCATTGAGATACATTAGACACAAGTAAGATGTTAGGATGATGAACTAAGTTCAAAATGCAATTTAATGTATCAAAATGAGCTTTAGTTTCATTAAAACAAATGTATTTTGT
The DNA here is from genome assembly GCA_038050645.1 of Hedychium gardnerianum. Classification (NCBI taxonomy): domain Eukaryota; kingdom Viridiplantae; phylum Streptophyta; class Magnoliopsida; order Zingiberales; family Zingiberaceae; genus Hedychium; species Hedychium gardnerianum. The sequence continues at coordinate 12,415,502 of JBBUKS010000104.1, read as the reverse complement.
GTTAACCAATTATGGGGAAAGCTAATGTGCAAGTGATGTGCATTTAGCCCATAGATCATGGTTGAAAATTAGGTTTGAAAATATTTTCAAAATCATTTTGGAAAACCTTGGTGATGTCTATTTGTTGATAGAAATCATCATTGATTAGATTGATAGAAAGTTAGAGTGAAATATTAAAGTTTTTAATGGTTACAAACTTTATACCATTCTTTGAAAACAAGATGTTTTTTCATAGAAAAACTATTTTCCCTAATTAGTATTTGACATAAGTAATGTTTGTATGAAATTTCATAATTTTTTGAAAATCGTAGAATTACTTATTAATTTTTTTTAAAAAAATCTGAAATTAAAATGCAGTTTTTCAGAGTATCAATTAACTGATGCATAGTAGCAGTCGATTGATAGCTATGTTTATATTATTAAAATAGGTTTATTTAAGTTGTTTAAGCTCACTCATAGGTATCTTAACTATCTCTAACCCTCTGTTATGCTTAGAGCATTCAAAGAAATTTTTCTTGGTAAAAATGAGAAAGGGAAGGTAAAAGGAGAAAAATGAGGAATTGAACGAGAGGTTTAGTTTCAAGGTTGAAATCATTAACCTCATGACTTAGATTTTGAAATTTCTTAAAGGTTTAGGAACTCCAAATTATTATTGGTTCAATGATTGGAGTTGGAGCATGTTTTGAAGGGAGATCCTCCTTAAAGGAATATTTTGATATTGAAGGATGAGTAAGTGAATAAAGGATTATATGCTCAAGGTTGAGCATTGGAGAAATTGAAGGTAAGGAACTCTCATTGTGATGTTGGAAGTTAGGAATGGAAGAAGAGAATGGATTTTTGAAAGAGGATTTTGATGTGTGCCAAAGGAGGATAATCAAAGGTTCAAGTTAGGAAACTTTCATTCATGCCTTGAAATGAGAAGTAGGATTTTGGGCTAATGAGTTAGCCTAACTTAAACATTTTGTCAAACATCAAAAAGGGTGAAATTATTGGTACAATCGACCTCTGTCAAGCTTGACCAGGTTGACCAAACTCGAGTCGAATCAAGTTAGGTTTTGATGTTTGATCAATAAGTCAGTTGGGTGTCAAGTAGGTAAAGGTTAACCAGATACATGACAGATCAATATATTAGGTGATTAAGTAAAATGTCAAATAAGTCAAGGTTGAAAAGTCCAAGTAGGTCACAACAGACAAGACACTTAGAGGTCAAAAGTCCAATAGGGAGTTGACATGAGGTGTCAAGTCCCAGTTGATTAAAGTTGACAGGATGTCAGGCAATGATGAAGTCCCAACAAGTCAAGGTTGATCGGATACTAGGCAATAATGAATTCTCGACATGTCAAGGTTGACCAGATGCTAGGCAATGGAAAGTCTCAATAGGTCAAGGTTGATCAGATGCTGAGCAAAGGAAGTTCTAATATGTTGAGGTTAATAAGATACTAGGCAAGATGAGAATTCAGTCTTGGTAAAAATGAAACATGAGTATTAGTCGATTAATAGGGTATATCGATTGACCGATGGACTCTAAATCCCGAAATTAGGATTTAAGGTATTTTTAAGGATTGCTATAGTAACTATGCAACAATAATTGTGTTATAGCGATCATGAATAATAATTTGTTGCATCACTCGTGAACAATAATTTGTTACAGTACAGTCGACTAATGGATTTGATCAGTCGACTGATGACACTATAATAGCAAACAGAAGCTATTAGGACTTATGCGAGCTAGGGGTGAATAACTTCGATCGCTTCTCGTCTTGATCTTGTGCTCGTCATTTGAATGAGCAGCGGAAAATTTGATTTAAACTTAATGTCACATGCACAACTCCGGAATTTACTTGGTATCCGTCTCTTAGGCGACTAATCCAAGGCCCTACTATTAGAATGGTTGGATCGGCTAGAGGGGATGGAGAACCCTGCAAATTAAAAGTACTATTCTCTTGCTTCTTACTTAAGCAAGGACACACTTAGTTAAAAAAAAATTGAACAACATAAAAAGAAGAGGCGAGAGATTTTTACTTGGTTACAACCAGGGAGGTTGTTAATCCAAGACAAGTGAAAGCTCCACTAATAAACTCCTTCAGGCAGAGTAGCCTCTTACAGACATTGACAGAGCAAAAACTTAAATAGCAGAAGTAGGAAATAAAAATACAAGTGTGTTATCATAAAAGAGAGGTCACAACCTCTTTTTATAACAAACCGGTTGAGATGACCGTTTTGTTGACGTGACAGTCACGGGGGCACCTCCAATGGATCGAATACTGATCCATTGGTGGTCTGACAGCACTGGAGGCGCCTCCAATCATTGGGGGCACCTCGGTTGAGCTGACTCAGCTTTTAGATCTGATCCACTATTGCGGGTCTTCAGTGATGAACTTCGATGAACGGGGGCGCCTCCATTAGTCTGAGGCGCCTTCTTCAAAACAGTGGGTGGGGCGCCTCCAAGAATTGGGGGCGCCTCCATCAGTCGGCGCTTGAGGCGCCTCCATCGAACCGAGGCGCCTCACGCACCTTTTCTTTTGAGGCGTCTTCAAGACACAGAGGCGCCTCGGGTCTTCTCTGGTCGCCTTGGGTGATTATCCATCCATCCAGAGTTGAGCTCACCCAAACCCAACTTCAGCCTTCTCCTCGAGTAAACTTCCTCCCCGTCTTCTAGTCCCTCGGACTGCATCCTTTTCGCCTCGCGTCCCTCGGACCGCGTCCTTCTCGCTCCACCGGTGTACTCTTCCACAGTTTCTCGTCCCTCGGATGCACCGAGCCCGTCGACTCGCTT
>JBBUKS010000104.1:12396991-12412626 GCA_038050645.1 Hedychium gardnerianum | reverse complement strand
TGTTAGTATTTCATTTTAATTTCCGCTGCTACTTTGATTTCCGAACGAAAAAGAAAAGATTTTCGAACGAGATTCACCCCCCCCCTCTCTCTCGTCTCTAACGATCCAACAGTACCCAATGAGATTGTTCCCAAGCTGCAACAAGTCTTTGCGGGGATGTATGATAACCATCATTCTGTCATGTTATTTAGGCTAATATACTCATGTTTTTAATTTTCTCGTGTGTTTAAATTCGCATTTACACTAAATTTTATCAGTTTGGATTCATTTTGAGTTTTGATGTGATTTATCTTATATTTGTGGGATTATTGCTGAACATTTAAATGTGATCTTTGTAGGCGATTGAGGGGTTATGGACTCAAGTCGGATCGATCCAAATGGAGCTTGATTATGAGATTAAATGAGGAGATCAAATCTAGTTTAATCTGGACCATTTATTCAAGATTCGAGGAGATCTGAGTTATCCATCAAGATTTGGTTCATCTAAGTCAAAGAGGAAGTAGATCATTACCGTTGATCTAGATTTGAGCCTTTGGATCATATTGATGTAGATCTGATGATCGACTTGGATTCAAATGGGGAAGCTACAGTAACAAGAAAAAAGATCATCAAATATAGGGGAGAGCAAATGTGCGGGACCGAGGGAGACTTCATCTTCTTCCACCTTCCATTGTCGGCCACCGAAGCTCCACCCACCATCGGAATAGGGTCAAGAGGATTCCCTTCTCTATTCCTGATTCATCCTCAATCTTCATCCTCACGCCACTAGCTCCGGGCGCGTGCAACTTCATCTTCTTCCTCAACATTGACTCCTCCACCGATTTTGCAGGAGGTTAAGGGGATTCTCATCCTCGTCAATCCATCTTCATCCATCACTAGAGTAGTCTAGGGGATTCCCTATTTCTCTGATTTTCGTTAATCCATCTTCATCCATCACTGGAGTAGTCTAGGGGATTCCCTATTTCTCTGGTTTCCAAATCTGAGCTATTCACAACCATTCCAGCCGCCTCTGATTGTATCGTGCCATAGCCTCTGTCACCGCCGAAGCTTGTGGAGAAGAAAGGGGTTTTCCTACTCCTTCAGAAGACTCGATATCACTCTCCTCTCACACAATTTGTCACCAATTCCATCCCAAGTGGAGCTACTACCGATCACCATCATTGTTGGTTGTTCTTCTTCGATACCGAGCACGTTTGAGCTTGGGGTTGTTGTAGCTGATTCTGTGAGCATCATCTAATTAAGCCCTTCTTCATTGGTTGATTGTAGTTCCTGTTCTATTGGATCTAATCGTAGTAACGTGTTGGTTCAATCTCCTCGTGCAATTGAATTTGGATTTGTATGAACTCTAGATTTGGTTAATTGGCACATTATTGTTTACAATGCTACTATTCTTTCTTGTTCATTCAATTCAGTAGATTAGGTTAATTTAGATTATTTGCTTTTGTGATTTCATGAGTTAGTTTGCATTCATAGAAAGATTTGTTTTAGATTTCCGATCAATTACATGTCCTTTAGTTTCATATTTGCATGAATGCTTCGTGATCATAGTTTAAGTTGTGCACTTTCTATTAGTTGCCTTATTCTTTCATGAATTATTTTGTGATGTAGATTAGCAAGTTTCCAGTTTCATTAGTCACATTAATTCATGTTTTCCATCATTTCCTTCAAATGCACAATCGAATCACGGGTCTTGGAGTAGCAGTTCAGAGGACTATGAACCAAGTAAAAAATCACTTGTGTATTTTTGTTTGCCTTTTTTATTTCTGCTGTAACTCTCAAAAAGCATTTTAAAATTAAGTTTTTACAAGTGATATTCACCTGCCCCCTCCCTTTATCGCTTTTCAACAGTCTTGCAAGAGTGAAGTCCAAGTGGATCATGGAGGATCAGACATTTGACATGAGAAACGAAGTTCAAGTGTCATGGAGGATTGGACACTAGCATGAGAAGCGAAATCCAAGTGAGTCATGGAAGACAAGACATTTGACATGAGAAGTGATGTCAAGTGTTTTATGGAGGATCAGATACTTGACATAAAAAGCGAAGTCCAAGAGGGTCATGGAAGACAAGACACTTGACATGAAAAATGAATTCCAAGAGGGTCATGTAAGACAAGATACTTGGCATGAGAAGCGAAGTCCAAATGGTTCATGTAAAACCGAACACTTGGTATGAGACATGAAGTCCAGGTTGGTCAAGATTTACTAGACACTTGGCAATGAGGTATGTACAAACATGTCAAAGATGACTGAATGCTTGGCAATGGTGAAGTCTTGGCGGTCAAGGTTAATTGGATGCTAGATAGTGGTGAAGTCCTAATAGGTCAAGTTTAACAAGATACTAGGTAAAGGAATTCCTATAAAGTCAAAGTTGATCAGATGCTAGGCAAAGGAAGTCTTGGTATATTAAGATCAATCTGATATTAGGCAAGGCGATAGTTCAGTTTTGGAAAGATTGAATCAAAGGTATCAATCGACTGCTAGATAGTAGCAATCAATTGATGACTTCTAAATCCCGAATTCGAAGTTTGAGATGTTTTAAGGGGGTTTATTGTAGATCAGTCGACTGTTAGGTATGAACAATTGACTGATGACACTGTTGTAGCAAACATATTATTTCTAACTTGACTGATGATGATCAGTTGATTGATGAAGTGGAGCAGTCGTCTATTATCACTGTTGCAGTGAATAGAATGTTTTGAACTCAACTATTTGGGCATTAGTCGATTGATGATAATAAACAGATGACTAATGTGATCAATGCTAAGTTGGAAAGAGACGTTTTGTAGGTGCAACTTTAAAATTCAGCGGAACAATCAACTGATGGGTGCATGCAATCGACTGTTAGGTGGAAATCAACACTGACCTAAAAGCTATAAAAGAAGAGTTTTATAGAGGATTTCAACGTCCATTTTTGAGGGTTTTGAAAGAGAGTGTTGGTGCATTTTCAACCTTAAGAGGCAATCCAAGAGCTACAAACAACGATAAAAGCTTAGTGTAAATTATTTCATTTCTTTTGATATCAAAAGAACATGTATTATTTCTTTTGATACCATCTCTACACTTGTTTTTGTTTTGTATTTGCTTGTAAAGAATATGTGTTGTAAGAGGGTTCTCCATCTCCGGAAGGTATCCAACAAGGAGAAAGCATAATGGAATATTGCTAGAACTAGGCCATGGAGTGGGAACCGAGAGATTCGAGCCACGTAAATCAATTTGTTGTGAATATTTCTTGTGTTTTGTTTCTATATTTTCCGCTGCGAGTTAACACTTCGTAAACAAGCACAACAATCGAGAATGATGAAATATTCACCCCTCCCTCCACTAGTGATGTCATTAGTTCTAATAGTACTGATATGGGAGACCCACTTAAAAAGCTTAAGTGGAAGTCTCTGATCCCGAGCGCTGGAATAAAAGTCAAACAAAGATGATCAACAGGACAAGAGCGCTCAACCAAGGGCATCCTCATCCACTTGGAGAAACCCACTCGGAGAAATCGCCCGGCCAGCGTGTCCCATACTGCCCGAAAAGGCGTAAGCCAATTGACTAAGGACCCCTGATCCAGACAACCCTCATCCGCCTGCCAATGAACCCCCATATCCCGATCGGCTGGACCTAGCATGTTAGCAAACACCCGAGCGGATAATACTAGCCCGTTCATCATAGATTCTCCCGTTTGATTAATCTCCAACTACCACTCTCATCATAACTGTCAGAATAGGTAGGGCTATAAGGTTGACATAACATAGACCTACTAGTAACTCATAAATATCCAACGTGCGAGGAATGACGACAATATGACTATGACACCCTGACAGTACGTGTGCCCCCTTACCGCGACATGCCCTTCTTACCGTGACAACATGTTCCATTAATGAGGAGAGTATCACCCCCAAAGAAATATATAAATGAGTCTCTTCACACAGACTGAGGTATACTTTTGACATCAAAACACTGTTTTACTATTTCTTTGTATCTTCTTCTCCGTTCATCAACTGACTTAAGTGTCGGAGTGGTTGCGTTGGGCACTCCCCGGCCTCCCCTCTAACCCTCCGACTCTTTGCCTCCTTTTCATGATTAGCAAAGACCTCTCAACCTTCCTCGTGCAGTCCACCAATATTCGAAGACTCGGTCAGCTTCCTTTTCAGCTCACCGGTGGTTCATCCGTTAAGGATTTCAGCATAGGAACAAGTACCTTGGTACTTCTTCTTCATGAAATCCAAAATATTTTTGATGGTATCCTTGTAAAGAATGATTTCCAAGATTGAGTGATTAATAACTTGGAAGAGATAATATTTTGATTTAAGAACTTTCAATTTCAATACCTCATGCACCTTCTGCTAGTTTTGCTACTCTAGAAATCATGACTATCTAATATTATTTGGATTTTAAAAATTCTCTATAAATATGCTCCAATGATCATAGTGAGAAGTCAGGACTCTCATCGAAACTTGGCTCTGATACTACTGTAAAAAAACATCAAAGAGTTGCACAATAGTAGAAGGTCGAGGGTAGATAGGGATGATAAAAAAAAAATCTCAATGCATTTAGTTGATAAAGAAATAGGCTATTTATAGGACAATACATAACCCACTAACTCCTTAATTATAGCCCGATAACTCCTCAACAATCATCCCACTTCTTCAAACACATGTTCTGTAACTTTTTATAACCACTAACTGTCAAAATCTGATAATTTTCTTTGATCACTGTCACCACTAATTGTCAATTCTGTTGCAGATTCGAGAAAACAAAATATGATGGTGCTAATTTTGAAGGCTCAGCAAAATGTTGGTGTTGATTTTGAAGGTTCAGCGCTATAGTATTGCAGGTGTGAGAATTAGAACACATTGATTGTTGATTATGATGATTTTGAAATTTTAACATCATTTTGATGCTGATTTTGAAGGTTCCAACACTACTTTTGTGGATCGAATGCTTAGGAAAATGGATTGATGTTACAACCATTGATGGGAGGGGTAGTACTGGAATTAGATGCGTATTTGGGTAAAAAGCAAAATATGGTGTACCTTTTGGGAATTTCGGAACTTTGAGTGGGTCGTCTAGAAAAACGTCAATGATTCTAAGTGAGATCATAAAGAACTTAACTCGCACTATCGCTTGTTGGCATTTGAAATAGGTAGTCGTCAACCAACGTCGATGACACAAGGTAGTGTGTAGATCTTGCATGAGAAGTGAAGTTGTTTGGCACCACATGGAAAAGTTGATAAAATTTAATGTAAATGTTCATCTTGACTCAGTGAGTTAAAATCGGCACCAAAGTGATGTTAAACTTTCAAAATCAATATTAATTTCCCGAACTTAACAAATTAATGGTGTAGAACCTTCAAAATCAATACCAAAGTATTTTGATTTCTCGAACCCAATAACACAATAAGATGAACTTTGAAAATCAACATCAAAGTAATACTAAACATTCAAAATCAGCACTATAATGTTCTGATTTCTCAAACACAGTTAAGTAATGGTGTTGAATTTTGAAAACTACTATCAAAGTGGTGTTGAACCTTCAAAACCAACACCATAATTTTTTGATTTTTTGAACCACAATGTTCTTTATCCAATCCAAGTTTAGTAAGTTTTTGCATTGCCCCTGAGTCCCATCATACTCTAAAGCCTCAATTTCATAGCCTTCTTATATGTGTAGAGCCAATTTAAAAATTCATATTGTGTGTCAATTGACACAAAGTCATAAGCTCATATCGAAGGCTCAGAATTAGGATTGTACATCACCTTTACCTTTTTTAGACTCCCCGCTTTCACTCCATGCTTAGGTTTTAGTTTTTTAAGTTTTCTAGATCCATCAATGAGTTTCGAGGAAAACTCATTGATGGCCTTTCCAGCTCTAATTGGACTCAATCCAAGTCTATTAAGTTTTTACATTACCCCCGAGTCCCACCATGCCCTAAAACCTCATCTTCATGCCCTTCTTATCTGTGCAAAGCTTGTTTAAAAAAATGTAACCCGTGTGTCAATTGACACAAAGTCATAACTTCATGTAAGAGGTTCAGAAGTAGTGTTGTATATCATCTTTAGATACACTCCCCTCTATCACTCCATGCTCAAGTTTTAATATTTCAAATCCTCTAAGTCCATCAATGAATTTCAATTAAAACTCATTGATAGTTTTAGCCAGCTCTAATTGAACTCAATCCAAATCTAGGAGGTTTTTGCATTGCTTCTGAGTTTCATTATGCCCTAAAGTTTCAGTTTCATAGCCTTCTTATCTGTGTTTACAAAAATTCAGTTTGTGTGCTAATTGGCACAGAGTCATAACTTTATATAGGAGACTCAAAAATAGGGTTGCACAGCGTCTCTAGATTCTCTACACTCCCCTCTTTCACTCTATATTCAAGTTTCAGTATTTTAAATCTTCTAAGTCCATCAATGAATTTCAGTCAAAACTCTTTGATGACTTTATCAATTTTTAATTGTACTAAATCCAAGTCTAGTAGATTTCTACATTGCCCATGAGTCTCATCATACTCTAAAGCCTTAGTTTCATGGCCTTCTTATCTACGCAAAGCCTGTTTATAAAAATTCAGTTTGTTCATCATTTGATACCGTCATAACTTCATGTAAAAGACTCAAAATCTTGATTGCATACTATCTCTACCTTCCCTGTACTCCCCTCTTTCACTCTATGCCCAAGCTTCAATATTCTAAATTCTTTAAATCTATCAATGAGTTGATGGCCTTAGCTCTGCTTGGGCCCAATCTATGTTGAACGTTTTTGCATTACCCTTGAGTCCCATCATGTCCTAAAGCCTCAACTTTATGTAGAAGGCTAGTTTTTCTGTGCAAAGTCTATTAATAAAAAATCAACTAGTATGTCAATTGACATAGAATCATAACTTCATGCATACTATTAGTTTTTATAATTCAGCATTATTATGTTATTGGCTTTAAGAAATCAGAATACTATGGTACTAGTTTTGAAGGTTTAACATCACTTTGATATTGGTTTTCAAAATTCAACACTACCGTGTTACAGGTTTGAGAAAGTCAAAATACTACCGTGCTAATTCTAAAGATTTAGCACTGCTTTCGTATTGATTTTGAATAATATTAAAGATTTAGCACTACTTTAGTATTGATTTTGAAAATTCATCATTATGAAGTCTGAGGATCAAATTCTGATTAATAGTCAAATTCCTACTCTCTTCCATGTATTAGTCACTATTCAGACTAGCTAGATTAATCCCCATGATTTATCTCCTCTGTGTTGGTCTTGGAATGAGTTGGCGGGAGAGCGTTGGGGGCGAGTATCTCCTCTGTGTTGGTCTTGAAATGAGTTGGCGGGAGAGCGTTGAGGGCGAGTATTTTACTTTTTGCCACCTTAAAGGTTTATCACTACTGTATTATTGAGTTCGATAAATTAGAATATGATAGTGCTGATTTTGAAGGTTTAATATCACTTTAGTGTTGATTTTGAAGGTTTGACACTACTATGTTGCAGCTTCGAGAAATTAGAATAATGGTGTTGATTTTAAAAGTTCAACACTAAAGACTTTGGTGTTGATTTTGAAGGTTCAATATTGTGTTAAAAGTTTTGATAAATCAAAATATAGTGGTATTGATTTTAAAGGTTGAACACTACTTTGATATTGATCTTGAAGTTTCTGCTCTTCCTTATGTATTAGTCATTGTTCGGATTAACTAGATTAGCCCCTGTAATTTATCTCCTCCGTATTGGTCCTAAGACGGATTGACGAAAGCGCTGGAGACAGACATTTCACCTTTTATCCCCTTGAAGCTTCAACACTTTTTGTGGCTCGGATGCTTGAGAAAATGAATTAGTGTTGCAACTGTTGGCAGGAGAGATAGTATTGAAATTAGGTGCGCTCTTTGATAAAAATGTAAGTATGGTGCGCCTTTTAGAATTTTCAAAACTTTAGATGCACCTTCTGAGAAAACGTCGTAGAATCATTGTTGAATCATTGGACTCCTATTAGCCCTTTTTCAATTGTGAACAAAGCCTTAATTTTGTTTAAAGATAAAACTATCAAAAGGGCTCAAGCTCAAGCAAAGGGAGGCAGTTCAGACAAAGAAGGTGGATGAGTTTGAAAAGAAGACAAAAAAAAAAAAAAATCCTAGATGAGAGATTCCTGAGCTCAAGTACCATATGAATGATCTTCTAGGCTTTCTTCTTAACAAGGAATGTACCCCTGAATTATAGTGTCTGTTACTTGTTGTACCAAATATGGTGATGTTGTGGGCACTAGCACCTGTTACCAAAGATGAAATTTCTGTTTTGGAAAATTATTTAATGATAAGCTGACTTTGGAGAATATTAGTAGGTTTCATCCGAGTCTGGTCTTTCAGCTTCTTCCTTGAGTGTCTTCAACTAAAGGACATCTTCCAACCGTCATCCTAGCCGACATCAGGCAACTTCCTCCGTCCTCGGCTCACTTCTTCTCCCAACGTCTGTCCTCCTCCACATCTGACATCGGAGGCTCCTTCCCATCAGAGGCAAGTGGCTAAGGGCAAACAATGAATGAAATAAAAGGTTTCAAATTTGGGCTATAGTGAATCTGTGACACGGAATTACAGATTAGACTCAACCTCCAAAGGAAGACTTTTTACTCTGATTTAAACTAATGTATTTAAGATACAAAATGCCTCCAAGGAAAGCAGAAGGATACGCTGATGTCACATGAGAACGATGTAAAATAGTTTATGAAGAAAATAAATGAGTTTCAAATGTCATACTATGAGAACGAACAAATTCATGTAAATTTTACCGATACTAATCCATTCGGCTAATCTCTACCAGTAATATCTGGATTCAACAATCATAGTAGCAATTCTGTGATCAACACTCAATCATGAATATGAATCTTAAATGTAAATTAGAAGATGAGATTAAAACAGCCAAATGGACATACCAGAACGATAGTCAAATAAAACTCTATTGGAGGGTACTTTGCCGGTACCGATCCAACTCAGATGGTAATGACTGATCTTGATAACCATCTATATATCTTAACTTCAGGCTCAGAAATTGATTTTAATGTTACACTCCAAAGGAAAAGAAAGAAAGAAATTTGACATTGACAAATATAGGCTTACATATGAGATGGTGAAGAATTAAGCAACCACTGAGTTAGCATACAACCGAAATTTCCTGTCCCAAACATAGTAATAATGGCAAGCAAATGATTGATTAGCAGACTAATCATCCACAAATTAGCAGTGACTCAAATGCATCTAAGCTTAATTAACCAAATTTGGAACTCTGTTCTTGACCCTAACTAAATAGGAGAACAAGTTAGCACCAATAACATTGATTGGTAATGGATCAGTTAGCAATGCCGTGTCTTCATAGAAGATAAATTCCTAATAATTATTGTGACAGAGCAGAAACTCTATCCCATATATAATTCTAACACGGTTCAGGCACTTCAGGAATAATGTCTTCTCCATATGGGACAAGTCAGCGATGCATTGGAGTATATTGACCTGCAAATGATAACTTAAGCAATGGAATGTGGGAGATTGAGAAGTAAGATTTTGGACATGCAGTTTATTATGTAGTATCAGAAAATTTCATCTCATTAGAACCAGAATATTGGTACAAGTTATAGAAAGATAATGGTAGCATGACTTCTACCCAGTATATATTATATAAGACTTATCAGGATCAACTTTTTTCCAGAACTATTAGATTTAATCCTACGAAATATCGAAGAGGTATCTAACAAGGAATCATCAAGATGCCAATTCTTCACCATCTCATAAAAAGTCATTACTGTAAGCCAACACCAAAGTATGATTTTTATATAAATCAAAGTGAGGAAAAAATAAAATAGGTTGAGTGAATGCAAAGACAAGTATGATTTAATTTCTATTTTTTTCCTATAACATTGAAAAGGTACCAAAGGTTGCAGAAAAGAATTAGTTTCAAATGACTTCTTCTAAGAGTATGATCTCCTTTCCTTTCCTTTTCCTACTCTCACTTTGACACTATCCTTACAAGTCATGCTAGACGATCCAACAAATAGGTTCTACCATACTTGTTTCTTATTTTCATTCTACGTCCATTGAAATTTTCAGCTCATTTACATTTGAACATCGGAACAATCATGATCAAGTACCATCAAGACAACCCATTCAATGATAGAACATTACTGGAGGAACTTGAAAGCCATGGCCATAGAGGAATGGTATTACCTGCGGTTGCTCAACCAGGTCATTATACAGGGCATATTCCGCCTTGTAGTCGTGCAAGTCCAGTTCCTTCTTCTGGTTGGTATGGTAATGATGCTTAGCATCCAATGACTTGCCAAACCCAAAGATGCTAACTTGATCACAAATTCCCACGGCGAGCATCACTGCCTGCATCCCTGATGAGTAGTGGAACAATTTCTCATCATGAAATTTCTTCCACTCCTCCAGGGGCTTCCCTGTCTCCTCAACAAACAGCTTTAGCGAGTAGTACTTGACAATCCTAGCACAAATCATGTCGAATCGCAAATCCGTGACAAGGAGAGGTGCCTTATGCGAAGAATTGCAGATAGTGAAGTCGAGAAAATGAAGACCCTGGCAAATGTAAATGACAATGGGGACGTTCTCGCCGTAGGGGTGGCAGAAGCAGCCTTCTCTTCGAGCACAGTCATGGAGGATATTGCTATTGACGAAGGAAAGGCCGGTCTTTGAGCCAACATTGCGGTGGTATCCATGGACACGAGCATTATTGAGCCGGATAACGAGGTTATGACCATCAATTAGCTCGCCGTAGTCATTGTTCATCAGGATTCCGCTGTTGCCAATCACAGCGCAGGAGTTGAACCGCTGCAGCGAGTCGGGGCGGCCGAAGTGGCGATCTATAGGGCGTTTTATGAGCCTGACGAGCTCCGACATGACCTCCAGCTGGAGGCTTCGCTCACGGAACCAGTCACGAAGGGAGCGGCGGAACTCTGGGTAGAAACCCATGTACTTCGGGGCACGGAACTGAGCTGGTAGCCGAACGCGCCTCCACGGTTTGTGGTGGTTCTCCCGGCGCCAAGGGGAATAAGACCAGAATCTCCTTCTGCCAAATCCGCCTTCGTAAACTGACGTAAATCTCCCCTCGAGGAGGCTCTCTATGTCCGTTCGCAACTCCGCCTCCCCAACCTCCGTCGTCGCCATCCTAATCAATGTCGCATTGGGGTTGCACGGAAGAGGCGTCCCCAGATTTGGAGCATCCTCCTGCATCGACGCGGCGGAACGGCCACTGAGGGAAAACTCCCAGAGACTGAAGACGTAGAACGCGGCGACAAGGAACAACAAGGCAAAGGGCAAGCGGAGCGATTGCCTCATCGGGCAAACCATAGTTAAGACGGCGCGATGGTGACCTCCATTTTCCCGATAAAGGAGCCCGCCTCGACGGAGAAACACTCCTCGGAGCTAAGACGGCGCGCGAGGCAACCGACGTTGAGGCCCTTGAGGGGTTTCTGTAGGTCGGTTCGGAAAAGGATAGCCGTTGAAGGCGGGTCAAGCCGAGACAGGAGACGGGGAATTGAGTGGTTTGGTTTGGTACTTAGTGGGTGAAGGATTCAGCTGTGGACTAATTTTAATGGGAATTTTTTTTTTAAAAGGACCCTTTAATTTTTTTTTATTGCCAACAGAGCATCTCAATTAAAAAAATTACAATGTTTTACCTTTTTTTTTCATCTTTAAAATATTCTTATTATAATACTAGTATAGTAATTTTATTTAAAATTACTCCATATCACATATTAATTTGATCAAAATTATTTATAATGTTTTGATTAAAACTATAATATTGTACTGGCTTTGACCAAAATTTGACTAAAATTATTATAAAAGTATTAAAGTAAAAGAGTAATTTTGTTCAAATTAGAAAAAGATACTTTAATATAAAAATGCTCAATGCGTAATAATTTTGATTAAGGGAAATTTTACCTTATACCGTAAAGTTTTGGTCAAAACTGGTAAGCTAAGACTGAAATAAAAATATTTTTAAAATAAAAAATAAAATATACTTTTGTTTTAATTTTCTTTTTTCAAATGCAGGACATCTTTAACATGCACTCTTTAGATTTTTTGTTTGTCCAATTTAAATTTAGATTAATAAACTCTAACCTCAAGGGAGAATTCGTAGCTACAAGAAGTGAGTGCTCCAATTTTGAGCTTTCCCTTAGATTAGACTTACCTATAGGCCGGGAAACCAGACCCAATGTACACAGTAAACTCGATCAATGGGTCAATTAAATAAAAAAGAAAAAATAAATAGAGATAACTATAAAATATGACATCTTAAGATATGATATGATATGATATGTGCTTGAAGAATAGAAAGTTATTGAGATTGTCAATCAAGTTATGGAAGAATTTATTGATGATCCTACCACATAGGCGTGATCTTGATGCATATAAGATATGGAATAAAAAAGATTCTACTGCTAAAAAAATCTTGATCAGTTCTATGGATCATGACCTGATTTGTGAGAATGAGCAGTTACCAACGGCTCATGCTGTTTGAGTTATCTTTAGAGAGAAATATAGTGGAGTGAGTATAAGCAAACTTCGACAGCTAATTATTAAGTTTGACAATTACAAAAAGCATCCAAATATCACCATGACCCAACACATGAGAGAAATGATAAATATGACTCGAGAATTAAAGGTTGTTGATCATGAGTTGACTAATGAACAATAGACTCAGACAGTAATCTGTTTCTTTCTCAATTCTTGGGAGATAATGAAACAGAATCTTACTCACAGTGAAAATATAAAAACTTTCATTGATGTCTCACGTTAAGTTGAATTGGAGGCAGAGAGAATAAAATTAGCAAGGATTTCTGAGTAAGCTTTTGTAACTAAAGGTTTTGTTAGATCCAAGAATAAGAAAAAATGGTTTAAGAAGGGGAAAGGAAGTTAGTACTGCTGTTGCTATTGGGATGAACTCAAACAAGAAGAAATTCAAAAGGAAGAAACATAGACTAAAACCTAAAAGCAAACTAATTTGCTATAACTATGGCAAGAATGGTTACTTTGATCAGGAATGTACCGAGACGAAAAAGGTAGATCTATGTTTATCTTCTAGTCATATGCATAATGTTGCAAGTACAATGTTATTAACCAATTCTTATCCTTTGTGGACTATAGATTCGGGAGCAATAAATCATGTAGCTCGTGAATGAGCTACATTCGTGAAATATCATCGGGTACCAGCTGACAATAAGTGGATATATGTGGGAAACAATGCAAAAAATTAAAGTCAAAGGAGTTGGCACATGCAAACTCAACTTACATGGTGGACATACCTAATTTCTACATAATGTCCTTTATGCTTCTCAAATTCGACGAAATTTAGTTTCTGTTACTTGTTTTCTTGAATTGGGATATTGTATGAGCTTCTACAGTAGGTGTGTGGAACTTTTTTATTAACTTTGTGTTAATTGGATATGATTTTTTAATGAATGATTTTATGGTTCTTGATGTAGAACTAGATACTAATTATAGAATCGATGGTTGTTTTTCAAATATTACTCTTACTAGTAATGCTGGTAATAATGTTCAAGTTTGGCATGCTTGATTAGGACATATCGGACAAGAACGAATGAATAAATTAGTTAAAGCGAGTCTACTAGGTGCTCATGCTAAGATTAACTTGTCTGTATGTGAATATTGTCTTGCTAAAAAAATAACTAGAAAATTATTTAGTAAAACTATTAGAGTTGAATCACTATTGCAATTAATCCATTCGAACATTTATGGTCATGTGAAGGCTAGACATAGAGCTTCCTATTTCATATATTTATTGATGGCTTCATATATTTTGATCATGTGTATTTGATTTCTCATAAATCCAAAGCATTAGATTATTTTAAATGTTATTTGAATGAAGTTGAGAGATAATTAGATCATAAGATTAAAACCTTACGCACTGATTGTGGAGATCAATATTTATCTGATCAGTTTAAAATAATATGTAATGATAAAGGGATTATTAGACAACTAATAATCCTAGAAACTCCACAACAAAAAGGGGTTGCTAAAAGAAAATTCAAACTCTTCTAGATATGATTAGGTTCATGATGGTTCAAGCTAATTTGTCAATTTTCTATTGGGGAGATACATTATTAGCAGCAACTTATATACTTAACTGAGTGTCTTCAAAATATGTTTCATCTAACTCATATGAATGTTGGACAAGCAAAAAAACTCGATTTGAGTCATTTGAGACATTGGGGATCAACTATCTATGTTCATGATAAGACTCACAAATATAGAAAATGAGTATCTAAGGGTAAAAAGTGTATTTTTGTAAGGTATTTTGACACCGCCAAGGGTTATATTTTTATTGGTGAGCAACAAGATGGAACCATTTCCGAAATAGAGTCGAGAGATGCAATCATTCTCGAAACTGAGTTCCCAGTGAGAGATGATATTGATAAAACTATTCTGCTATGTGTAATAGATGAGGAGGATGCTACTTTATCAACGAACAAGGTATTATAAGAGATGTCTGAGTCTAGTCAACCTAGAGAGAGTGATTTGCCAAATAATGAGTTGATTTCTCAACAGTTTAACCTATAAAGTAGTCGCAAGATTATTCATTGGAAAAAGTTTTATATTGAGAATGAGATCTTAATGGTTCTCTCAATTGACGATGAAAAATCTCAAACTGTTGAAGAAGCATTGAGATGTTCCATTAGAGAAAAATGAAAAGTTGTAATGGATGAAGAAATGAAGTCAATGAAAAAGAATCAAGTATGGAAATTAGTCGATCTTCCTCCAGGCCAAAAGGCTATTGAAAATAAGTGGATTCTCGAAATTAAGAGAAAAGAAGATGGATCGATTAATTGAAACAAGCCTCGTTTGGTTGCAAAAGGTTATACCCAACAAGAGAGTATTGATTTTGAAGAGATATTATCTCTTGTCATAATTTTTTTTGTCAATTTATATCATTTTATATATAGTAGTACATTTTGATTTAGAGTTACATTAGATAGTATAAAGACAACTTTCATAAATGGTGAGCTTGATGAAGAAATCTATATGACACATCTAGAAGGTTATATAGTATCACATTTTGATTTAGAATTATATCAAATGGATGTAAAGACAGTTTTCTTAAATGGTGAACTTGACGAAGAAATCAATATGACACAGTCAGAATGTTACATTGCTGAAGACCAAGAGAACAAAGTGTGTAGACTTAAAAAGTCTATTTATAATCTAAAGTAAGCGTCAAGACAATGAAACATAAGATTTAATGAAATTATTTTATCTTATGATTTTAAAATGATCAATGAAGATCATTGTGTCTATTTAAAATGTTAGTATTAGTCCTAAAAGCCAATTATGAGATGATTGACAAGAAAAATTTTGTATCATATTTCATTAATAAAAGGCAAAGTTTATGGTTATTATATTTACTTCTGATCAGTGTCAAATGAATAAGTATAATAATATCCTAGGATAATAGGTTATAGTCTACAGTATATCAATTGATTGAATTAATAGTGGGAGACTGTAGATATATATAGAACACTACTCTTAACTATTCCTAGTCAAGCATTAATATATAAGGACAATATTAATGCGTTGAGACTAGCATGTAGGTCAACGGATGACTTAATCTCACAAGTCATGGATATGAGATA
>JBBUKS010000104.1:12368382-12394678 GCA_038050645.1 Hedychium gardnerianum | reverse complement strand
AAAAAAGACTTGGTTAGCAACAATAAAACAAGATAAAATTTATTTAAATATAGATAATGATATAGTAGGGGATAGAGTTCAATGGCGTAAAAGGATTCATATAGCCGACCTCACATAATGGGATAAGACTTGGTTGTTGTTGTTGTATATTATTTCATCTCATGCTGAAAATGTTAGTCATTGTGAATCTTATATGTTAAATTTTTCTTCAATGTAAAATTATATACATGTCATGTGTACAACATTTGTATAATATTTGTCTAAATAATCAACATGATAGGCTGAATGGACATTGTATGACTTTTAGGTAGGCAAACATCGTTTCTATGACAAATTGCGTTTAATTCGAATGACGCTAAGTCCCTGTTGGATAGTCATGTTTTCATCACATTCTGTGTTCATACTATTTAGTTTTTTCATGGCTTCAAACTTCAATCCCTTTAATTTACTTTATGCGATAATAATTTGGCATAAAGAGCAGTATAAAGTTAATGACTCCCGAATTGGATCATCTGATCTAACACCACCTTATCTTTGTGTTAATCTTTCATGCACTATATAATATTTTTGTTGGATAATTGATTATCGTGGAAGAGTCTAAGAAATGACAAGTTGTAGATGGTTGTGCTATGAATTAATTGATAGATTGTTAAGCTCAAAGTTTATCAAATGAAATTATAAAATTATATATTTTGCATATTCATAGAATGTCTTTGTGGCAGCGACATGAGTTATCTATGAAAGTGTCATAATTGGGGATAGTCAACAATAAGGCCACATTCATATTCCATTTGCATAGATGATGTTTTGAAATTGGACATTTTCTTGCTAGCTATTCATTATAAGGATTTTTTTTTTCCTTATTGCCCTTGGGTAAAGTGGGGAAATATTTTAGGTTTAAGCCTAACTAGTGTTCTTGATCTGTCAGTGGATTCACTCTCCTGACGCATGACCATTGTTCTAGAATATTCATTAAGATCATCCTATATATTTTTTAGAATTTTCTTATCATGAAAATATTTAATTTATATTGTTTGATCAATTTATTTGGGGGATGATGCATATAAATAACATACTTCCCCTCACTATAAATCATCCTCAAGAATATTAAGAATGATAAGCTCTCTTTACTTATAATTCTCTTAACTCTCAATTTTATGAGGATAAGTTTTCTTAGCGTAGCACGAGTGATTGATGAAAAATCAAGACAATGACAAATGATATCAAAACTAAGTGCTCGTCACCCCGGGATAATAGTATAATAGTATAGTGGTAGGATGTTTTTTATAATTTTTCAAATATTTAAAAATTGAGTTTTAATTTCAATGAATTATGAATAATTTTTTTTTAATTGACGGTTGATTTAAGAATATTGGATTAATGGATTATTCGCTTTGAGTGTTTTTGGATTTATTCTAGAGATTAATAGAAAAATTTTATGAACTAGATTAGTTATTTTTAAAATTAATCGATGTAAATAAAATATTTGATGTCAACTATATAAAGAAAAATTGCTCACCATTCAACATCTCAGGATCAAATATCACTGGACCTGACGCTTTAGGAAATCTATCTTGTACACTAGTAGAGTAACACACAAGGCAGACATAATAAGGCTAAGGCAATAGAGGTGGATACCATTGAAGCACAAGTTGCTACCTTGGAGCAAGTTATCTTTAAGGGGCAGTCCACCATAGGTAATTAATGATGGTAGTTTGGAGAAAGATATCTCCGAGGTAAGGTCTGTTATTAGGGATCTCACTAAATGTCTAGATTGGGTAGAGATAGTGTGGTGAGCTCGGTGTTGTCACCAAGAACGTCAAGGTCGTCGAGAAGAATGTTTACCATGTGGAGTTATAAGTCGTTATTTTTCAATGATTAATCAGATTGGATAACGTCAGATCTAAAGTGATTGGTCCGATCCCACGAAAATTTTTCATCGATCATCAGGATAAATCGAGAAACACTAATGAAGGTCCATCCAAATAGTAAATATTTTTAGGTCTGTTTTTTATTAAAGAAAAAAAAATTTATACGAGATTCGAATTTTAAAATTTTTAATTATCTATTAAAAAATTTAATTATCTCGTCGTTACCTGGGGCAGGTCGTTGCTTTTTAAGAGTTCAACTTAGGGCGTTCATGGGATGGCAGTTTCGGAACTTATGAGCAGAAATGGAAGTACACACACGTAATGGTCACAGGCACACACGTGGGACTAACTCAGCGGGGACAGTCTCAACTTTATACCAATGACAACACTAGTCATCCTCGAAGGTATCTGCAATGCTAAGGCGGTTGATAATTTCTCGTACAATTTTGAGAGGTTTTTTTTTATAAAAAATGAAACGCTCGTCTTCGTCTTCAGTAGGGTTTTTCTATTTCAAAGGCATATGGGATGACACTTTAAGGATCAATGATGTCTTGGTATTTTTGTCAATTTATTTCTCGATTTATAGATCATTATTAATTTAAACAGTGATAATATATAAGAAAGAATAAAAATTTAATTATTAATTAAAATTTAACATTAATGATACATCCATAAACTTATAATTAAGAGGGAACTCAATAAATAACTCAGTCCAACCAACATCGAGAAGGAGGCACGTGGTCATTCACGACAACTAAAACAAATTGGCAGCATTAGGGATGTCAAGGAGTTCTCTTCGCTGCTATTACTGATCAATGACTTGTCCAATAAAATTCGGATGGATTGGAGGACTGAGTAGTATGTGTAGAGTTGAAAAGATGAGGCATGCAAGATTTGGAAGCTGTTATCATTGTGGCTAATTCGAATACTCTTTCCAATCAAAGAAAAAGAAGGATATCTATGGCAAAAGTGAGGGAGAGAAGAGCGGCATAAGGATAGTATTGGTGTAATCGATTTTTAATACTAAAATCAAGCTGACTTAAGTTGAGTTTGATATTTGATTAATATATTTATTGATGCGAGTGATACGTTAAGGAAAATGAAAAATTAATGGAGAGAAAAATTATTGATACAATCGATCTTAGGTCAAAATTGATCACGATGAATCCATCGGCCAAAGTAACGGTGATTTCAAGGAATTACTCATCATGCAAATTCATAGGCCATTGAGCAAAAATCTAGGAGTTTTAAATAAATGTAAAATTATTTATGTCACTTTTTTATTCTCTTTTATTTTATTTAAGATGGTAAACCAGTCAAGTCGAGCTAAGTTTTGAGTTGTCAAAATTGTTTGATAAGATAACCGAGTCAAATTGAGCCGAGTTTAAAATGAACTAAGCTTTTGAAATGATTACTCAAGTTTGACTTAGTTTATTTTTTATGAGCTTGAGCTTATTTAAAGTTTGGCTTGAGCATGATTTGTTTAGATGTTATCGAGCTCTCACTTCAAGTTTGGCTTGAGTTTGGTTCGTTTAGATATTATCGAGTTCTCAATTCAAGTTTATTTATTGTTTGAAATTTTTACTTGTTTGATTGGTTAATGAGCTTGATAATTCAAATTTATTTATTTATTTTATTTTATTTATTTAGCATGTTGATAAAAATTTTATTACTGAATATGATTGTTCACAAAGGTTGTGCACGAATATTAATGAGCTAAATACATATGTGTTAAACTTGTTTGTTTAATTTAATAAATTATTCAAATTTATTTATTTAATTGATTTTATATATATTGAACGTGCATAAATAAATTCTTATCAAATTAAATATCAAATTTATTCATAAATATTTAATTTATTTACAATCCTATTTTTACTTACTGTGTTTATTATCTCACTGTATTTAAATTCTAAAAGTATTTTATTACGCTATTCGCCCCCTAGCACCATACATGATCCGTCAATCAATAAAAATTTCCGACTTAGACTTATTCTAGTTGACTCAATTAGTATTTGCAGCGAACTTATTTATTCAATGGACTTTCGAGTCGACTCAATCGGGGATTTCAATTGACTTAATTCAAATAGGGTGTAAGGCTTACGTTGAGCACAAGATTTCACTCGATTTTTTATTTTGCTCGACTTACACCATGTAGGCTCTCTTAAAGCTTTGAGTTCAGGGACGATCATACATTGAGAAGGGGAACTCATGTTTCTCAGTGAAAGGCTTGTGAGATTACAATTCTCACAAATTCTCACAATTCACTATCTTTAAGTTCTCACTTTATTGCGGCTTTATATTGTCTAAGAGTTAACATTCTATCAAGTCCTTAATTCGTCGGATACACCAAATACTTTGCTCATTAAATATATCATTCTTCGATAGGTTACCTATGTAGGTTACCTTTTGCCACTATTGTTAAAGTTATTGAACCAATTCTATGCTCCTCGCCTTGTGATTCTTTGGATGTTCTATATCATCCTTCATCGATCTCTAGTGCCTCTATGCCAGTGAATCATACCAACTTTGTTGCATCAAGTCAACTAAGATAATTAGACATTATTGAGTCACAAGTTCCATGAGCTTTATATGCACCCTACCAAATCCCTGCAAAATAAAGAAAAGTTTTTCTAAAAATAAAATTTTATTTAGAGCTTTATTTTGCGCAATTTAACATAGAAAAAAAAATCTATTTTCATGAAAAACCAATATAATTTTTCAATTTGATACAAAATTGAAAAAAGGCTAAAAA
The DNA here is from genome assembly GCA_038050645.1 of Hedychium gardnerianum. Lineage (NCBI taxonomy): Eukaryota > Viridiplantae > Streptophyta > Magnoliopsida > Zingiberales > Zingiberaceae > Hedychium > Hedychium gardnerianum. Next base: position 12,390,052 of record JBBUKS010000104.1, on the reverse strand, counting down.
TTCTAATGTTTCTAAATTCTTTCTAAATAGCAACAGTAAACATACATTTTATAGCAATTGTAAATTTTTGAAACAAGTATAAGTTTTCAAATAGTATAGTCAAATGACATGTACTAATCTAGTTTTTAATAGTTATAAAATTTTCATCAATATCAATACATCAGTCTTCCTCATGATTGGCCATATAACCAATATTAATTTTGATAATTTTAACTCAACTTAATGCATTTTAACCCATATCTTAAACCAAAAGATCATCCTAAGCATGTTACTTGATGATATCTATGTAAATTCTCACGGGATAGACTGATAGTTAGTATATGGGATATTATCATCATTAAGTCCGAGGGTCAAATTCTGGTTAGTAGTCAGGTTCATGTATTGGTCATTGTTCGGGCTAGCTAGATTAGTTTCCGTGATTTATTTCCTTCGTGTTGGTCTTAGGACGGGCTGACGGAGGTGCTGGAGGCGAACGTTTCGTTTTTTGTCACCTTGATGATATCTATGTATGTATCTTAATACATAATCAAGGAAATGTTTAAGTTTATAGCGAGATGTAAACAATGTAGTTTTAATTAATTTACTATGTGATCACGCAATCTAATAAAATATAAAAAATATATTAACCATAATATAAAAAGATTAACTAAACTTTTACATGGTTGTAATTTCCCAAATAATCTAAACGGTAGTGAATGACTTGAGCAACCAATTTAGCTCAATGGATTTCGTAAGAGACTTTTGGGAAGCTATTTTCTATTAATAATTTTAGTAGAAAATGGTAGATTTCTCATTAATTCTTTCCTAATAACCTAAACCACTTATTTATATATATAAAAGATTTTAATATACTGTCTAATCCTCATGCTTGACTCTCTGTTTGACTCAGTATGTGAGGCGTTCGAAAGTGATCCAGGTGTTCGAATTTTTATGAGAGTGACGGACAGAGTCGCACATGGGGAGTTGAGCAACATGACATAATTATCTCTCTCTATATATAATTTACAATAAGATGTGGATCCAATGATAATTTACTCTAGGGGCCTTGTTTAATGTATCAATTTGATTTTTCAAATCACAATTTTTCTACTTATACTTCTTTTATTTTTGACTCATGTGAACAAGTAATATCATCAAGTTTGCATTCCAATATGCCAAGTTTTTTTTTTCTAAATGAATATTCTTTCTTTTAGATTTATTTAAAGATCTATTTAAAGAAGCAACAACATCCAATAATTCTTCAATAGAAAAGCTACTTACCAAGTCATACGAGTTGTGTGAATTTGTCGATGCAAAACCAATTGAGTGATATTTGGAGAGATTAAGACATTAGAGAGATTGTTTGTATAATGACACTCAAAGAAGTTAAGTTAAACTAAGTGGTTTTGATGTTTGAAAAAAAAAATTAAATCAGACATATTGTGAATAATGGATGAAATCTAAGTTAGTTACAGTTCATCAGACACTTGACAACTAAAAAAATTGATTATCTAACAAATGAGAAAGATTCGGAGACAAGTCCTCTTGACATGGAAGACTTAGAAGTTGTTGGATCGAACAAAGAAGCTAGAAGAACAAGAACATAACAATAAGATAATAAGAAATACAATGATTTTATACAATAAGACATACAATGAATAAAAAAAATAAGAGGATGAGGATTGAAAACCCTCAAACAATAAAATCTACTCAACTTCCTTAGCCTTTCACAATTTTGTCAAATCGAGATCCAAACAAAGCAATAACAAACTAGCAAAATTGAGTGGAGGAGCAGAGTATTTGAATTTGATAAGAAAAGTTGAGAATAAAAATCTTAAATTATAAATAGTAATTGTTTTAAAAGGCCTTTGTTTCTTGACCCTCCTATTTCATTCAAACACTTCTTTTTAATAAACTACTTTTTAAAAGTAAAAATAATTATATTATATGTTTTAGTACTTAATTAGAATTTAATAGATACATCAAACTTTTTTTATAAAAAAATGTTATTAGACCCAAAATTAGAAATACATTTAATATTATTGTCTATTGAAAATTTATACATTATTATCTTCATTTTAAAATTTATTTATTTTGTAATTAAAATTCGATTTAATGCTAAAATATATTATACAATTTTAGAATTTATATTTAGGATTTAAACATTAATTACTTATTCACCTAAGCACTTAACTTATTTATAATAAAAACATTTTTAAAACCACAATGAACCTATTTCGATCATCTTCCTAATGGGAATGGGATAACTCCGTCCCATTAGAGGTGAACAGTATAACAATGAATGATGGAAGGGAAGAAACTAAAAGTTATTGAGGAAAAAATTGATGATGTAATTATAATGAAATACTTTTAACTAATTGTAATAAAAAATTGATTATATTTATTTTAGATATTTTTTATAGTTCGTCCTCAAATTATACGAAGAAATATAAATTATATGATCAATTTATAATCGATCGCTAAATAAATAAGGAGTAGGAGTTTTTTTCTCAGGACATACGTCTGTCGAAAATTGATTCATATCTCATTATAATGAATCTGTAACTCAATAATCAACTGGGAAACACAATGAAATACTTTCAAGCAAATAAGTTTGGTGTTTAATTTAATACACATTAAATATATATATAAGTTTGAATATTATTTATTAAATTATATAAAATAAATTAAAAGTTAATTTTTTACTTAAATATATAAAAATATAATAACTTATTAAAATAATAATAATATAAATTTTATATATTAGATAAGCATTTAACTTAATTTATAAAGATAACCATGCTGTTAGTTGAGATCGATAAAAACTTTAAGTTTGAGTCAAACTCAATAAAATTTTAAATAAATAAATTTAAACACAAATAAACGATCCAATATTACAAATGATTCAAATATTATATATATTTATTTATACTATATAAAAATTAAATCTTCATTATTTGACAAACTGTTCATCTATATATATATATTTATTTATTTATCAAGCACGGGGGCTTTTAAATGCAATTTGTGATACGCGTAACATATGGGCCGGGCCCAACCCTCTGCGACCCGGGCTGATGGATCTTGAAACCGTAATAGATCGGCAATTATTCGGCCTCTGTGTTTTTTTTAGGTCAACGCATTCTATAAATATCAAGTCCCGGAAAGGAGATTAGGCTAGGGTTTCTAGTATCCTTCGTCCGCTCTCTCTCGACGGCCGTTTCTCTGCGCCTACAAAGGTTTGATTTCTTTATCATGGTTCGTGTGGGATCGTCGTTCTGCTCCCGTCTTTTTCCTTGTTGGTTTAAACTTCGAGAGCTCTTTTCCCCCACCAAGAGTTGGTTTTGAAGTATTACACCTGGTATTTACTGCTGATGCTAGTAAATTCTTGATTTTTATAGTAAGGCTTTAGATAATATTCATGACCTTTACAGGAGATTCTATTGGATATAAATTGATAGGCGGCTTAAACTTTTATTTAAGATTACGAGACTCAGACTTGATTTTTTTGGTTGAGTGAGCCGTTAATGTGCGGCGCCTTGATTTTGGAGAATGTTTTTCCTAGGGCTAGTACTCATTGCCCCTTGGACAATCGTATTTTTTTTTTATCGAAGCTGTAAAATTGGTAAGAATCATAATGAGGCTGTGGCATAAGAAATCCATTCCAAACTGAAATTACATATACAATTTATGTAGGAGTAATTCAGTCCTCCAATTTGATCACCTACTTAAATATCCACGGGTCATAGATGTTAATAGTTTGATTAAAGTGGATATTGTTTCCAATTCTTAGAGGAATGTGATTGACTTTTTAGGATGTGAAGATGGAGAACAAGTTCTGTATATTTCCAATATAATCATAGCTCTGCTTGTTTTCTATCAAATGGACAATCTTAACTAACTTCCCTTGCGATATACTTTCCCTAAATTGGGCTACATGTGTTTTATGTTATCAATGTAGCCAAAAGTTTCCTTTTTCTCACCTTTTTTGGTAGGAACAAAAGTTATTCAGTTTTTATCTTGTTCATAATTAGGCATGACTTCAGATTAGTTTAGTCTTTCAACTGAGTGATTTTATTAATTTGTGATAGTTCCTCCATAGATAAGATTGCTTATGTTACGGTGTATTTCTGTTGATTATTTTGTCTCCCCTTGAGATAAATTAATGCTTTTAGAGCTTTCCAAACGTGTAAAGAAAGAGACCATATAAAACTCTTGAATCTTGTCGCCATTGTTTGATCTTCTAGTGGAATATATTGATGATAAGCTTGAACCAAAATGAATCAATGGATTTATGTTTCAATTAACTGATTTTACAAATGTATCTATGGTATTTATTTCCCTTCTTTGTTAATCAGTCTATTGACTTACAGCATCCTCTTTCTTCATATATCTTACCTATTTGTTATGCCCTTATATGTCTATCTTGCTCTCCAGCTCTAGAGAAAATGTCAGAAGTAGAGGAGTATCGCTGCTTTGTTGGTAGCCTTTCATGGTCAACAACTGATGGAAGTTTGAAGGAAGCATTTCAGAAGTTTGGCCATCTTACTGAGGCCAAGGTGGGAATCTGTTTTTTAAAATTTCTCTCATCTTATGCTATCTGCTTAGTTCTTTTAATTCTAATATTCTCCACATTATATTGTCATATTATCATTGGTTGTTCTGTAGCAGTATAAGATCTGAACAGATTTAACTATCATCACTAGTTGTTTACACCAGCCAATGAGTTCTAGGAGGGAAAGCTTATCACAAAAGTAGCCTTTTATTTTTATTTTTTCATTTTCTTTTATTTTGTTGGTATAGTAGAGTTTATTCTCACATGATAGTTTCTAGGCATCTTTCCATTTATTCCTTTTTTACTTGGATGGATGAACAAGAGGGGAAGGGAAAGCAATAAAGGAAGCACATAAATCGCCCTTTCTTGATGTGGTTTTTTTATTCTTGCCTCCTGCTCATCCTCCCAAGTAGATAAGCCATTAATTTCTTTATAACTAAGCTGTAGGCACACTAAGTATGCAACATTGTTCAATAAAGATATGAAGAAATAGGCAACATGCTATTGTCATTTCGCCACCACGTTATCATCTTTTATAGAAAGACTTTGGGACTCTGGAAGTTACTCATTATCCTCTTTCCATACGGGCTATCCTTAAAGAATGATTACCTATAGCTGGTTTTATCACTGCAAAAAACTTCTTTATTTTATTTTGAAGGTCTACCATAGTACTTTATTTGGATATGAAATTTTCTCTTTGTTGGAATTTTTTTGTGCCTAGATTGTTCTTGATAAGTTTTCTGGTCGATCTCGTGGGTTTGGCTTTGTTACGTTTGATGCTGAGGATGCTATGGAAGAGGCTATTGAAGCAATGCATGGAATGGACCTTGATGGGCGATCTATTACTGTTGAAAGAGCCCAACCTCAGGGTCCTGGTGGAAGGGATCGTGATTCAGGGCGTGACTTTGATCGTGGTCGTGATCGAGGAGGCCGTGGTAGGGATTTTGGTGGTGGTGGTGGTGGTGGTGGTGGGCGGGGTTCAAATGGCAGTGACTGTTTTAAGTGTGGGAAGCCTGGTCATTTTGCAAGGGAATGCCCATCAGGTGATGGTGGAAGAGGGGATAGGTACAGCAGCAGAGATGATTATGGGAGTAGTCGTGGTGGTGGCAATCGATATGGACCTGATCGTAATGGGGATCGCTTCAGTTCTCGGAACAGAGACGGGGGAAGCCGAGGTGGAGGTGATCGTTATAACCGTGATAGATCTGGTCCATATGAACGCCCTAATGGTGGTGGGGGCTACAGATCTTGATTATTGCTGCTTGTTTTCAGGTATGATCGCTTCATTATTTCCATATTTTTGCAGCTTGCCTACGTAACATTTTTGTTTATATGTGAAAATGCAGTATTAAAGCTAGTTTTCCAACATTCCAACCTACAATGGTGGTAGTGGGCCCTGGGTACCAGCTCCAATGTAGTCATCTACTATTATTTTCTACTGTGGATTTGTTGTGTGTGCTACTCTTTGCCTGACTCAGTGCTTGAATATCACCCAGATGTTGGTACTTTGTTTGATAATTGCCTTGTTCTTGGTGGAAATCCCACTGCTTTTCGGTACATTGGCTGTGTGCATTGCCTATTTGTGAATCTATGATTTGATAAGTCTTGACCTTGGATCTTGGGAATGTTGCTAAATATTGGTGAAGCTGATGAACAATACCGGTCTGCAAGGCCTGCTTTTTAGAATGATTAAAAGTTTTATCAGGTTATGGGAACTGGTTGTCACTTTGAAATTTGGTACCGTAAACTGTGGCCCCCCAGGTTATTATAATCTCCATCCAGTTTGCAGTTAGCATTTGACCAAAAAACTTAATGTGGAGGAGACGGGTAATCTTTATCATTACTGCAGATGAAACATTTCAGTCACCTTTATAATCTTATTGACATTGTTAAACTTGTGGCAGGTTCAACTTGGCCTTGTGAATTATGACATTTCTCAATCCTTAGTGGGTTACCAAATGACTAGCACTGTTCAAATTTGTGTGACCTAGTATCGTGATTCTTGGAAATTCATTTGTTCTTGCTTTTGCCCGATGTGGTCTCTTCCCTTTAGATCAAATGGACTTTCAAATCTTTGTTTGCGAAGATTGGGGGATGTGGGAGTTGCCTTTTCAAGATAATACTCAAAGCCCTAATATACCAATGTCAAATCCCCAATATGCACTGCACTAGTGGTGTCCGCGGTCTGAGAATACACATGACAGGTCCTTGCATGCATTGTGTTAACTGCGAAGCATTTTGCTGTTTATCTTCTGATTCTTGGCTTTTTTTTTCTTTCAAGAGAACTGTTGTGACAATTTGGCAGTTACATTTATGATATCTATTGCTAAACCTGGATTTGCTGTCTATCTTTTGTTACCACTCGACTACTTTCTAACCTCTTTTTTGGCTTCTAGAGCCTTTTTACTGGATTCATAACCATGTAAATGAATTGATTGTAGATTTGTTAACTGGCAGAGAGATTTCCAAATATTTGCTGGATAGCAAATTTTGGCACCAACATTGTTTGTTTTCTCTATTTGTAAGATTTGCTGCGGGGATTTAAGTGATTGTTGATTTGATGAGTTTACAGTCTGTTAGATGGGTCTATTTAGTAACAATGTTAATTGGGTTCTTAAAGTTGACTGCGCTTTGGGAAAAAACTGGAGACTGTGACTTAGTTTAAACTTGGTGTTGGAGCACACCTCAATCTTCAAGAGTTCTTCCAACTCAATGGTAAAAAACTAGAGGCTCTTTAGAAGGTCCAAGAGAACAAGTTCCTTCAGAGTAGGTTATAATGTATCAACTTTGGGTTGTTCACCTAGTACCCAATTATGCCTACTATCTTAAGAATGATGTGTGCGACTTAAGGATGTGAGGAAGGCCAATTGAGTTCAATGAATGATAGGATTCTACTAATTGCCTTAAAGCACCTCATTCAGGACGCAGGAAGGGGAAAGTAAAAGTAATGACCGGCCATCATTGATAGAATACAGTTGGTTGATACAATGCACACAGCTCTATTCCTACTTGAACTCAACCTCGTGGCTATCCCTACTTGAACTCGACCTTATGGCTGGTCGAAGAAACCTAACTCAACAATTGAGTACCAAATTCTCATATCCAATATGATTCTCATATAGTCCGTTATGAATCTCGTCTTCTAGACCATTGATTTGTTTCGCTAAGGTGATGGTTTCATCTTTGCTTCAATAGACCATCGGCTCGTTAACTTCAAATTCTCTATTGACCTATTTCACTACCAATCTTTGCTTCAATAGACCATTGGCTCGTCAACTTCAAATTCTCTATTGACCTATTTCACTACCAATCAAGTATTAGTAAATACATGAATTATGTCCACAAACATGTGGATTATCATTTACCACAGTTAGCCTCACATCTAACCTTGTTTGTGATAAAAATGAACTTCATAGATGGTAAAACCCAATGGGCTGATTTAAATCAATTTTCCATCTCTGTTGGCCTCAATTAGACCTATCAAGAATCAAGATAGAGATATTAACCTAAATCATCCATCAATGCCTTTTTTTTATTGGACTTCTTCATAGTTCATCTTTCTATGATAAAATCTTCTAAAACTCGACCCTTGCGATTTTGAAGATGAATAATTCAACTCAATCCCTTTTGTAGATCATGACTTGCGTCATAAATCAATTACATAACTCCATGCTCCTCTATCAAAAAGTGCATCTAAAGTACTATCCAAAATAAATTAAAAATTATCATATATGTGGTGCAGTGATAAAATATTTAGAGAAGTAATAAAAGGATAGATTTTAAATTCTAAATAGGATGAATATTTTGAAGATCAAGTTTTGAGTGTACACAAGTTATGTTTTAGATTAATTCGGTAGATGAATCAGATAAAAAGATTATCTAGTTTCAAAATTAATTGGGAGAAATTAAGACATTTAAATTATAAAAAAAAATTAAAAATTACATAACTTAAGCCAAATGACACTAACTTGTATCTTTTGTCAAGTAATACTTAAGGTGTACAAACGCAAGAGGCTTGCTTGACTGTGCTTTGAGCCCAGACACAATTAAACGAGTGCCTTTAATAATTATGACACTAACTACGACAAACTATACAATATATATATATTGTTAAGTGTCAAATCATTTACTATTTTACTATTTCAACTAACCTAGTTAGGAAAAAATACTACTTTATGAAAGAAACTAATTGTTCATGACTTATCATGTATATTGGAGAATTGAAGAGTTCAAGCTTGAATGACAAAACATCATGGATTGGCAATGGTGGCATGAGGAACTTCAAACTTGTGGACAGTTATCAAGCGTAACAAATAATATTCAAAGATGTGGATTTGATATTGGATTACATTTTGTAATATTGAATTTATTTTTGAGTTAAACTATAATGTACGATAGACTAGGTACATAATTTAGTTCCTTAGAGCTAGTTTATATTTTGAGTAAAAATTAAAATGACATCACAACTTTAACGAATCGTCAAATGAAGATACCTTTTATAAACATCATCAAATAGGCACCTATTGATAAGAACTATCCAAAATACACGTAAGTTGCTTAGTCGATTCAAATTCTTTGTTTCTAAATCAGATTTTAGAATTTAGAATTTGAATCACAGTCGACTTAAATAGATCATGTTCAAATACTATTAATTTGATGGTTAGTGGATCCTATGAAGTCCACTTTATTTGTTTTATCATTTAAAATTTTATTTTATTCAAGTATTCATCCTTAATTGATCAAAATCAATATAAGACAATGATACTGTTGTAGCAGCCAGTAGATAGCTATTATACACATTGTACAATTACTTGCTAGCTGCTACATAATGAATCATATTCAGATAATGTTAATTTTTCATCTAGTAGGTTATATGGAATCTGCTTTATTTATTTTAACATTTGAATATTTATTTTATTTAAGTCATTGAAATTAATTTAAGACTGATAATATTATAGCAGTTAACGGATAGTTACTACACATTATAGCAGAGTATATCATATTCAGATAGTCTTAATTTTACATCTAGTAGGTCTTATGAGTTTCCTCGGTTTGTTTTATAATTTAAAAGCATACTATTATTTAGGTTTTCATCCTCAATTGGTAACAAATAACATATAGTTAATAAACTGTTGTAGCAGCTAACAGGTACTATTAGATTGTAGCACTTACCTTCTAATTGTTACACAGTGGATCATGTTTATAGATTCTAAATCTTAAATCCGATTCAAAAATAAAGAATTTGGATTGGTCAGACAACTTAAGGGTATTTTGGCTAGTTTCTATTCGATAGGACATTTATTTGATGATTTTTATAGAAGAGATACTTTTACTTCAAGTAATGGCATAGCTAATTATTGGTTTTACAAAGAAATGTTCTTGAAATATAATTGTGTAAGAAATCCTAAACCTTAGGGTAGTTTACGGAGCTCATGAATTGATGAAGAGGAATTTTAGTAAAAAAAAAATTAGGGTTTTTAGTTGATGAACAGGGAATAAAATATTTTTATTTAGGCTCAAGCAATTGAAGGTTAGTAAATTGAATGATGTCTTGTTTGTTGGGCACTATTTGATCATTTGAGAGTAAATCATAATTGGGCTTCCAATGTTCATATTATGCATGACCAACCAATGAACCTTGGTTTAGTCATCTAGAAGTGTCATTTTTGGTCTTTTGGAGGTGAACATTGGACCATGGTATGTTAGGTCTCTTGGAGATGTTTCAAGTGTTTACATAATTTAGAGAAGCTTTAGCTGGTATATTCAAGAGCTTGGACAATTTTTAAGACGTCAATCCTCAAGTATTTTAGTAAATTGTTCTCTCCCTTGTATTTTTGTTGCCTATATATCTTAATTGTGAGAATTTTTTTATAAGATATTTATCATTTTGAGAGAATTTATTTGAGTGAAATTTGTAAATTTGCGAAAATCCTATTGTTGTGGATCAAGCCCTTTTAGCCTTGGACATATTCTCCATTTGTAGAGGTCTACCTCATTGCCTCATATAAGGGGATGATTTAGTAGATTTTTCATTGAGGGCGTTAGACTAAATGTCTTCATAAAATGTAGAGTTTAGAGTTTGAATGAAACATTAAAATCATATTAAATCTTTTTTGTTACTCTTGATTTGGTTTTATTTCACATTTATATGTGCATTTATTTTTTGTTTTGTTCATCAGAATCCAACTCTCAAATAACAAATCCTAAAAACAAACTCCAGTAAGTGACACTTGAGTTGCGTTAGTTTTGATGTGATTGGCTAAACCAAGGCATTATGATTAAGTTAGACAAAATTGACTTGATTAAATAAGAATTGATTAAATGAACTTATTTAATAAATTATGTCAAAGAGTATAGTTGCAGGATTTTGACATTAAATTTAGTTGCAATTTGACTAGTTTGGCAGGTGAAAGTCCAAAAGACAAAGTTTCAACAAGTTTAAAGTCCTGATAGGATGTACATCTGGGAAAAATTGGGTTTACTACATTATATTTTCAGATTAACAGGTAAATATTGATTAAATCACTTGCAGGATTTTATCTGCATCATCTCATTCGCATCTAGCATTAGTTTATTTCTTTTCATTTTAAATTATTTTATTTTCGCATTTGCTTATTAAACTTACGTTGTAATAATTGACTTATATTTGACCTTTTTGGTTACTTTGATTATGTACGTGATGTTTTAGGTCGTGCCGGCATGCAATTGAATTTTGTTTTCATGGTGGGGATGGATCCCCTTCTTTTGTTTTTATATGACTGTGTTTATTCTAGTAGGGTATTGTCTTATACTACGTGATTGTGTATATCCTAGTAGATTTTATTATACGGTGTGGTTGTGTATACCCTGATGAGGTATTATATTATACTGCATAGTTATATTTGGATGAGTTTTGTGGACTCATACCATGTTGTATCTAAGATTGTCACAAGGGGTATTATCTATCACGACGGGAAAGTGTATCTCCGAAGCGTGACATAAATATTTTTGAATTATTCAAAAATTATCGACCCAATAAATGAGTTTGTCAATGTCACTCTAAATATCATAATATAAAGAAATTTTATTATTTAATTTATTAAAAAATTTAATTATTTTTTCCCTTGATTTTTTTTATTGTATGAGTAAATATAATTCACGGAACATATTTTTAACAGATAGGTTAAGTAATTTTTGATAAAAAAAATTGAAATGTGCATTTAGACCCAATTGTTTTAATAAAATATGTTCAATAAAAATAAATTTAATTAATAATTCTTTTAATTTATTAATAAAATATTTAAATAAATATAAATTAGTATCTCTATTAATCAATGAAAATTTAAATAATTGTCTTTGAGAAATTTGACTCCAAATTCCATTAAGTGTTTTATTTTAACATGTCGTTTCAAGGACGTAAACCACTGTATAACAATACTCTATGTGCCAATTGATCTTAAATTCTATTATTATGGATAACCTGTGCTAAAGCTTTGTTAATCTGTGCTAAAGAATATAATACTCTATGTGCCAATTGATCTTAAATTCTATTATTATTGACACAGTTTTTTTTTTTTTTTTTGTACATCTTTTCATCATTTATGGTTATGCTTCATATCATATTGTTATTTTTATTATAGTTACTATTTAATATTCATAATCGACTGTATTATGTAATACAGTTGACACATTGTAAATTTAGTCGATTGCTCATAGAATAGAAAGTCAAAATTTAGCTCATATTTATTTACCATTAATATTTTATTTGTTTATCTATTCCTTACATCCATCTCACATGCTATTTTTTTTTTAAATATTGTTCAAAAGGATTTTTTTTTTCCACATATGTTAATAATATACTCCATCATTCCTAATTAAATTATAATTATTATACTATTTGAAATTACTATTCACTGTTACAAACAATCAAGTGCATAGACATACGGTCAATTGAATAACACCCTAGTCAATTGTTACAAAATAATAACCCAAAAACAGAAATTACATTTCATCAAAATATGCTCTTTGAGTTTGTATGCTTTCTGTTATATATGTATATATTGCAAGCTTTGTTTATCTAAGAACAAACTCATATGATACAATAAATTTTTAGTTTAAAATGAATAAATTATTACTTGCAACACATTTTGAATGACTTAAATAAATTCTTTGATATTTGCATGGTAATTTTTTTAACATACTTGGATTGTGTATCAAGACATATAGAATGAAAGCACTAGAATTTGAAATTTTTGTTGACTAATATTCTATTAAGTATCAATCCATTATTATTGATTTCCTCATATCATTTAGTTACCAAAGTAACTTAAGTTGACTAGGCAATTGACTATCATACTATTCAGATTCATAGATTTGTTTTTACTCTTTCGAGCAATCAATTAATTTTTGTCTTCAATCGATTAGCTAATTGACTAACAAGAAAATACAGTCAACTAATTGGTAATTAGTCGATTGTCATTGTCATAAGTATAAGTAGAAACCCTAAGGTTTCGGCTAACTTCACCAAAAAGTATCTTCCTCTCTAGACCCTAACAAGTTTCTGGTCTCAAAATTCATTTTTGTGGGTTTGTTACTCATGATCATAGCTAATCCTATTTTTTCATCGGGTTTTTGGTTTATGTCCATGTTTCATTCACTATGTTCATGCATCCTTCCTCATTATTCATACATATCAATGTTATATTTTTAGACAAGGAAGATAAAAAAAAAATGCTAAGGTGGATTCGGTGAGGGTTCATTTTATACAACTAATTTGTTACACAAGAAGTGATTTATTGGACATATTTGATTACTTATGACAACTGATTGAAGTCCTAGTAAGTTAAAGAAGAAATACTCGGAATAAGTCTTGACAAGTCAAGGAGATAGAGCTTCTTTGGAATAAGTCCTAGAGGTGAAGCCTCTTAGTGGATGAAAGCCCTGAAGATGGATCTCCTAGCAAATTCAATAAATATCAAAGATCATCTACATGTTTGAAAAGACATCGACTTAGTTGACCCAGTTCGAGCAAGATTCAAAGGATGGAGGCTTTATCGAGGAGGTCTCAAAGGATGGCGCATGATCAACTTGAAAACATATGGGATGAGAATTTAAGAAAATTGCATTTTAGTTTTTGATAAAAGTTTTGTACTTGAGCAAAAACTCGACTAAGGAATATGAGTTATAGGTCAAAGTCGACAAGACTACTTGATGTCTAGCAAGATTGTCAACTAATATGTAGAATCGATAGAATATAATTAGTTGTCTTGATCGTGTGGTTAATCCATAATTTGTTGTTTGAAGAATAAAGAGAGTTTGTTCCCGGCTCACTTGACTAGATCACAAAATAATCGATTGGAGTCACCTAAGTTGACTGGTATGCTTGAATTTGAATAGAAATAATCATTTGACTTTATCTATGAAATAAATTTATTTTAGAGGAAATAAGTTAATTAGAGGACTTGGAGTTAATGATGTTATTTTTAGCAATGGCAATCTAAGGATGTCTAGATTAGTCAATTATTGGAATATTAATGATACAAAATTTTGATTGATGGCATAGTTGACAAAAGAATTAATCATGATCTAGGTGAACCAATATAATCATAATTCAAATGAAATATCATGAACCTATGAACTTTGTCGAAATCTAATCCAGACTAGTTGATTGGAATGCAGCCGAGTCAACTCTAATGGTAGAGATTAAGTGGATTGGATAGTGTAATGGTCAAGAATCAATCACTAGAGATAGAGTCTCTAGAACAATGAATTTATTGATTAATGATAATGGTTCTAGCTCTATAAATATTGAGCAAAGGCTCTTCAAATAACATCAAATTCATATTTATGTCTCTCATTCAAAGTTTTATCATTTCTTCATTTTCCCCTTATATTTCACTCATCTATAAAAGAAAAAAAAATCTTTGCAAGGGTTTTTTCCATCTTTATAAAGGAGAAAGCTTTTCATTTATGGGATACAGGGAGCAACTTGCCTAATGAGTAATTGACGGTGGAATAAGGGCCTAGGAACTACCAAACCACTTAAAATTCTTGTGCGTGTGTGTGTTTTGTTTGCTACTTATATTATTGGTTTGCTAACGTTGTGCTTAAGGCTTTGCATTTGTAAAAACAATCGAAGAGTTTAGCATCTCACATCTCATTGTTTTGTCTACCATTTAAAAAAATTGGCAAAAGAAATACTCTTCTCGGCATGCTTTCTCTTATGATTTATGAAGTTCATAGACAAGCTCCACTTCCTGGTAGTTTTCTAGATTTCCACCATGTTAGAGTACCTAAGTTTGGAACTCAATTTTTTTGAATAAATCCAACCATCAACAACTTCTATACTTCACCATCTGCCTCCTTGCACCTAGCATTCCTTTACAATCTTGTGAGGCTGTTAATGGTTGCAATGATTCTACTAATCTGGCGCAAACAAAGTTCAACAATTGCCTGAGTGAGCTTCCCTAGCATATCGTCCACCAACCTTGCACATACAATTACTAGCTCACCCAACTCAAACACCAACTTGGCTTGTAAAAAACATTGCTTTCTCTTGCACTTTTACAAGAACAATAAACTCATTAATTTGCATCTTCGTCGTGTATTAGTTTGAGGTAGAGTATGCATGGTGGAATGATAAGAATAATAAACACAGAGACAGAAAAAAAACACTAACAAAAGACTCTTGGTCCTGCTTCATAGACTGACGATCCATTAGGTGGATCAAGCTTACAATTCCTTTATGAAACAAGCTCCTTTCACAAAGGTAGAGAAATATCCTAGAATAGTAATACTTCTTTACAAAAGATATACAAAAATATGTGAGAAAGAAGTTTTAACAGAGCCTTCTAGCAATAGTCACATTTATCTCAATTTAGATGCAACAACAATATAACTATGATGTTTGTGCATGAATGTTGAGAATGAACATGACCACTGCTAATATAGATGAACCTCAAACAACCATCCAATAGCTACATTCTAAATTACTTCAATCAATTGAATGCCTTTAGTTGACTAGAATCCAAAATAAAGAGCCATTACAAATAATTATCTATTAGTCGCCACTAGTTCAGTCGACTGAAAGTGACTCCAACCGACTCAAATCCTATTTAGTCTCTATTTCAGTCAACTCAAACTCAACAAAAAACATGCTATTTTCAAGTAGAGAGTATTTAATCGACTCAACTCATTGGTCAACTGCAAGCACTTCTAGTAATTTAACTAAGTGAAGATCTCAACTTCACTTGCTTAGGCATTTGTATGCCTAATTAAAGCTTTAAGAACGATCTCAATCATTGACTACAACCATGAACCCTTGTTCCTAAGTCAAAGGCTTTCTTCAGGCCACATTTACATACATCATCCCTCAAATGATGTTGCCTCAAGCACACAAATCCAAAATTACATTCACACATAACTCTCGTAGTTGTACTGTATTTGAATCTTTACCAATGTGTCCAAGACTCCATCTCTTCAAGATTCCATTTCTAGAATTTTTCACCAAAAAGTCTCGCTTCTAAAACTTCACCATTTTTTTGAAAGTTTCACCACTGAAATTTCTGGTACATTAAATGTCCCGCACCATCTTTCACCGATATCAACTAAACTCCATGTACAATCTGCTAATTTGCTAAGTTTATGGAAAATCAATGCACACATCACACACAAGCTAATCTAATTTAAGGTTGAACTTGACTATTTTAAGGTTGATTGCACCATCACATGCTTTGATGAATTTAGACTTCCTTCATGTCATGATTGGCATCTTAACTCCTCTTGGAAAGCTTAGAGGAATCTTATCTATGCTTATCCCTCATGTTTCTATAGAAAGCTTCTTCCCTTTTTCCTTGATTCACTGTCTCATTCCAAAACAATTTTTCTTTAACATCAAAATAAGAGTGAACATTATAAACATCATCCTGGAAATCATCTGTAGTAGTTGAGTCAAAAATACAACCCAAGCGATAAAGTTCGCCCAAATTGTTGTTACTTTGTCCAAGATAGGTGCGCTTAGCTTGACTCATTTAAACTGGGTGCACTTCACCCTAACTAAATGTGCCTTGTTCGAGCTAGGTCTTAGTCTCACTATTTCCTTGAACTAGTTCCTCAGCTAATTGCTTTCCCAAACTAAGATTTAAGCACAAAGTTGAATCCTCAAGGGATTATCTTGTAAGATAGCAAAACTAGAAACAGAGCAAGATGAGCCTAGCCTTTTCTATAAGCATCGAGAGCTGGACCAAGTAGTCAATTGGCATCCCATGCATCTGACACAATACAAAGCCAGAACCAACCACAGGCTGATACCTGACACAAGCATGCTAGACAGCACTTACATAAATGACCTATAATATGGAATCCTACTGTAGTAGAAGAATCATTCACCACTTTTCAAATCATCGTATGGCTTATGAGCTTCACTAGCATTGTGAAGTAGGACAGTTTTAGCACCTCTAAAACTTCACCATTGTGAAGAAAAGCACTCTTTTAAGTCTCCTCTCCTCACCAATGCAAGCCAAGCATCTCAACAGGACTACGATCACCTCGAGCAAGTTCCTGGTCAGCACAACCTCAGGCCTTCCACTTCACATGAATCATGCCCACACCAGCCGACTTTCACACTTGCCCACAGGCAATCGTCACATTGGCTAAAATGCATTCATTTTGAATGAGCTCGACAACCTCGAGGCACCTCCAATAAATGTTGCAGACTCCAACACTGAACAGCATAACTTCCCATTTAACCTAGTGGAACTCAACTTATACTCATCCAACTATTATCATCCAAGCCAAACTAAAATCGGGCTTTTTTTTAATCTGTCAACCGATGTAATCTGTAACAAGTGATTTGGGCAAAATGGAGATCGAAATCATGACATTCAACTTATACTCATCCAACTATTATCATCCAAGCCAAACTAAAATCGGGCTATTTTTAATCTGTCAACCGATGTAATCTGTAACAAGTGATTTGGGCAAAATGGAGATCGAAATCATGACATGCAGCCTATACAAAAGAAACATTGACGAGTTGGCAAGTAGCTCGTAAACATACTGTAAAAGGACATTGCACATATAATGTAGAAACAACTAGAGTATCATTGAAAAAAAAAAAGAATAGTTGATTTTCTACAAGCGACAGAAAAAGAAGCACAAAATCAGCCATTCACCTTCTGCTTGAGCCACTGTTAGAGGCACTTGTTGGCCGTTTGCTGACCTCGTCATGTCTAATTGTTTATTTACAAGCTGATCTGGGCTTTTGGAAAGAAAAATGAAAAAACACGATACAGAAACATAATTTTTTACAAAAAAAAAGTTTACTGGGGAAGAGGTTGGATGATTGAACACCGCAGTAATTTAAAAAAGAGATAATCTCAACCACATGCTTCATTGTCACTTGTTTTCTCACTCATAAGATGGGCAGTGTGTGTTGATGATCTCCGAGTTCAAATTAAGTTAAAATGGTTGATGAAGCCCTGTCTGGTATCCGGAGATTATATCTCTCATATACCCTTTCACGGTTTTCAGACCACCAAGTTTCTGCTTGTTGCTCTCCGAACTTTCTTCGACTGCAAAATAAAATCATTCCATGGTTATAAGGCAGGTTTGAGGAACATGGCTTGAATCTTTCTTTTCCTTTCCTTCTGGGAAAACTCAAAAAGATTGAACTTCTAAGGAGCAAAATAATAATAAAAGGAGAGGCAGCAAAATGAGTTTAAGTGCTTTAGTGCAAGCAGCCGCATTACCTGAAGCGCACCCTCTTTAGGTCTCTAGTTCCATCTCGAAGTGTAACCAGTGTAATATAAACACCAGGTTCAAACTGTTCAATCCATTCTGCTTCAACATCAACAGTTGCTGAGCTGGAACTTCTGAATGCTGAAGGAGCATCATTCCCTCGAGGAGTCGCCATTTCTCTAAATGCTGGAGCAGCATCGTTACCTCGAGGAGTTGCTGTTTCCCTAAATGCTGAAGCAGTATCGTTACTTCGAGGAGCTGGAATTTCCCTGTTCTCAGTATTCTCAGATCCCACAATAGGTGCTCGAAGTTCTCCTTGGCCACTGCGCTGTGGATTCATTTTTTTATCCATCATACTTTTGGAGTTTAGGAACTTTGGAGTTGGAGGTGAGCTTAGGTCATTTGGTGGATAAAATACCCTACTTGCCGAATTACCTATTGCAGTTACATTTACCTGTCCTGGAAAAACACTTTTGGATGCAACCACACTAGGGCCATTACTAACGTCATTTGTATTCAGTTCTCCAGCAGAAGCTGTGTGCTGAATATATGATGACCCATCACTTTTTGACAGATCCAATGATTTCATTGTCGTACTGTCATGGATCCCATGAGGAAGTCTTTCAGCCATTTCCTTCAGCTACAAAAAGGAAATAAAGAGCAATAAATCAAATTACCAGCAGTAAAATATAGCATAACCATATGAAAATTCAGTTATGGCTCATGAAGAGAATAGTCTCTAGCAGAAATGAAAAGCTTGGTGAAGCTTTACCAAGGTTCCCAAATCCAGACAACAATCACCAATCACGGTACAACATTAGAATACCAATAGTAGTCTGAGAACAAAATTATTAACTTAGCAAATTGAAGGAGATGAATGGAAGGCTCAAGAAAGAAAATGAAGGCATGCCACTATTCTAGCGTGGAATAGCCCTGATGCAAGTTATATAGCTGCCGGACCCATTGCAAGGTACAGCATCATCAAACTATATCTGATTTCCAATATTTCCTCCTCTACACATGAAAAAAAAAAATGTCAAAAAGTGACATGCCTGACAAAGTTAATGTACTGCAAACTTGGGAGATGATCACTGCAATGCATGTAATAAATTTAAATATGTACATTTTGTGTGAATGATAAAGATCTACCATAGTGGTAGTTGAAACTTGAAATCTTTTGAATAGACTTACAATTCTATTCTGTTAGGGTCATTTTTGTCATTTAAGGTATCTCCATGCTCTTGAATAATATAGTGTTTTCGAATACATTGTCATTGCATGGATTTGATATGTCAAGCATATTACACGTCTAGAAATGGAACTACAAACGAAGCATAAAGAATACAGTTTCTTTGCTATTAGATCAGTTTGATTTGTGCAAAGTATTGAAATTTCAACAAGTTCTACTTGTTTTGGAAACCAAATATATTGCTGCAATCAACCCCTAGTCAAGGTTGACCATGGTCTGAGATTTTGAAATTTGATCAATATATTTGAATAATGCAGCTCATGATTGGAGATAAGGTGTCAAGTACGATAGTTGACAGTGGAAGAAGCCCAAATAGATCGAGGTCGACTAGGCATTTGGTGTTGGTAGAAGTCAAAAGTTCAATAAGGAGTTAGCAAGGTAGAAAGTCCAAGTGGGAACACTCAGTTGATGGGAAGTCCAAGTAGATCAGGTAGGCATTGGGAAGTCCAACTAGTGTAAGCAGTAGAAAGTCTTGATAAGTCGTGGAAGATCGGGTGTTAGGCACATGAGATGAAGTCCTGATAAGTCATGAACGAACTAGATATCAAGTAGTTGTCGTGGAAGTCTATGTAGATCATGAAGCACTAGATGCATGGCAAGGGAGGAAGTCTAGGAAGGTTAAAGTCCTAGAGACTCTAAGCAGTTTGTTAGCCAGGTGTGAAAGTCCTAACGGTTGTGCAAGTGGAAGTCCTCGTTGTGAGACTGGGCAAGTGAAAGTTTTGGTGGTGACGTTGAGAAAGTGGAAGTGCTCACGATGAGGCTAGGCAAGGGGAAGTCCCAAAGGAGTATAACTCTAGGCAATGGAAGTCTTAGCAAGCCAAGGTTGACCTATGGTTAGGGAAAAGGAAGTCCGGGTACCTAGATACTGGGCAATAGGTGGTCTCAAAGATGAGGAGTCTCTGGTAGGTAGGTTGAGGTCAATTCGATATTGGACAAGGTTCAAGTTTTGGTAAGTCAAAATCGACATGTATTAGGAAAAGGAGGAAGTCCCAGAGATATGGGGTCTCTTGACACGACACTAATCCGGCCTTGGTAATGTTGGAACCACAGTGACAATCGACTAAGGGAAATGGTCTAATTGACTAATGAATCTGAAACTATGAAGTTGTGGTTTGGATGGATTCAAAGTTTGAGCAATCGATTGGGGCTAATGGCAATCAAATGATCAACTAGTCAACTCGTCAATTGACTCAGGCTAAAATGCCAATGAACAGAATGTTTCTGTTCAGGGACTAGTCAATTGAGCACTTGGTAGGTGCACGAAAGTCAACTAAGCAGTCGATTGATGACTCAGTTAGTAGACGACGTGGACAATTGAAGCAAATGACAAGGTCATAATCTAGAGGATTCAATCGTGGTTTTATTTGGTCCAGTTGACTGATTAAAAAGTCAGCGGTATGACTCGTCGACTGAGCAGTTGGCTGGTGCATGGCAATCGATTGAGTAGTCGATTGATGACTCAGTCAACAGACGACGTGAACAATTGAATCAATCCAGAGAATTCAATAGTGGCTTTATTTGGTTGTCCAGACTGATGAACCAATCAACAGAATAACATGTCCATCTCCAAGCAAAACAAGCCACATGTCATAGAGGAATGACTAATAATCAGCAAGGAGTCGACTGATCAACAACAAACAATCGACTAATCATTCATGAATAGAAGACTTATAAAAGCTAATCTAATGGAGATTTCGAGAAAAGCACTCGTGATCGGTTCTGAGAAGAGCATTATTGCATTCCAAGGCCTTCGTGAGTAACATACAACAATCTACATAGACCAAAAAGCAACCAAAGAACCAAGCAATTTTTCCTTATGCAACTTTTGTCATTCTTGCATCTATTGTGTTATTCACTTATACTTTTGGTATTTGGTTATACTTTAGTATTGCCTTTGTGTTTGTTGTAAACAACAGGAGGAACTGTAAGACTTTTCTCTGCCTTTGGAAAATAAGAGGAGGAAGTTTACAGTGTTACCGTGAGTAATCCACTGACGAATCATAAGTCATGGAGTAGGAACCAACGGTTCTAAACCACGTAAATAGGGTTTGCTTTCTCTCTACTTGTATTTTTGTATATTTCCATTGCGTACTAACATTTTTATAGAAGAACAAAAATCAAATGAACACCAAAAATTAAACGTGTCTATTTACAACCCCCCCCCGCTCTCA
>JBBUKS010000104.1:12354284-12368282 GCA_038050645.1 Hedychium gardnerianum | reverse complement strand
GTAATTTTGTTGATAGCTCGGCTATCAATATACATGCGCCACGAACCATTTTTTTTGGCACTAGTAGGGTAGAGACTGTACAAAGGCTCATACTCTTGCGAATATAGTCTCGTCTCAATAGCTCCACAACTTGTCGTTGTAGTTCTTCGGCATGGGCTAAGACGATATGCTGGCCGGTTAGGCAAGCTTGACCCCGGAACGAAGTCAATATGGTGCTGAATATCTCTCATAGGGGGAAGTCCTGGAGGAAGGTCTTCGACCATCAAATCAGCAAAGTCGGACAAGAGTTGCTGCACCTCGGCGGGTAGATCCAAGTCTAGGTCTATTGCATTGCTTTCGCAAGGAAGCAAAGCATAGACCACACTTTCGTACTTCATCTCGTTCAAAAATCTGGACATAGAAAGTAGTATAGAGTTATTGGTTATCAAATTTGAAGGGGCTCCTTTTCGTTGGGGAATACGATATTCCTCCCTTTAATGTTGAGGGTGTAGGTGTTTTTCCGTCCATTGTGGATGACGCTGCGATCATATTACCAAGGTAGTCCTAACAGTACGTGACACGTGTCCATTGACATAACATCAACGCCTATCTACGGTTACCTCACTTCCTTTGCTCAGTCATGACAGTTTGTAGGGTTTTGGATGACGATCCGTCTTCAATTGTAGCTTTTGAACAGTTTCTTCAGATACAATGTTTTCACAGCTTCAACTATCAATGATCATCTTGCAAATGTGTGAAATATGTTGGTTCTCAACCAATCCTCTTTCAATTCTTCCTTGGGGATCAGTAGGCTCTTGCGTACGACGAGAGTCTCATGACTATCACCATAAAGAACCTCATCATCCATATCGTCATTGTAAATCGTCTCATCAATCTGTTCGGGTTCATCCTTCATGTTTTTCTCAACGAGTCTTGTTTTTTTGACTTGGGGATTTTTACAATCCGAAGCTGGATGCCTTTATTCACCACATCGAAAACACTTGATAGGGGTCTTAGGGTTACCTTGTGGTGGCTGCTGGGTAGGGTGCAACTCCTGAGGGCGAACAACTTGATTGTTTTGATCACTCCTAGTTGTTGGTCTTCGGTTTAGCTGGTTTTCAACCATCAGTGCTCGCTGATAAGCCTCCGAAACGGTCCAGAGTGAGTGGAGGCTTAGGGAATCTTGTAAGGGCTGATCTAATCCCTCTAAATAGTGTGCTACCTTTGCTCCTCGGTCTCGGATAGATTGTTCTGAGCAATAAACTGATAGAATTCTTCCGTATAGTCGTCGACGGTTCTAGCTCCTTGTCTCAACGTATGGAGTCGTTGAAACAACGTTTGCGTGTAGCCGAAGGGAAGAAAGTGACTTTTCATCATTTTTTCTCAATCGGTGATTTTGGATTTACCTTGTCTCTCTCATGATCGTCGAGTTTGATCCCACCATGCGGAGGCTCGGCCTTTGAACTTGATGACACCCAATTTTACTTTGACGTGATCAGGTACTTGTACTCGAAATTCTTTTCTACTTCGTTGATCCAATCAACGAAACCTTCCGCTTGTAGTATGCCAAAAAAATCAGGAATATCAACTCGAAAACCAAAGTCCCCATATTATTCCTCCCGACCACAGTGTTCTTGGTATGGAGTACGATGGTGATATGGATTCTTGAAGGTTGACTCAGAGTTATGATCAGAAATCTCACGATCTTTAAAATCTCGCGCTACCAGACACTGGGTTAATTCTGTAACTTGTTTCTGTAAATCCTCAATCATTATTGCATCTTGAACGCTACGATCACGGTGCAGGGCTTCCTTAATTGGAACCTGCATATTGCGTAATGAGCTCTGATACTAACTAACGCCGAGCAGAATATAGATTATTCTGGGGCGTGAAGTTTCAGAGGGATTGACGAGAAAATAAGAGAGAAATAACACGGAGTAGCCGAAACTAGGCTTAAAACCTTATCACAAAATCAAGAGCGAGAAGAAAAAAGAGATGTAGCCGTAACGTTGCTTAAGCGAAACAACTTGATTCAATATCAAAAAACTTTTCCCCTATATTATCTAAGCATAGGCTTATATAACTCTCAAGACCCTCAAAAAGATCTAAACAGAAAATAACCAACGAGACTTAGTCCCCTAATCTTAAGGGACTAAATAGAAAGAGTTTGTTTAAAAGGTCAACTAGGGATAAGGACAAGACTAGCTATAATTAAGGAAAAAACTAACGGATTTTAATAAAATAGATAATCAATTAAGAAAAATCCAAAAGATGCGGATTCAAGACTCTCGCAGCCCATGTCGTGCTTGCCCACACAACCAAGCCATGTTGGGTTCGGTTAGGCCTCGTTGTCATGCGTGTCTCATTTGGATCCCCTTTTGCATCACAAAGTCAATTGAATTAAAATTTGAAACAATGAAAATATAAAAATATCTCGATTGCCCATTATACATTCCTAATATTGTGCGTTGGATGAGAACTTTAGTTCTATAGCTCCTTCTAAGATTAATTCAGGATATTTTAAGACACATCAAATAATGCTCTCTAAATATTTTAGAATTAGAATGAATCTTGATTAATCATGAGTTGGACTTTGTTTGACATAATTAAAACTAGAACAAGTATATGTATACAATATAAGAATGTATTTCAATTTCTTTACGACTATTGGTGTTTTGGTTGGTGCATCTCTTTCCCTCTCCTTTCTTTTAAATCTAGCATCTTGATTAATCTTTTTTATCCTAATGATAAAAAATACAATATAACAATTTTTGATATTTTGGTTTCTTATCTAAAAGATCAACCATAGATGCTAATTATTTTAGTAAAACAACAAACAAACAACACAGAAGGATTTTGTTTATGATTTTGATTGACTAAGAATAGACTTGCATTAAAGTTCCTAGACAACTACTATTTTAGGTTTTATAGAAGAAAGAAATGTAGTTATATTAATGTAATAAAGATACATGTATTAGAATTTATTATTAATGTTAGAGTTACTTGGAGCATTACAAATTATTTTCAATAGTTATACATTTACATCAAGAGTTAAGTCAAAGTCTCAATAATTTTACATTAGTGCTTGATGAATTATGTAATCATATATAAGATATACTTTCTTAGTATTCGCTATATATAGATGATTTGGTGATGAGATTGTAATTAGATTAGATTTAAAACATGAATTTTGTAGAAAAATTAGAAGCCAAAGGTTTTAATATAAACAAAAAAAAAAGGATATATGAAATGAAATTTTTTAATTACAAAACTAATGAATGGAATAGTTAAGATGGATAGAAATGAAATCTTTGAGAGTAAGACTTATCGATAGCTTAAATTTATTATTGAAAATATTAAAATATTTATGAAGATATTATTCATACTAAAAAAAAGTGAACACAATGGACCGTTTGGAGTCTTATGTGATCATCCTACCTTGTTTGGGTGAGAAAAAAATCTTCTCTATTCTGTACGGATGAGAGTGTTAGCTATTACAAAATAATATGAATAAAGAGTTAATGAAACAAAGATTAGAATGACAAGATAGGTATATGGAGATATTAGAAAGTATAATAAGTAAAATACTAATATGTAAGAGCGATTTGGGGTAGATCTAATAAATGATAAAAGAGCAGCCCGGTGCACGAAACTCCCGTAAATGCGAGGTCTTGGGGAAGGGTTAGACCATATTGGGTCTATTACATGCAGCCTGACCCTGCATTGCAAGAGGTTTCCGCGGCTCAAATTTGTGACCTCTAGGTTACATGGTAACAAGTTGCGCCAAGGCTCCCCTTCTAATAAATGATAACATGATACAAAATATGCTAAGGTAATACGAGCATGTTTAAGGGCAATCAATATATTTTATATCATAAAAAAGTTAAATCTATTAGAGTAGAATGTAAAAGAGTTAAGAGGAAGACCAAAGAAACATTTGTGACAACAACAATCAAGCTTTTATCCCACTAAGTGAGGTCAACCATATGAATCCTCCTATGTCATTAGACTTCATCCCCTACTATATCATCATTTATATTTAAATAAATTTTATTTGGTTTATCATTGCTAACAAAGTATTTTTTTGGTCTCTCTTACTCTATTAATGTGCATATTTATCATAGTCTCCTATTGCTTAAATGGGACATTTATTGGTTGCATTTTTTTACATGAATAATATCTTTTAAATGGGATATAACCAATCCCAGTATTCATAAATATTTTAAATATCTCTCAAAGTTTTTCCACAATAAGTGCAATCCTAACTTTCTGTCAATGTTCTCATTTCTTATCCTATCCATCCTCGTATGTGCGCATATTCACCTTAACATCCTCATCTATGCGAGTCTCAATTTTTCACTCGTGCGCTCGTTTCATAGCCCAATATTCAATTCTATATAATATTAAAGTTCTAATCGCCATTTTGTAAAACTTTTCTTTCAGCTTTAAAGACACGCTCACAAAGAACACTTGATGCTCTCCATTTCAACAATCCTACTCGTATCCTATGTAAAATATCTTTATTAACCATTCTATTATTTTGCAAAAACGCAAAAGCTCTTAGTTATAGGTAACTCGTCTTGTTATGTCTATTACTACTAAACTTAAATTTTATATATTCTGTCTTTACTCTACTAAGCTAACCTTTTTCCTCTTCAAGATTCAAGCTTAACATTTACTCTTTCACTTTCACATGTTTATCGATTAAAACAATATCATCTGCGAACATGCACCATGATAATGCATTTTAAATGTGTGCAGTAAATTCATCCATAATTAGTATAAAAAGATATGAGCTTAAAGCTAATCCTTTTGTAACTTTATCTTTATAGGAAATATTTCAGTTAATCCGCTTGTAGCCTTCACTCTTATCTTTGCAGCTTCGTACATATCCTTAATTATTTCAATATATGCTACATTAACAATTTTCTTTTCTAAATTTTTTCATATAATTTCTCTCGGGACTTTGTTATATGTTTTTTCGAGGTCAATAAATACTATGTGTAAGTCTTGTTTTTTTTTTCTATATTTTTCAATAAATTATCTGAGAACATGTATATCTTCTGTTGTCAACCTCTCAGACAAATGCAAATTGATTTTTGATCACTTTAAGCTCCTTAAACTTTTTTTATTACTCTTTCCCATAACTTCATGCCCTTTTACTTCACATAATTTTGTGCATCTCTTTTGTTTTTACGGGAACTAGAGTATATATTCTCCACTAATTAGATATTTTTTTTTATTTCTAATATTTGGTTGAATAACTTTTTAAGTCTTCAATATCCTACTTTCCTAGGTATTTTCATACCTCTATTAGAATATCTTTCGGTGCAACCTCTTTTCTATTTTGCATCCCATTTAATGTTTGTTTTACTTTTGAAATTTGAATTCTCTGATAAAATTTTAAATTTCTATATTCTAACCTACTTAAGTTTCCTAAGCTAAGTTAGTTACCTAAACCTTCATTAAAAAATTAATGAAAATACTTCTATTGCTCCTTTATTTCCTCATCCTTCACTAGTCCATATTGAATTTATCTTTAATGCATCTTATTTGGGTAAGAACCCTTATTTTTTTTCTCTCACTTTAGCTATTCTATAGGCCTTTTCCCCTTCTTTTGTATAAGTTGTTAATACAAGTGTTCGAAAGCTTCATTCTTAGTTTCACTATTGTTTTCTTGGCTTTTTTCTTCGCTACTGTATACTTTTTAAAAGTTTTTTAAATTTTTTACAAATGTATAGTAATTTATAGGCTCTTGTTTTTTTCTATCACTTTCTCCTTTTCTCCTATACTTTCTCATTCCACTACTAAGATTCTTTATTTGTAGTGTTCATCCTCTTCACTCATCGAGTAGGCCTTGTCCATTGTTTTCAACTTTGTTGTTAACTTATCTCATGTCGTATCGGTCCATGTATGTCTTCTAATTCTTGTACTTCTACCCTCTCCTTAAAGATATGTTGGGTGACATTTTTCCAAGGATGACCTAGCAATCTTTACAATTTTTTCTATCCTGCTTCCGGACCATAAGAAAAGCAATTTACAACTTATTGTTCTACTTCTAAATGTAACCAGACATTCTCTCTTTTTGAACAATATATTAGCTATTATAAATTGATATGCTATCACAAAATCCAATATAGCTTTTCCTTCTTTATTTCTTGTTTAAAACTGTAGCCTCCATGTATCCTATCATATTCCTCATTTCTTACTCTTACATGCTCATTTAAATCTCCTCCTATTAAAATTATCACGTTTGTCAATTTTTTTTTATGCTATCTCATCTAGGTCTTCCCAAAATCTATATTTATTGTCTTCATCTAATACTACTTGAGATGTATATATGCTAATTACATTAATAAATTTTTTTTTGCTACCACTATTGTGAGAGATATTATCCAATCTCTCTTCCTAACTACTACTATTTTGTCTCTTAACAAACTATCTACAATAATCCCTATTCCATTTCTCGTTTTATTTTTTTCCTATATATCATAATTTAAAACCTGAATTTTCTATTATCTTTGGCTAATTCTTTTCCTAGTCATTGTTTTTACAATCTCTATTGATTTATAGGCGAGCGTTCCTATATTTTATGTTCCAAATTCGAGATAATTAGTATTCCTATGATGTTTGTTTTTATCCAACCGAAGATGTGATAACTCTTGCATATTTAATACTATACCAAATTCTCATGGAGATATAACAGTCTTTGTTGAGACGTTGTGGTTAAACCCTGCAACACATTCCTTTCAGGGAGCAACCAAAGAAACATTAGTCAATGTTATAAAATGATTTAATTAGTTTTAATATTCCTAATTATATCCTTGCACAATGGTTAGAGGGATAAGATTTATGATTAACACCCTTGGATGATGAATTCTTAATAATGATTTTATTCTAGTAACCGAAATATTAATAATATGATAAAATGTTGTTTTGAAACAAAGAGGAGCTTTTAAAATCTTTTGTAATTTTTGCACGCCCTTTAGGCTAAAACAATTTTATTTATTATGATCCACCATATTTTATGGACCGGTGTATTGGGATTTTAAAATTAATATAGGAAAAAAATTGAAAATGCATAATTGTAGATGTTGTTGATACTAGAAAAGGAAAAATAAGAAAAATACTCTTATGATAGCTATGAGGTAAAACTTCATTAATAATAAAATAAAAGAAAATAGGGTTACATCAAAAGTGAGAGTTTAAGATGGATAAGATGGACAAAAAGAAAGAGAAAGTAAAAATTGCAAACCTTATTAGGCGATATGAGATTATGACAAATATGCACATTAATCAAGCAAGAAGAAGATTAAAGAAGACTTGGTTAGCAACAATAAAATAATATGAAATTTATTTAAATATGAATGAGGATATAGTAGAGGGTTGAGCCCAACGGTATATGAGGATCCATTTAACTGATATCACTTAGTCGGCTTGGTTGTTGTTATATTTATAAAAATGATTTAGTTTATTTGGTAGCCTTTCACAATATTCATAAGGTAATGTAGCCAACCCTAAATAGTTGGGACAAACAAGCCTAGAGGATGATGATTTGATCCATTAGGACAAGCTGAGTTAATGTACCTGATTATATTCCTCTGTGCTAGCTGCTTTTTTGATGAGTCATTGATCTGTTGATTAATTAATTAGGAATTTGGTGGCTCATTTGCCCTTTGCTGAAATCTACATTTCAGATTGCCTTTAAATGGACCTTGCTTGTTAATTTCTTTAATCAGGCGTATTATTCTCCTAGCCTGAACAGTTTGTGTTCCGGAAAGGAAGCATTAGCTCATGTTTGAAAGATTTAACACTAACATCTACTTAAGCTACTCTTTGAATCTGTAGCACTTGTTAGGATTTTTTTTTATTGAATAATTGCAGAATTTTTAACTGTGAAGTAATTGTTGTTACAGGTTGTTGCTTTGGTTTGTGATTTCGTAGGTTCACCTGGATCATTAACTTCAAGGCTCAACCACTATGAAGTTGAAACTCTTTTTCATGAGTTTGGTCATGCTCTTCATTCTCTTCTCTCGAGAACGGTACTTAAAATTGGTCAACTTTTGCTTCACCTTATTCTTTGTTGTTGATACGTTCTTTATTTACATTGACATATCTAATTATTACTTCTCAGGATTATCAGCATTTCTCTGGTACTAGAGTTGTTCTTGATATTGCTGAGATACCTTCAATCCTTTTTGAGTAAGATAAAATTAGTCTCTTGGTTTGTTATGTTCGGTGCAATCGATCACATGCAATAGCCTTATCAGAGTAATGCTTTTTATTGTGATTTGGACTAAACACTCAAATTATTGATTATTGGTTTCAATATGCTAATTGGTGTTAGTTTGAGGCAGTTGAAGACAAATATAATCTTCGTTGTTTATATATGTTGTTTATCTATGCGATCATGTAGTTTTATAATGTACAAGACTTATGAAGCTTTCAATATCTACAAAGAAATAGGATTTGACTAGTGTAGACAACGATTATATCTATTAGAACTAGTGTTTAAAATATCGTCCCGTGTCGCATGATACGGACGAAAAATTCCGTTTCGCTCGTCGACTGAAACCGGCACTGGCGTGTCGAGGAACCGTAGCCATGGAGGCGCCTCGGAGGCCTAGCGGTCGCTGTGGAGGGCTTGAGGTCGCCGCGAAGGCCACAAGCGGGTCTTGTGGGTCGCCGCAGAGACTATGTGCGGGCTTCGAGGCCGCCGCGAAGACCATGCGCAAGCTTCGCGTTCGCAGCTGGCGCAGAACAGGGCGCAGAACAGCAAGAAACTTATGCTTTTAATTAAATAACTTTCTTTAATCATTTCAATTAACTCCTAGCTATAGTTGGGATAATTTAAATAGATTTAATTAAACTCTAATAAAACTAACTATAATTGGGATAATTTAAATAGATTTAATTAAACTCTAATAAAATTATTTATTTTTAAAAAAATATCGAAACTATACCGGCGTGGCACGATACGATACCGAAACTGTATTGTTCCGGTCTAAAACTGAAACCTTGGCATGGGTCAAAATTTTAAACCTTGATTAGAACTATGAGAGATATAACCAGATAGATAAAGGAAGGTGAACAACATTTAACTTGCAAATGAGCTCTTATTCTTGTTAATGACTTAGCAAGGTCAATTAAAAATTATTAGTGCAGCAAGAATAAAATAAGCAAGAATACCAATGCTAACAAGCCGATGTAAAGTGGTTCAAAACTCTTGTACCTACTCCACAACCTATGGCTCTTGAGTAAGTCACTCCTGAAAACTCACTAGCTTTTGTCCTTCTCAAATCTTCTTGAGGTGAAGAAACCTACCTTCTTTACAAGATGAGGATCAAATAAAGCTTAGGAGATTAAGGCTAAAGATTACACAAAGAGAGCTTAGGAGATTAAGGCTAAAGATTAGACAAAGAGAGCTCAGAATATTAAGAACAATAAGTATAAACATAAGCCTTTGAATGCTCTTCGTGGTCCTCCTTTTATAGCCTTCAAACATCTTCAGCTTCATTTTCTCTTCTATTGTTTTGTTGCCGATCAATTGATTGGATCCACCTTCGTTGATTGTTTTTTTTCGATTTCTATATGTTTCACTCTACTAACAATTATCTCAATTGATTTGGCTTCCACTATTAGTTAATTGTTTTCCTGTGAACCTTAGGTCATCATAGTATTGTCGCATATTATTCCCACTCAGCTTTGTCAGATTCAATGGCCACCTTCAACTTTTCAATTGAGTCATCAATGGACTGCCCATTTGACTTAGTCACGAACAAAAATATTCTATTAATTGATCAGATTGTGTCAACTGCCTAGTTGACTTAATCATTTGTTGACTGAATCCTACTCTTTAGTAGAATGGGTCATCGACCACGACCACCTAATGGTCAAGTTTTCACGTAAGTTGAGAATTACTACGAGTTGCAAGTTATCTCAAGTCATTAAAGGGTTTACTTTGTAGTACATTTCATCGAAAGGTCGCCTTTCGTCATGTTACTTATCCCTTTGATGCACTGAGCCCTCAGGTTGATCCACGTATTCTCCTTCACTTTTCACCTATGTAACTTGCCGCTGAACCTCGATACTCCTCATTTTATGGTCCCTCAAATGTATCATAATATCCATCTTCAATCTCGTGTGTACCTTGAGTCACCAAGTCAATCTCTAACCTTTGCATGCCAAATCTCTGCACGTATTCAACCAAGCTTCTACACAATTTCATACACACATTAGATAAAAACAATAATTAACTTAAACCTTCTGCCCACAGATCAAAATTGATCACTTACAGTATGATTGCATTAATAATCCCCTTTTTAATGTTTGATAATACATTTAATTTAGCCCTTGCGGATGTAGTTGAGTTGGTACTCGGGCAGGGCTTGCCACCATAGAGGCATGGTTCGATTTTCGACAGGTGCAAATATTGCTTCGGGTTATCTCGTGCCCCTTGTTTAGGAAGGTTGCTCGGCTAAGACTAAATAAGCCCCCGTGATTTATCCCCTTCCAAAGTGTGTGAGGCTACCCTGGAGGGGTCTCTAAGGTGACGGCTTCACCTTTTGCTACCCGATAATACATTTAATTTAGGAAAAATTACAAAATAAATTGAGACCTAAACTAGCTTCAATAGAGCTAAGAATTTTCTAAGAAGAGAATAAGTCTCTAACTTAAACTATTCCTCTTTTCCCCCTTGAGAAACATTAAAAATATTGCACAATACACAATATAACTTATGAAGTATCATTAAGTTGTATTCCTAATCCTCCAAACATATCTAAAACAAATAAACAAGTCAACATGATCAAAATCAGCCTAAGAAGTTCATTGCTGAACCTTCTGCACAATTTTGCAATCATGTTTGTTTTAAGTGTTACAACACAATAATTTTTCATGAAAATTCATCATAATTTTTAAATTTGGTACAAACATGAAAATCAATCAAAAGTTTCAATAATTATTAAATTTCAAGTCTTTGTTTTGAGATCTAAATTTTGAAAAATCGTAATCCACCTTAAGTTTTTAAACATGAATTTATATTTTCAAAATAATTTTTTTAAGTATGACCTAAAAGCCAAATGCATACTATCAATACATTTATCAATGCATTAGTCTTTCCCATAGTTGGTCAATGATTACCATCTTAAATACTTATGGTTCATTAAATTGCATCACAACAAACATTGTGAACCAATAACATCATCCTAACATCTCATTTAATATTTATGTTCCTCAAATCAAGTTCAACCTATGTTTTTAACTGAAATGTAAATAAGGTATTACTAACTTTGATATGTGATCTAGCAAAGTAACAAGTCAAGTATACTAGATAAGATTTTGTAAGACCCGATCAAATTTACTAAATACTCTTTTGGTATCCATTTCCTACATATCTTCTTTGTCTTATATTGCCCCTAGCAATTAGACAATGATATGTCTTGTCATTCTTAGATTCTTTGTATCCTAATCCATTCTTGCTAAAATTTACTCTTTGGCTATTTATTATCATGTTAGCCGACCCCATCTAGTGGGATAAGGCTTGGTTGTTGTTGTTGGCTATTTATTATCATGTTCAAGGATTTATAGCCTATGACAACTTTCTAGGGTCGTTCTTTAGCTATTTATTTGTTTCTTCAACCCCTTGTTCTCTACTTCTAAATAAAGCAATTTATTATTATGAAGTAGAGTTTTGTAATCTTTGTTCTAAAATCCCTACAAATTTTTTGAGATGCACATTCTTTCTCTTAGGCATAATGATCTATTAAACTAGAAATTACATCTAATAATTAGATCTTTATCTCACTTAACTGATAAATTCTTTACATCATTGAATTATCCGAGTCATATAATTGAGCTCCCCCTTGACTTGAGCTCTCGTTTTCTTTCTCAGATGGTGTTGAGAGTACTCCATCATTGTTGACAGGGAGGGCTAGAAAGGTTCTATTCTTAATTTCCTCCTCTTCCTTTGATGAGGAGTTATGATCCTACTTGTCTTACCATGTAGCCCTCTTCATTACTATTTATCGAAGAAAGATATTAATGATAATTTTGGAATAAGACTTCTCTTCTTCTTATCCTTCCCCCCTTCTTGCTTACCATAAGAGCTGCTGCTCTTTTCTAGGATTTTCTTCTTCCACCGTTCCTTCTCATTTAGATTCATGCAATTTCATTGTAGAAAGCAAATCTTCTAGTGTGCTTACCTCAAGGTTCCTTGATATGTAGAAAATGTCTACCTAGAAGTCCATTAAGGTATCCTTGGCAAACCGTTCAAGACACTTCAGAGTACCCGAATTTGACATTGTTTCTCTAGTGTTCAACAAGGCATTAATGAGCTTGTTACACCTTGAATGTAGTTTGGCTATGGTTTCTACTTGCATTTTAAATCTATTGATTTGAGATCTCCAGTAGGTCACGTTTGGCTAACTTTGCCTCTCTAGTTCATTCGTAAGCTCCTTGGTGGAATCATAAGCTCAAATGTGATTGATCTTATGTGGGGGAAATACTAAGAAAATGATGCTCCTTTTTTTGATTTGTCGTGCACTCATTCCTTTGCTCCTTTCTCCATCTTTTTCCATCCATGATCTTGTCATCAGTATCCCTTTAACACTTCAAAACCATTTTGAATAATCAGAGTTATATTGAAATCCATTTTGAAAAATGCTTTGATCGAGAGTTTCCACATGGGGAATTCTCCTTCGAACTTTGGTGGATAGATATTCAATCTGATCATTGATTCGTTGGCAGTTAGTCCTCTGATAGTGACTTCACCACTTGTTAGGACCATGAGGGATGTGACCGAACAACTAGAGGGGTGGGGGTGAGTGCAAGGGTGAACAACGTTAACCTGCAAATGAAATGAAATGTATTCTTACTTTTGCTAATGATTTACCAAGGTGAATTTACAAACTATCACTGCAATGGAGATAAAACAAGCAAGCAGATAAATGCTAACAAGCTGATGTAACATGGTTTTGAATTCTCGTTCCTATTCCATCTCCTATAACTCTTTGGCGAGTCACTTTCAAGAGTCTACTAGCTTTTCTCCTTCTTGGACTTCCTTTTGAGGTGGCAAAACCTTTTGTAATCTTCTTTACAAGATAAGGAACAAACTAGGCTTCTAATGTCTTCCATGGTCCTTTTTTATATCATTCAAACATCTTCAACTTCAATTTTTGTTCTCTTATTTTGTCTAAGATCACTTAACTGGATTAAACATTAGTTGATTGGATTTATGATTGCTACAAGTTTCAACCTTCAACAACTACCTCAGTCGAGCAACTTTCACCATTAGTTTATTGATTTTCTAAATAGCTTACCTTTGTCGAGTGGCTTCCACCATCAGTCGACTATGTTTCTATATACTTTAGGTCATTCAGCTATTGTTACTCAGCTTTGTTAGGTCAACAACTACCCCCAACTTTTTATCTAAGTCATGGGTCGACTGGATCATGCCATCATTAGACTAACTTCAGTCTAGTCGACTACTCAATCTTTAGAAATATTTTATTTGTTAGCTAATCAAATCGAGTCGATTGCCTAGTCGACTCAACCTCCAATCGACTCAATCCTACTCTTCAGTCGACTACGACTCCTAATGGTTGAGTTTTCGCCTAAGTTGAGAATTACTTTCTTCTCTTGGGTTACAAGTCTCTCAAATTACTTATGATTTTACCTTGTTAGGTTACTTGACCATAATTTAAATTTTTTATCTCAATGTCAAACCCATGATCGAGCCCGATCACACGATTGCATCAACAAATTCTATGTCATTTAATAAATCAGTAAAAGAGACAAAATCAAATTATTTTCTTATATATTAATTACAAGATATACTAATTGGGTCGGCTTTTCTGATCCAGTGACATTCATCATCACTTTAGGGACATTCAAATGGCTGTTATAGGAAATTTATGAACCAACTATAATTTCAATGAAATATCAACAACAACAACAACCGAGCCTTATCCCACTATGTGGGGTCGGCTATATGGATCCTTTTACGCCATTGAGCTCTAT
>JBBUKS010000104.1:12335263-12351841 GCA_038050645.1 Hedychium gardnerianum | reverse complement strand
TAAACGAGCTTAGTTCGAGCTCGGCTCGAAAAAAGTTCGTTTAAAAATTAAACGAGCTTAGTTCGAGCTCGTTTAAACTAATTAGTTATAATAATTGATAAGACATTATTATTATTATATATATATAAGATAAACGAGCCTCTTAACGAACACGTTCGCGAGCCTGTTAACGAACATGTTCGCGAGCTTGTTAACGAACACGTTCACGAGCCTCTAAACGAACACGTTCGTGAGCCTGTTAACGAACACGTTCGCGAGCCTGTTAACGAACACGTTCGCGAGCCTATTAACGAGCACGTTCGCGAGCCTCTAAACGAACATGTTCGTGAGCTCACGAACCAAATACTGTTAAGCTCGAGCTCGGCTCGACAATGTTTTCGAGCTCGAAATCAGGCTCGAGCTCGGCTCGTTAACTTAATTGAACGAACTTTTTTTCGAACCAAGACCCGAATAGCTCGTGAATGGCTTGGCTCGTTTACACCCCTAACTATGGCCTCCTCTCATTCCCTTTCTCCCTCTTCCTTTCTCATTTCTTATGCCCAAAGCCACACACGTTCTGGTGTCACTATGTTGGCCTCCTGCACCCAATGCATGAATGCCTCAATATCATTGTTGCCCTTATCTCTTGACCTCTCCTCTCTCTTTTTGCAAATTCCTTTCCCCACATCACCCTCTCCACACGAGGACTTTGATGGGCAATCAATCTCCCCTCCTTGGCACCATGATGTGCATGGTTCTCTCCTACCTCATCATTGTAGGTGGAGTTTGTATTTAATATTTGGGTTGTATTGCGGTAATTCTATCAAGATTTGATCACATTGAGTTATTTAACAATTCCTAGATGTTATGTCATTATCGTATTTAGTTAACATAAGCTTTTCTCAGTTGTTTAGATACTTGTATTTGTAGATACTCACTCAGGGAACAATACTCACTTAGGGAACAGGGAACACACTGACCTTGTTTGTAGAATTTTGAACCTTTACATGGTGTATATTCGAGGTGGGTAAATTTATATTTAGATTCACTTTATGTTCTTTGTGCATGAATTAAATATGTAAAAAGACTATTTATGTTGCTACTGAAAATAAAAAGAATTAAATTGATACTAGATTAGTAAAATAGGTTCTAAATAGGGGATTAATTAAATTTCTTTGTTGTATACATGTAGGTGATCATGTAGGAATTAACACGGGGAGAAGTTATTTTCAGAAGAAAAAAAAATGATACTTTGATGACTATTCATTTGATACATATCTTTAAACTATGATTTATGTGGTGATACTTGTATACCTCTTTGATGCTATAAATTCGTATCTAAGTAATCTGCTAATATGTGGTTAAATTAACACAACAACATTTATTAAAGGATGATTTAAGTTAATCCCGCAAACTAATTTTTAAATCAAATATGAACCCAAGGTGAATAATATTGTGTACCAGACTTAAAGTGAAACCACGATTGTAACTGGAGAAAATAAATACTAAAAAGTGAAAATTTTGGAGCCTTGCATTTTATTTTTATTGGATTTATTAATCAAGGCTAAAAGATGATAATTAAAAGTAGAATTTTTACGATAAAAGACTAAATTTTACTTGTGATAATTGATAATAAGCAGATTGATTTGTGATAATCAATGATGATAATTAAAAATAGATCTATCTATAATAAATAAATGATGACAATTGAGTTGCTATAATTAAATATAAATATTGGTATCATCCTAAAGAATGACAGTGTATAATGGATTAACTGAATGTGGAAGCGGAATGGGATTACTTCAAAAAAGAATTTTAATTGTTATTTCTTTGAACTCTTAACTTAAAATATCATATGCATACATATATATCTTATCACCTATTTTATAAATTTGTGCTCACTTTTAGAGTTCTTTAGCCTCCATGAGCGGTATCATTGTAGCAATCACGTTATTTATCATGGTTTCTTCCGAGATATGCATTTTATTTTGATTTTGTATTGCCAAAAGGCATATGTATATGCAGCCACATATGAAATGCTTTTTAAAACAAGAAAAATAGGATACAAATTCGAGACTATTCAAGAAATTACAAATTTTGAAGGCAACAAAATCTTCAAAGAAAGATAACAAGAAAACACCGAGAAAAAAAAAATAGAAGCAAACTGGAAGCAAGCATAATATGATCTTCATGGAGACTGACTCTAACAGGAATCTTAGATAAAGGAAAATTTCACTTTTTTCATCTTTTGTACTATTGTCTACACAATCATTCCACAAAGATGGCATGACCAACCATGTTGAGATTTCCATTTATAAAACCTTCAAGTTAATGATTATAATATTTGCAAATATTTATCCCATGTCATAAGAATTTTATACCTCTTCTCTTCCTAAAAATTCAATGAATTCGAGTGGAAAGATGCATCTGGACCATAACGATTAGTTTATATGATTCTTTACACTAATAAATTAAATGAAAAATGGGGAACCTTTTCTAAGTTTACGGAATAATGCAAAGAGAAAATTTCTACATGAGATATCTACCATTTCAACGCCCACTAACTTATAACTGTTAGCCAATATATTCTAAATTATGGCACTATTGACTTGTAGTAATCATGACTAAAGACTTCAAATAACATGATGGCTTTGTAAAGTTAAGCATTCAAAAATACATATCAATTTTGAATTAGTGAAGACCCAAATGCCTATAGATTGTCAATCTGTTAATGACAATGCAACTTTCCTTCATTTTTGTTGAAAAATCCAAAAAAAAAAATGTAAAAAAAAAATCTCAAAAAATCCCAAACCCCATTGACCTCATTAATATAATCATAGATTTTGATATGATGACCCATCAACTAAGTATCAGTAACTTACAAATTCAACAAGCTCTCAAAACAGAATTTGATCAAGACCAATATCCATGTTTGATCTTGTTCCTTCCCCTATAACTTATTCACTATCCATAAGTAAGATTAATGCCCTTGATATGAATTATGTCGGACAATAAACCTAATGTATATATGCCAACTTTATGCAAGTAAGCCAGTGGAATATATTTTCAATTAGCAGCTGATCCCAGTAAAAGTATGATTTGTACATTCTTTTAACGACCCCTAAGGTCCAAAACACATATCAACATCATTTTTAAGCGCCCCCTTATTGTGAAATAAAGTTGTCATCCATATTTAGTACAACGAAGATCCCATTTTGATTTTCACATGCCATAAATAGATGCTTTTTGATCTTCACACACCAAATTGCTCTTTGCAAATCCTTTGATTGTTTTTAAGTTTGTAAATAGTCCAACTCCGACCTTACTTTAAGGACCTCGTCACCTAAGGCATCAAGATCTCTTGAGATGGTTCTCTTCCCACTTTCTTTTAGCAGTCTAAGTAAGTTTATCAGGCATTTATGCACGTTCTGAGATAATCTGATTAACAAAATTAGAGTTTTCTACCAAAGTTAGGCGAATTCATCCTTCCTAACATCGATCCCTTAAATCCAAAGAAGAAGAAAAAAAATGCCACACTATGGTACAATTTAAGGACTAGCTTGAAGCCCAGGAATCTGGACCAAAATAGAGACAAAAGCTCCGACATCCATGACCAATCAAACTCAAAAGAGCAATGCAGAAAAAAAAGGTTAGTCTCATCTTGAGATTCCAAACATGTTCACTGATACACCCAAACAAAGAAATGAAGAAATCCAAGATCGAAGGTCGATGAAGTGGATACCTTATTGATGTCTCGATCAGGGTTCGAGAAGCCAAGGAGATCTGCCATTCCATGAGAATGCCGCAGCCGCCGGAATCGATCCTCTCGCGTTTCCGGGCATCATCCATGGCAGATCCTTTCCGGGACTCTCATCGATCTCAGGGCCAGGAGGAGATGGAGAGCTCTCCCCGAACCCTAGAACTCTCTTCCCGGATCGAGCTCGAGATCGAAACCGTGGAGTCCACAAAAGGGGCTTAAATACGAATGAGGCAGCGGGTGCGTGTCACCGTCGCGCCGGATATCGTCGGCAGTCGGCGCAGGGGTTGAAGAGGGAAGGGCGAAGGTGATCGGAGGAGGAGGAGAAAATCTGGAGGCGGAGGGGAACGATAAAAGTGAGAGTCAAAGGAGTCGACATTTATACCACATGTGGAGGGGGGAGTTAAAAAAAAGAAAAAAAGGGAACAGAGTTGAAGGTGAAAGGATTGCGGGGTGGGCGGAGACTGGGGAGGTGGTCAGCATCATGGACGTGGTCATAAGCAAACTAAGCGTTGACCCGTACGGTAAAAGAACTTCCTAAAGAGTTTGGAGCAGTAGGTGAGCCAAACAATCCGAATTTTCGTTTCTTAAATATCATGAAAAAATATAGAGAATGATAACAATATAATATAATAAAATATGATGTTTTATTGATCGGATATTCAATTTTCATAAATATTTAAATCACTTACGGTACTTTTAAATTTATAAAATCACATTACTCTTTTCAAAAATATCTCTTTATTTGTTAAGTATATAGACTTAGTGTTATCATATTTATTCAAAAATAATATTTATGTATTCTTAGAATTTTTATAACTTTGACAATATTTAATTTTTTTAATTTGAATCATGTATAATCATTAATGAATTTTGATCAAAGTTTACTAATAAACTTAAATTTATCATATTTAATTAAGCTAAGAATAATAAATTCTCATAACTCTCCTAAGTGTGATCATGCTCTTTAATTTTGATTTCACATCTTATTTAGTCTACTTTGAACTCTTGAAAAAAAAAAAAACTTTATTTCACAGAAGACAAACAATAGTTATATAATCCTATAAAACACAACTTATTTTTTAGATTTTAAATGTGTTTTAGTGGCTCAAGTGCGTTAGACAAGCATGCAGGATTAGCATGGATAATTGGAGAGGTATTTGGAAAAAATATATATATACATAATTTAGTACATTTAAAAGTATGGTGTGCAATTTAGATATTTGTAAAAATTAAATGCATGATTCAAAAAATATCGAATAAAATATGATGATAGAATGACATAATAAATTTTATTTAGTAAAAATCAAAATAGTTTTTGTTTTTATTAGTTTTTTGTCGAAGAGTGCCTTAAAAAAATATGAAAACGACCTCTTTCATATTTTTCATCTTTCTTTATTGTAATAAGCAGTAGGTATCTGTATATTACAAAATGTCAAAGTAAATTGGTTCAATTTTTTCATTTAACTTGTTAAAATTATTACACCGTTTTATTATTATCAACTTAGTTAACATTATTCAAACTTAATGAAATTCACTTTAACTTAATCAAAGTCACTTTAATTTTATTATAACAATTATGATCATAATTGCTATAACTTAGAATAAATAATAGCAGTTATGATCAAAATAGAATTGCTTTGATTTGATTAAAATTAATATAAATAAAAATACTGCTATATCAAAATATTGTTTTATCAACATTATAAAAATATTCAAACTTATTTAAAATTATTTTAATTTAGTTAAAATTACTAGTGATTTTAATAAAATTTTAATATTTTTAATTAATTTAATAAAAATTATTTTAATATAATAGTGATTTATTTATTATAATTTATATTAAATTAAGATACTTATATTCCATGTTGCAGTAGTTATACTCATAATTAAGATACTGAACCAAATTTAAGGTTTAAACGATTTTGATCGATTTAAAATAAATTATGATATTTTTGAAGAAACTTTCTCTTTCATTTTTTTCTCCCTTTTCTTCATATGCACACTGTAGCCCTCGCTGTTTCATATGTCATCCGTCGTGCTTTCGCTCATTTCTCTATTTTATTTTTTCCATTTCTCTTCTTCCTCATTTCCTTCTTCTTCTCTTCTCCAACGACAATAAACATTTTGTTTTTTTCCTCTCCACTTCTCGAATACAAGAGCTC
Organism: Hedychium gardnerianum; assembly: GCA_038050645.1. NCBI lineage: Eukaryota > Viridiplantae > Streptophyta > Magnoliopsida > Zingiberales > Zingiberaceae > Hedychium > Hedychium gardnerianum. The sequence goes on along the minus strand of JBBUKS010000104.1, from coordinate 12,345,940 downwards.
TCTTTTGTTCTCCTTTCTCTTCTCCAGCAAGTAAGAAACGCAGCATTAGTTGCTGCCCTCTTCTCGTGTTTTATAGAATTTTGTTGGCATCGCAAGAATAGTCATGCTTTGCTTTGCCTTGCTCTTTTTTTTGTCATTGCCAAGCTTATCGAAGGTAGTTGAGTTTGCTAACGAAGTATATTCTCTCTTATGTTTTTCTCAAAAGCAACGATCTTCCTTTTATATTTTTTTGGCGAGCAACCCTTTTTACAAGCAACTCTTTTTTCCCTTTGCCCAATTAAGTTGTTTTTTTCTTTTTTTTCTATTTCATTAGTTGAAGGAAGGAAGGAAGGAAAGAGAGTTGTAAAGTATAAATTTTATTTTATTATGTTGCTAGTTATGATGATTATTTAGATCGGAATAAAGATCTCATAGGTAATAATGCTAAATATTATGAGGAAGAGAGATCACAAATGATTTTTTGACTTTGAGTCATAGATAAGTTTTAGGGATTGACAGATCATTGTTCCAACTAGAACTGTCAAAAATTTTGAATTTAGTTTTAGATTGTGAAAATTGGCTTATACTAATATTTAAAATTTTCAAAAAGCGCCCACTTAATTAAAAATCCTGACTACACCACTGCATAGGAGAGAGCGACAAACGAATTTTTTTTTAGGAAACCCTAATTTTATCCTAATTTAGCTACGAATATATATTTTTGTCGCTAATTAAATAGATTATCCATGTTGTTGTGTTAATAACGTCAGATATTATGATAAAATTTTAATTCAATCGCTCCATTAAAGACAAAAATTATATTCCATCGCTAATTGACGAAGGATAATTAATTTCATCGCTAATTAGCGATGGATATTTAATTCCGTTGACAATTAATGACGAAATTAATATTTTATCGCTAATTAGGTCGCTAATGGAGGGTTATTTTAGTGAGGGCAGTCTGATGCACAAAGCTCCCATCCATGCAGAGTCATGGATAAAGATCTATTATACACAATCTTATCATACTTTGCAAGTGATTATTTTTGAGACTCGAACCCATGATCTTTATGTCACACAATAGCAACTTTATCATTGCACCAAAACTCTCCTCTCTTTATATATATATAGATCGTTTCTAGACTATGGTGCAATGGTAAGAGATGAGACAAACTCTCTAGACAACGAAAGTTCAAATTTTACACAGGACACATTACACTTGGGAAATTTAAACATTTTGTAACATTGGGTTGTCCATCATGACTCATCTGACCTTCTTGATTTACTCTAATGATCGGTAAATTTTTTTTATAGGATTGGGCCAATCACTTTTAAAATTAATCGGATAATAAAAATTGAATACTTGGATATTATATATATACATATTGTAAAAAAAAGCATATTTCTATTTTCTCTATTGTAACAATCATGCCCTTAAAATATAAATCAGAGTGAATTTTTTTTAATCTAGGTATTTAATTATTCGAACTGATTAATTTTAAAGGTGATTGGTTTAGCCTCACGAAATTTTTCCGTCGACTATTAGAGTAAATCGGAAAGCGTTAATGAAAACTCATCCAAATGACTAGCATTATTAAACTCGCTTCTCACTGGAAGAAAAATCCACTGCAATGCGCCGCAGTTGAGATTCGAACTTTAAATCGCTTGATTATTCATTAAAGGACATAACCATTATACTATTACCGAAGGCAATATATCTTCTAAACATAGAGCCCAGTGAATTATCTTTGACCCGATGTGCCCTAGCTAATAAGCTAATGTGTATAGTATGAATTATTCTCAGATTAATATGAAAAAAAATAAATTATAATAATTAAAGAGATAAGTAAATATGAAGATGAGTTACATAAAATACAAGAATTTACGCTTCACTAATTCTAAAATTCAATCCCTCAATTTCAAATGACAAACCTTCGTTAAATTGCACCGAACAGAACACCAATTTCACTGAGTAGGACTCACATGCCAAAATAAATCTGCAATAGCTAAAACTAAAAAGTACTTTCTATTTTAAATAATAAAAAAAAATCTCTTACGAACTCAGAAAATTAAGACACATAAAATACACTAGCAACAGCAATAGTATAAAACACATAAACACATATAAAGTTAACATGGTTCATGATTTCTAACACTACTATATCTATGACTTATAACTCTTTAGGTGAATCACTTTTAGAATCCTAAATTAAAAGTGGAGAAACCCTTACAGAATTGTTAAGCACAACTGGGAGGTATAAAAAAAAGTTCTAGAGTTTTACAAAAAAAAACATCAACAAAATAACAGAAAAAGTGTAAAACTCTATTTCCTTTCTCGATTGCTTGCTTTATGGCCTTTAAACCCTTTTAAAGGCCTCTTTCACATACTAAAATATTGACACGATTTTATGGATGCCATGATATGACCTTTTCTTTTACTCATGCTCAATTCCTGCGACGACTACTTTTTTAGGGATCATCATTTAACCACTCCTTAGTTGATTGGTATAATCATTATTGCTCATGCCCTATTTTTACTATGCGTATTTACAGAGATTATGATATAAATTCAGAAAATTATAATTTGATCTTCAACTATAATATATTTATAAAAAAAAATTCTTTAAATAAAGTACATAATTAAAAATATTAAAAATTTAAACTATTCATAACGAGTACTTCCTAATTTATTCTGATAATTAATAAAAAAAATTCATTCATCATTTTTTTTTTATTTCTGCTATGCGTACTTCATCGATGGTCGTCGGTCATCAACCATTGACCAAGTCCCAAGCCTGGAGTCCCACGACTTGTGATCATTTTCCTTTATTTATCAGATAACACCTGCATCAATTTATTGGTGCAATCGACTTTTGATATCGAGTTAATTAAGTTCGAGTTGATTTGAGTTAAATTTTGATATTTGATCAATATATAATTAAGTGGTCGAGTAATACATTAAGTATGCTAAGATTGATCAGATATTTGACTTGATAATCATAGTTGAGCAAATGATGTGTATTTAGTAAAGAGTTAATTAGGTCAAGTTGATCAGATACTTGACAAGAAGAGGAAAGTCCAAGTGGATCAAGATTGACTGAACACTTAGTAATCAAAGATGACGAAAGTCTAAGTGAGTCTTGGTTGACCGGACACTTGGCATGTGAAAGAAAAATCTAGGTTACGGTTGACCAGACAGTTGGTGATCGAAAGTCCAACGGAGAGTTGGCAGGAGAGAAGTTCAAGTGGGTCAAAGTTGACCGGACACTTGGTGATCAGAAGTCCAACGAGAAGTTGGCAAGAGAGAAGACCAAGTGAGTCATAGTTGATCGGACACTTGGCGTGAAATGGATAAAGTCCTAGTAGGTTGAGGTCGACCGAATATTAGGCAATGACGAAGTCCCAACAAGTCAAGGTTGATTGGATGTTGGGCAACGGAAAGTCTCAATGAGTCAAGGGTGACTAGATGTTGAGCAAAAGAAGTCCTAGTAAGTTAAGGTCAATCGAATACTAGGCGAGGCGAGAATTTATCCTTAAAAGGGCTAAAACAGAGGTAACAATTGATTGCCAAGAAATAGCAATTGATTGCTTATTCTAAACCCCGAATTCGGGGTTTGAAGTGAGAAAGAAGGATGGTTGATTGAACTGCCACCAATTAATTGGTGTAGCTGATTGGTACAATTGATTGGTGCAATCGATTAGTGGCGGTGTATTAGTAAATAGAATGCTTCATAATTGATTGGTCAAATCGATTAGAAGTAACTAATCGATTGATGAGTCTCACTAATCGATTGACAAGGTAAAAATTAGCTGTTCTGTAGGTTTAAACGGTCGAATCGAACATGACAATCGATTAGTGAGTAAGGCCAATCGATTAGTTGACGGAAATAAACCCTAAGAACGACCTTTAAAAGAGGGTTTTGAGGCAAATCGGTGGTAGCGATTCTTGAGAGGTTAGAAACGAAGTGCTGCTTCATTTTCAACCATCAAGAGACATTCCAAAATGGCAAAGAAGTAAGTAAAGCAAAGTGTTCATTGTAAAATTATTTTATTCTTCATTTGTATCTGTATTTTGTATTTGCTTATTGTGTTCTTGGAAGAACAAGGTGTAAAAGGCTTCTTCACCTTCGAAAGATATTCGAAAAGGAGAAATTCATAGTGGAAGGAGATCACTAAGAGTAGACCTTGGATTAATCGCCTAAGAGGCAAATACCAAGTAAATCTTAGAGTTGTGCATGTGACGTCGATTTTGGATTCAAGTTTTCGCTACGCATTCAAACGAAAAGCATAAAATCAATCAACGAAGTGATTAAAGCTACATACCATCTCCTCCCTCTAGCTTGCACGGGTCCAAACACAATCAATTGATTATAATTTATCAGTTGACTAGACCATTACTTGATTGATAATAAACAATCAGTTGATTGCACAACTTGAAACAAACGCGTAGTAAGTTCCTAATTGATTGCTACGGTTGACTAACCTTCAGTCAACTGGTTCTCTTTTCGTTCTCTTTTCGTATCATCCTTCTCACTCCATTTACATAGTGCATATCTTGTATTTTTTCTACCAAATTTCTCGTCCCTCAAATATACTAGTCTTTCGACTTCCTTCTCATAACATCTTTCTCGCTATATTTACATACTCTGTTTTTCATATGTAGGTACCTCTGATGTGGATACTCCTCATCCTATCTCTTGAGTGTGTTATATCATTCTTTTCTATTTTTTCACAGATCTTGAGTCATTGAGTATTTTATGTGTATATACTTAAGTACCTACATAGTTTGACATATGACCATACTTTGCTCAAATATTAAAACTCATAGTTGCACCGGATCACTTGAGGTTGAAAGATTCAACAAAATTGACCATTAAAAAATTTAAATATTTTTAAAATTTCCCTATAAATCTCTTATCTCTCATCCAAATAACTTACCTCCTCTCATTCTCACTCTCTCAATTTTCATTCCCTCATCCTCATCACCTACTGTTTTTTATTGTTGTTGTTGATTTCTCTATTTTTATTATTTATTTATTTATTTACTTTGTAATATCCTCCCTCTTTAATATTTATAATAATTTCTTAATAGGCCGTTGCCAACATGAGCATACAAACACCTCGATGATGCTTCTCTTCATTAAATTTTTGTTAATGAATTTATTTTAAAATCAATATATAATAATTATTATTATTTTTCAAATTTACATTAGAGTATAATGCAAATTCATAGTTCAAATACTAGATAGTCTAGATCCTTTGCTACGTGGCTAGAAATATTAGATGTTCTTGAATTCACAAGTATAGATGTTAACATATTTTATATTTATAACTTTCATGATTTAGCAAACTTCACAGAATGTGTAGAATGATGTCTCTTTATACTATAGTCATTATTCAAGTTGGCACGAGGCAAAGTTTCTATGGCAATAATTTTTGAGATAGGGTCAACTCTTCTTTCAATCTTTTTCCACCATCACATCGACCCGGGGGCTATAATATAATAGTAGGACATTCAAACTATCATTTAAATATTTATCGATATTTAATTATAATATATTTATAGAGATTTTTCTTTCAAATAAAACGTATAATTAAAAGATGTTAAATTTCTTGATTGCTCATTATGAATACTTTTCAATTTATCTCGATGGCAAATAATTTTTTTTTCATGAAACCAAACCAACGACAGCAAAATCAACATTTTAAAATTAATTAGGTATATTATTTTTTTTTTCAACTATCGCAACAAACAAGTGATGGCAAGTGGCATTTTTTTATAAAAAAAATAAAGGTTATTTGTTATTTTAGAAAATAATGTTATTAAATAAAATAGAGATATTAGTAGAATAATAATTAATTATATTTAAGAAATGATTACTCATATTTTTATTTAACGTTATTTTTTAAAAAAATATTCTTTTTGAAAATTCATATCACTTTTTTTTTTCAAAACTAAGTTTCAAATGTTCTTGTATGATTCCGAATTTGCTTTTGTACGTGAACATAATAAGTTATTTTAAATTCAAGAAATTATTTTATTATAAATGTAATTAGAAATATATAATAAACTTGTCCACATTATATTGTTACTAAGATATTTTTGAACTTCTCAATTATTCATCATAAATATTTTTTAATTTATTTTATTAGTTAATAAAAATTTTTTTGTGAAATTAGATTGATCATTCCGGAGCTAATTGGATTTATCACTTTTTTAAAGATATTCATCTTATATATTTATAAGGATTTTTCCTTCAAATGAGACGCATAACTATGAAATATTAGGCTTTTAGGTCACTATTATGAGCACTTTCTCATCTATCTTAGCGATCAATAATTTTTTTTCATAAAATTAAATCAATTATTTCAAATTTAATATTATTTAATTCATTATTATTTTTTTGTGTAAGATACTCATCTTATAAGTCTTTATCATGGTAAAATATTTAAAGAAAATTTAAATCATAAATAAATAAATATTCTAGAAGTCAATTTTTAATTATGCATAAAAGTTACATTCTCAATTTTTTTGATTAATGAATTAGAGAAAAAAATCATCGATCTCTAAATTAGTCGAATAAAATTTAAACACTTAAATTATCACTAAAAAATATTCATTTTATGAATTTTGGAAATAGTCGAATACCATTTAAAAATATAATTAGTATAAAAGTATTTTTAAAAAAATTAAATTAAATCTTAAACTATTGATTTTATAATTTTAGGGTGGGGATTGTGTAATATAATGTAATTGAAATTTCTATAAATTAAATTTATATTGCATATATACATAAAAATTAAATGATGCATAATAATTTTTCTAATTGCTTAGTATTGAGCACGCTCTAAGTCTCTTAGTATTTGAGATTTAATGAGTTATGATGACCATAAGGTATCTTCATCACAATATCTTCACGAGGCAAACTTTTTAATTCAGGTTTTAGCAGTGATCGAATATCTAACATTGATAAAAAAAAATGATGAAATATTTTATTTAGTGCATCATGAAGACTTATAATTAGGGATGATAATTTTCTTCGAATTCGATGAAATATTTGATATTCGACTCGAATAGAAGAGGATATAGAGGAAATTTTTAGACCCAATTAAATAATCAAATATTTTGATATGGATATTTTTAAATTCGGATATGAAAGCGGATCTGATAAAAATCTACCCATACTCTACTTGATATCTAATATATATATATATATATATATATGTAAACCTCATTTTTTTAACCTGTTTCTAGTCTAAAAAAAACTTAGTTTGCTTCTTTACCCGATGGTCTCGGTCACCACTCATCAAAAATTTATTTCCAATAGCAACCGAATCACATTCACAAGAAAATGAAAAACTGAATAACACAAGATCAATTCCATTTTCAATGAATTTTTCGTTAAGTCGCTACCTGAATGTATCCCGTGTTCACTAAGAGATCTAATAACTCCTCTCTTGAGGGATTTCTTTTTCTTATTATCCTCACTCAATATTATGTTTTTAAGAATTTAATAAATATTCATAAGTCCATTAAAATTATTTATTTATTTTTAAAATATATATATATATTGTAATAGAATGATAGATAGGATATAGATACTCGATCCTCCAATGAATATAGGGATGGGGATATGAGGATGAAATTTAAATATCCGATGAATATAAAAATATGTATGGAGATGAATATAATATATGTGGATGTATACAAAAGATATGAAATTTGATCCAAATTCAACTTCATCTCTACTTGTAATGAGGAGACAATATGATACACTTTCCCCTCCCTATGATACAATTGAGTATACTTTGATCTGAATTTAAAGAAGTTAAATGATATTTCTAACTTCATGGTAGTCGGGTCATGAAAAGCCCTTTGCCTTCAACTCTACCTAGCTCTCCACCACACGAATGCCTTTTGTGAACGACACTCGATCTAGCATTTTGATGCAATGGGTTCGAGGGAGCATTCCATAGTTTAAAAGAGTGTTGTCATGGTACAATAATAAAATGCTCAAATACTTTTTTAAATATTTATAATTCAAATTTTAATTACGGCACACTAATTTATGAAGTCGGTCTGAGCTGTCCATCTCTAAAATTTATTAAAATATTGTATGGCCTTATAGCCTTATCTACCTTTTATCCTAAAGGGCAAAGGCTTTCATCTTCTTCCCGTGCTTAGTGGTTGTGTTCTTTCATCTTCGTGGTGAGCATGAAAGTGCAAGTGTTGTGAGAATCAACCATTTATTTAATGAGATGTGCATGCTTTGACTTAATATTGGTTGTATCTACCCACACAAAGAGAAATAGGGTGAGCAAGAATAACTTTTTCTAAAACAAAATTAAAACATAATTATTAAATCTAGCACATATTTTATTGCAAATCTAGAATCAACTTCAATATACAGCCAACATGAATAAACACTAACTTTCAAGTTAATAACACAAAGGTTATTGTCTCAAAATTGTCACATATATAAGAGACAAAATGGCTGAATATTTCCTTAATCAAACTAGTCTTATTGTAATCTATGTAGGTATTCAAAATTATACTCTGTTAAATTTTGATGATAAATGAATGAAAATCCCATAGATATTACAATTTAACCTGATTTATAATAGGAAAAAAAATATATATTAAGACAGTACTACATTAAGTTAACAGAGACATGAGAGTGGGCGACAGTTGTTATCAATTGAAAGCTGGATTTATTCATGTTAATTATTAAAATTGGTGCTAAATTTGTTTAAGCTACCTTATAGAATATTAACTGCATTTAATAAAATTGGTGCTAAATTTGATTAAGCTACATTTCAATTATCTGTATTATATTAACTTTATGTCAATGTCGGCAGAGATGTCATCCTCCGTGAACCTAGCCATAAGCATTACGTCTACGAGTCAAAACACATGTACGTAAGAATTAATTTATTTTATATTATTATAATTAATATTATTATAGAGAATCATATATATTTGACGCAATTAAATTTTTCGTTATTTCATCATCTTACCCGATTACTCAAGAGAAATCAACAAGATCTATGGATATAATATAATCAATGGTTTATAACGCAATGAATATATGATCAATCGAATATAGAGAAAATATTACGCTTGAAGTTCAAAAAATATATAACATGTTAAGAACTAGTGAAAAAGAATTATGGGAAGATATTCCTTATGAATATTCTCAGCTATCAGCTACCGTAAGATTGTTGAATATGAAGGTAAAACATCATTTCTCTGAACGATGTTACGATGACATGTATCAATTAATGCCAGAGTTACTTCCCGTTGATAACTACATGACTGATAGCTTCTACGATACAAAGAAATTTATTAGAGATTTATGTTTGTCTGTAGAAAAATCGATTGTTGTATCAATAACTATATGATATTTTGAAATGAAAATAGTGATTTGATGGAATGCATGATGTATAATCACCCTCGGTATAAGTAGCATAGTCGAATTCCTGGGAAGAAGAAGAAAAATATTTCATTCAAAGTTATGTATTATTTCCCGTTGACTGCTAGACTTCAACGTTTGTATGTATCTGCTGCAACAGCAAGCCACATAAGGTGACATCATGAGCATGTACACAAAGGAGATATAATGTGTCATCCTTGTGACTCCCCTGCATGGAAACATCCTGATACAATATTTTTCTCTTTTGCAATAGAACTACGTAATGTTAGACTTGGACTTTCCGCAAATGGATTTCAATTATTTGGAAGCTATGGACAACAATATTCATCTTGGTCAGTTATATTAACACCATATAACTTACCTCCATAGATATACATGAAAGAAGAATTCATGTTTCTTACTATCCTTATTCCAGGTCCTTAGAATCCAAAAGGATAAATTGATGTATTTTTATAACCTTTAATTGCAGAGCTGAATCATTTATGAAATGTAGGGTCAGAGACTTATGACATTGTAAGTAAATTAAATTTTACACTACATGCTGCTTTGTTTTGGATGATTAGTGATTTTTCAGCATATTCAATGTTGTTAGGATAGAGCACGACAGACAAGTTAGCATGTCCACATTGCATGAGAGAGTTGATGTGCGTAGATTATATATATTTTTAGACACTTTATATTGCACATCTATTTACATTTCATTGACATGATCTACATTATCGCACCTCATTTTATTATGTTATCATGCTTTTACTCCATATCATTCAGAGATATGCTTTTTCTTCATTTTCATTGACATGATGCATTTCGAAGCAAAATGAAACTTAAATGGAGAGCAAAGAAGAAAGTAGTGCAGAAAGCGGATCAGGGAGCAGAACAACCATGCCAAGATTCCTAGTTGTGCCTCCAAAGCACGGCCAAGGCACTGGCCGTGCCCCCCAAGCATGGGCGTGCTTCAACAACAGAAGAAACTCAAGGCATAGTTGTGCATCCCAGACACGGTCGTGTGACATTTTTGAAGAAAGCTCAGACACGACCGTGTGTTATTCCTAGGAGAACTTCAGGCACGATTGTGTGTCCCAAACATGACAGTGTTTAGCCAGAAGTGCTTCCTCAACATTGGGTCGTGCCTCACAAGTATGACCATGACTCACAGGCATAACCATGCCTCTAATCTAGCCAGCCTCAAGAACAGGCCGTGCCTCTCAGGTACGGCCGTGTGCCAAAAAAATAGGGGTCATGCCCCATGCCTATAAAAGGGGAT
>JBBUKS010000104.1:12321804-12333054 GCA_038050645.1 Hedychium gardnerianum | reverse complement strand
ATAATTAAGAAATTCATTTACTAATCTTTACCTTCGATCGGTAGTTGTACACGAACAATAACTTTCTTGAATAGGGATACTAAAGAGTTCCTTGGTTTGGTGTGACTAACAAGAGAATGTTAGCTCCGGTAGTGAGTGATGGTAGATGACAACACTTGCTGTGCTGAACAATAAGCAATAGTCTAAGGGGAGGGAGAAGGATAAAGGGACTATTATAAATCGTTGTTACTGATGTGAAAAAAGAGAAATTGTTGTTGTGAAGAGAGCGGAAACAAAAACTTACTGTTTTTGCCGCTTGCTATTGGTATCTGGAAAATGAAGAAAGTTGGTTGTTGTTGGTTGGCTGGAAAAAGAAGAAGAAAACAACAATGTTATTGTTGTCGTCGAAGAAGAATATAGCACAGGGAAGAAGGAAGAAAATAAATAGAGAATAAAAAAGGAGAAGAAGTTGACATTGGGAGATTGTGGATTGTTGTGTGAGGATAGAAAAAGATAAAACAAAATTTTCTCAAAAATACTTTAATTCATTTTAAATTGGCTGATCTAATGTAACTCATGAACTTAGTTTGATCATAACTTGATCAAATTAAGTCTAAATTAATCCCGGTTTGAACCAATATAATTCTTATTTTCATGCATATTCGATGAATTTCGATTGGACTCAATTCGATTTAAATTCTACAATTTCATTTTGTGTCCAACAATATAATTTGCTTATTTAATTTAAAATATAATATTTAACATAATTTATAACAAATTAAGAATTCTAAATCTATCATACTAATATGAATGATGGATTAATTTTTGGGCCCATCTAGAAAGTGGGCCTGAGGCGAGTGTCTCCTGGGCCTCACCTCAGGTCCGGGCCTGCGACAATGCCTCCTCGAACCCGCCCTGTTTCGGATTTTCCCTGCAAGCATCCGAACCCGTAGGGAAAATTGCCATCCCTAAGGATGGTCGAAACTTAGTGGTTAAATCATATTACTCTAGATTTTCATCAAAGGCCTAGATCGCTCAAGATCTGGATGACTGAACAAGATCACTCCATATCTCCATCAAAGACCCAGATCGCTCCAGATTAAACCTCCCCTTTAACCCTAGCCTTGGGCTAGAGTTGATCCGGTTCGACTCAAGTTCATGATCCATCTTTAATTCCCTACAAAACAAGACGCACATTTATAGATATAATTAAAAAAATATAGGAAATATTGCATCAAAGCTCTAATTAGATCTAAAACTCCTTAGGTGACGCACATTTATAGATATAATTAGCTCTAATTAGTCCACCTTGTTATAGGTAACGTTTGTCGATACCAAAGTACACAACTCCTTAGGTGACGCACATTTATAGATATAATTAGCTCTAATTAGTCCACCTTGTTATATGTAACGTTTGTCGATACCAAAGTAAACAACTCCTTAGGTAGGGAACCATAGTGATTTCAGGTTTAAGGACTATTTATACTAATAGTTACTATGAGAATGTTTATGACACTTATATAACGATCTATGAAATATTTTTATGGTATGTCAATTCAGTATATATTCTTTAATATATATCCATGTGTCAACTTGATATCTCATATCCATGACTTATTAGATTAAGTCATCAGTTGACCTACGTGCTAGTCTCAACGCATTAATATTGCCCTTGTATATTAATGCTTGACTAGGAATAGTTAAGAGTAGTGTTCTATATATATCTATAACCTCTCACTATTAATTCAATCAATTGATATGCTGTAGATTAAAACCGACTACCCTATGACATTATTATACTTATTCATTTGGTACTGATCTGAAGTAAATATAATAATCATAAACTTTGTCTTTTATTAATGAAATATGATACAAAAATTTTCTTGTCAATCATCTCATAATTGGCTCTTAGGACTAATACTAATAAAAAGTAAATCACGGTGACCGAACGACCTCTTTAGATGTGAGAGATTATATTCTCCAATGGATTATTCTCCGGCGATTTGATCTCTACTCTCATATGATAATCTAACTCTTTGTTTTGCTGGATGAGAAAAGAGTTAGATTTCCACAACACGACACATGTAAATTGTGTAAGTACCCCAGGGTAGTTTTTGATGTGATCAACCGAGTTAAGTTAGGTCCAATGGTATTTGATCCTTGTGTCTAAGTGTGCAGGAACTTAGTATTAGGACCGAAAGAATTTAGATATCTCCACAATGGTATGATATTGTCCACTTTGGGCCTAAATCCTTATGGTTTTGCTCTTGGGCTCTACCCAAAAGGTATCATACCAATGGAGAGATCTTTCCCTTATAAGCCCATGATCTTTCTTATATGAGACTTTGTTTGCAACCTTGAAACCCCAACAACCCCCCCTCAAACGAAGGACCACAGGGCCCCCCTCGTCCGATCCTTGACCCACCAAGACTTCATGCCCCTCGGTCCACCTGACCTACTAGGACTTCCTTGCCTAGCCGCAACTAGGACTTCTCTGCCTGGTATCTGGTCCTCTTGATCTGGACACGGGAGCCTCTACTTTCTTTATTTGAGGTCAATATTATCCTCATATGGTTCGATTAGACCATAAATCTTGTGCACAGTCGGTAGTTAGACGTTTTGGCAGTCCGGACTTTAATACCAATTGTTAGGACCGAAAGAATTTAGATATTTCCACAATGGTATGATATTGTCCACTTTAGGCCTAGGCCCTCATGGTTTTGCTCTTGGGCTCTACCCAAAAGGCCTCATACCAATGGAGAGATCTTTCCCTTATAAACCCATGATCTTTCCCATGTATTTTCAATGTGGGACTTTGTTTGCAACCTTGCAATCCCAACACATTTAACCCAAGATTTTGATGTATGACTAAGGTAAAGATAGGTTTGTTAAGATCTAATGGATCATTGTCAAGTATCAGGTGAAGGTTTCTTGACAAGAGTAAAAGCCCTAGCAAGTAAAGCTAGACACTTGAAAAGTCCTAGCGAGTGAAGTTAGACACTGGAAAGTCCTAACGAGTGAAACTATGTAGCGAAAAAAGTCTTAATGAGTGAAGCTAGGTGAGGAAGTCTTGGTTGGGAATCAGGCAGGAGCTAAGTTTTGGAAGGGAACCAAGCAAACAAGTCCAAATGTGTGGAATTAGCTGGGAGCTGATTGCTTGGCAAACAAGTCCGAGTGTGTGGAATTAGCTGGGAGATGATTGCTTGGCAAACAAGTTTGAGTGTGTGGAATCAGCTGGGAGCTAATTGGTCGAAAAATAAGTCCAAGTGTGTGGAATCAGTTGGGAGCTATGGCTTGCCAACCCAAACTACATGGATCAAAATCTAGTCAAGTAAGTGTGAGTAACTTTAAATATTGTATCCTGCTCATGATGTGTAACGATAATAGGGAAGAAAAGTTTGACTATTTCAGAAGACCGGAAGGAGTCCGGGGTGACTGACTGGTGATAACTCCCAGCAGGTGAAGTCAGAGGGTCAAGGCGAGTGTATCTGGTCAGGACGACCAGAGAGTAAAGGCGATCGTAGAAGCTTTTAGGCGATCAAGAAATGAAGTTATCAACAACTCGAGCGAGTCAGGTCAAGATCAAATTTGACCCCTCTATAGGTGATTATAGGGCATCCAGTCAATCAAGTAGCTCAGTTAACATTATCAACCGAATAGACATTGCAGCCACGTTAGCATGATTTAGGCGATTGGGAAGGCATGAATCGAACGGGATGTGCCACGTCAGAAATAAAGATGGACTATATAAGAGCCTCGAGGTAGAGCTTTCAAATCACTCATTTATTCAATATATTTCTTTGTGTTGCGACTTGGACATGCTGCAACCCGTGCTTCATCTACAATCCACGCTTCATTTCTGATCGACAACATCTAGAGTAAATTTAATATTTGTTGTGTTACCTTATTTTTAATACTATGCTTAATTTTTAGATTCTTTTTCTATAAAGTTTCTCCACCTAGTAGAATTTTAGAAATAAGATCACATTTTTGTTATTGCTGCGTGTGCTATTTTCTACTTTGATTTAACTATGCTTAAATTTCTATTCTGATTTAAACAATAAATTATTAGATTAATATTTATATCCACTGTGCTATTACTTTATTTATTTAATTATTAGTTCATAAATTTTGTAACACTATTCACTCCCTCTAGCATCGAGTTTGATCCTATAATTTGGTATCAGAGCGGGTTGAGCTGATAGTACACTAGGAAAATTAGGATAGGTGCATGTTTAGGTTGGGTAAGGAGTACCCTACCTGGTATATCTAGTTAAGTGGAACTAGCTGATGAATGTTATTATGCATGCTTTTAAAAACTATTTTGCATTTGTTTTGTGTTATCGCATTAGCATATTTTGTATACATACATCTTCTCTTTATTGCTTTCTCTACTTTTAGTTCGGAGAACTGTTTCTTGTGCTTTTGATTGATAGGACGTGATTGTGGAGCAAGAATAAAACAAAAAGTCGTGGAAAGGGAAGCTATAGAAAAGAACACGCTTTGCTTGTGTTCTATGACACATGCATATTCCTTTGGACAAATTTAGACGCGAAAAGGACAGCAAAAGGGGACTGCTTTGTTTGAGATGGTCGTGCCCCCTGGTACAATTGTGCCAATCTCCACAGAAGATGGCTTCTCCTAACACAACCGCGCCACCCTGGCACGATCGTGCCACCCTAACCGACCGTGCCACCCTGGCACAGTCGTGCCAATCTCCACAGGACTTCCACTGTTCTTCGAAACTTTAGCTAACACAGTCGTACCCACCTGGCACGATCGTGTCATTCTCACCAGTAGCAGCTGGCACGGCTGTGCTATCCTAGCATGGTCGTACCATTCTTCACAGACTATCCATTGGATTGACATGGTCGTGCCCCCTAGCAAGGCCGAGGTGCGACTTTTCCTAGATCACGATTGGGTATTTTCAACTATTTTGTGACAGTTACGAGGGCCTATAAAAGGGCTTTTAAGCCACCTAATTTTGGGAGGAGGTTTTCCCTTCCAAAGGGAAACCCCAGAGCACCAAGAAGGGAGCCGCTGTGACGACCCGTCCACTTCTGGAGGGAGGAAACATTCCGAAGACACCGACAACCTCCTTGTTAAGCATTTTTTTTCTTCCATTCTCTATTTTGGATTGTAAGGATGTTTTATTGAATGCCTTTGGTTTGTTCTCTCCTCTCCGTGGAGTAATTTATGGATTCTAGGATTAGGTAGTAACTATGATGTAATTGTTGACATTTATTCTAAGTAATTACTTCTTTCCCTATTGTATGACATGTATGTTCTATGTTCTTATTTATTATGTGGATGATGAATGTTTTGGGATGTGGCGAGTCCATCAACTTGTAGAGAGGATAATCTAGATTGTATGACCATGGGTAATCCTTTAAGTAGACTTTCTATTATTATTGTCTTGAATCTAGGTGGATTAACCATGAGGTTATAATTATCTTAGGGCTTAAAGGGGCCCCAATTTGTGGTCTTGAGTATAGAGGCAGACTAATCATATGACCCTGAAGTCCTCGTGATA
The DNA here is from genome assembly GCA_038050645.1 of Hedychium gardnerianum. Taxonomy (NCBI): domain Eukaryota; kingdom Viridiplantae; phylum Streptophyta; class Magnoliopsida; order Zingiberales; family Zingiberaceae; genus Hedychium; species Hedychium gardnerianum. Next base: position 12,327,542 of record JBBUKS010000104.1, on the reverse strand, counting down.
TGGGTAATCCTTTAAGAGGGCACTAGGTGGTTTTCTTGTGAAGAAGCATTGGATTTGGGTAAACACTCTAGTTTAGTCTTAGGATAGTTATATCTACATGTGAACATACGTAGAGTTGGGTATGTAAACAATTCTTAGAATGTCAACAACTATCGTAGAAAAATCGAAGTCCTAGAATCGCTTTCCCAACTCAACTCTGTCTCTATCTAATTCTTAGCTCTCTTTATAATTCTCTCATTTGTGACTCTAACCAACCTTTCGATTATCTAGATAACTTACTTTATGATTTCAATTAGTATTCAACAACAATCCCTATGGATTCAATATTTTATTACATAACGACTTATCGTGCACTTGAGGAAGAGTACAACAAGTTTTGGCGTCGTTGCCGAGATATTTTGCTTGATATTAGTTGATAAGTGATTTAGTTAATCTAGATTTTTTTTCTGCTTTCATTTCTACTTTTATGTATTTTCTTTCAATAACTCTATTTTGCCAAGTTACTGTGGTGGTTGCTTGTTTATGTGCAGGTCTAACATTTCAGGAAATCTTTTTCCTGTAGATTCTGAAATTGATAGGACATTTCATCGCAGATGGAAAGTGCAAAAATAGTTGGAAACTGAGAAAACACAAGAGACAACAATGACAACCAAATTCTTGAAAGATTATGCCGCACTAAGCACAAGAGGTCTAAGGTTTGGCATCACTAGACTGCCAATAGAGGCAAATAACTTTGAGTTGAAACATGATGTGATATCAATGGTATAGCAGAATCAATAGAAGATCCAACCAATACTTAGAAGTTTTTCTGGAGATATGTGGGACAATGAAGATAAATGGAGCCTCCGCATATGCCATCAGATTATTGTTGTTCTCCTTCTCACTGCGAGATAATGCGAAGGCATGACTGAATTCTCTACCGCCCGATAGCATAGGAATATGGGAGTAATGTGAACAAAGATTCATAGAGAGATTTTTTCCTCCAAACAAGACTACCCACTTGGGACATCTGATCACAAGTTTCATGCAAAAGATGGTGAATCATTATTTGAAGCTTCGGATAGATTTAAGGGGCTACTATGCCAATGCTCGCAACTTAGTTTTGAAAAGTGGCTTATCATCCACACTTTTTATAATGGAATCACATATCAAACAAGGTGTCCCTTCATTCTTTAGCTAACGGAGCTCTTATGAACAAGGGATTGGATGAAGCTGAATAGATAATTGAAAATGTGTCACTCAATCATCACTAATGGGCATTGGAATAAGGGAACCCTGTTAAAACTATCGGAAAGTATGATGTCAATACCTTAGACTTAATTTTAGCAAAGATGGATGCCTTAAAAAAAGGTTTGATACCCTCAATGTCAATGCAGTTAATGTTGCTAATGTTCCTTGTGAGATTTGTGGTGATACAGGACATGCGATGGATGCTTGTCAATTGGGTGCACTTAAAGCAGAAATTGCTCAAATTGAACAAGTGAGTGCATTGAAAACTTTGTTGCGAGGTAGAACAATCCCTACTCAGGGACACACAATTCGGGGTGGAGAAATCACCCAAAAATTTCTTACCACAACAATCAAGAGCAAGGAGGACAAAGATATTTTGGCTAAGGGTAAGGAGCTCAACCCACATCCCAACTTGATAGGTTGGAGAAGATGGTGGAAACTATTATGGTTGAGCAGTCCAAGATGGCCGAAGATGTGAACCTATTAAAAGGTACGGTCAATATTTTGGAAAATCAAATTAAAATCTTTGAAACTAAACTCACGTAGGTGGCTAGTTCTTCATGAAAAATTTAAGGGAAATTTCCAGGACAACCTAAAGTCAACCTAATTGAACATTGCAATGCAGTAGTCCTTCGAAGTGGCAAAACCTCAGCCGAACCACCCATGCACAAGTACAAGGAAGCTGACAAAGTACCCATGAGAGGAACTCCTCAGATTTCTTTTGACGAAGATGACACACCAAATGAATCTGAGGAGAAGAAGGATGATACAACCTCAAAGCCTCCATTACAGACATATGTACCTTTGATACCATTTCCTCAATGACTTATGTAGGCCAAGAGGGATGAAGAATTTGACAAATTTTTGGAGAAGATTAAAGAGTTGTGTATAGAGATTTCTCTCATAGATGCTCTACACCAAATGCCAAAGTTCGCCAAGTTTATGAAGGACATCATCTCTACTCGAAAGAAGAAAGATGACTTTGAGACGGTGGCCATAACGGAGGAGTGTAGCGCTCTAATTTTCAACGAATTATCTCCAAAGTTAAAATATCCAGGAAGCTTTTCTATCCCATGCAACATTGGTTCAACAAAAATTAGTAAGGCTTTTTGTGATCTAGGAGCTAGTGTTAATTTAATGCTTCTTTCAATGTGTAAAAAACTTAGTTTGATTGATTAAAATTGACTACAATGTCCTTACAACTTGCTGACCATTCTTGTAGATACCCATTGGGTATTCTCGAGGGTGTGCCGGTAGAGGTAGGTGGCTTCACAGTGCCTACCGACTTTGTTGTCCTAGAAATGGATGAGGATCCAAAGATCCCCATCATTCTAGGAAGGCCTTTCTTAGCCACCGTCAGAGTTGTTATTGATGTGAAAAATCATAAGCTCTCTTTGACGGTAGGAGAGGATAGAACAAAATTTGACTTATCTAATGATTCTAATTCTCTGCTTTGTAAGAATGTATGTTACCGGGTTGACAGAGTTCAACTAGTGAAGAAGAAGAAAGAATCACCCAAGGGAAGACCATCGGAGGAAGCATTAAATCTGGTTGGTCAAGAGAAGAAAATTGAGGCCAAAAGAATGAAATACATCATCTAGGTGTGAGGTGTTGTCTCACTACAAGTGCATGGCTAAGTCGTCAAGTAATAAAATATCGATCCATAGAGATTGTTGATTAAGCACTAATTGAGTTTGCAAAGCAAGTTATCTAGACAATCAAAAGTTGATTGAAGTCATGAACACAAGAGATTGAGAGAGTGAGCTGAGCAATAAAGAGAGTTGGGAGAGCAAGAGGAGAAAGTTTGAGAGAGGGCCTAGAGCAGAGGATGTCAAGAGAAAGCAAGTGGTCGAAGGGAGAAGTTGGAATTGGAGGGAACGATTCTAGGACTACGGTTTCATTATGATACTAGTTGATATACTATGAATTGCTCATCCCCTTACCCTCTATGTTTACATTCTTATAGGGATCATAACTAAATTACCGGTATAGACCCATGAAGGTTACACCAGAGTGCCTACACCATATCCTTTCAATGTTATTAAGTAGAAGAGGTAACATAGAAAATCCAGTTAAAGGATTACCCTCTGTCACTAAGGGCCCCCCGGTTATATAGTCTAGATTATACAAGTCACTTCCTAACATTAAATTGGTGAAAACCCATTAAACTCTAATTAGCTAATCCCTTGCAGAGAATTGATCCTCATTTCAAGATGATGACTCAGGAAAATTTGATTAAAAGGTTATTCTCTGTCACTAAGGGCCCTCCAGCCATACAATCTAAAATATCTCCTCTACATGGTGACCAACTCTTAACATCCATATGCATTCACCACACATGCATTTAATCAAATACAAACAAGGCAAAACACACATAGAACAAGTCATATGCATATTATAGAATAAGAAAATTGGTGAATCCATAGTTTATACATCAATATCACATTATAAATACTCCCTACATCCTAGAATTCGGAGGACAACTCCATAGTAATGAAAATACACCCAAGAGATAAAGAAAATAGCAATCTATAACTAAATACATGAAATAGAGAGAAGAAAATGCTTATCAATGCGATACCGATGTCTTTGAGAGAGTCTCCTTGCTTCGGAGGTGGACAGATCGTCTTGATGGATGAAGATGAATACTCTAAGGTTTCCCCAAGAGGGGAAAAACCCTCTCCCAAGGAAGGGGGAGGAGCCCCCTAGTTCAAGTTGAGTCAAGCAAGGGTTTGCTTGACCCTTTTATACGTCACCTAAACTTTCCAGATCTACCCCATTTACTGGGCTCCACCAAAATAGGTTTTTCACCCCTTAGACCCTTTTTATTGGGTTGAACTCTGAATAAAACTTGTAGATCTTGAAATTATCTTCAATTTGATAGGTTGTAGGCCTTGTAACTCCAAATGAGCCGAAAGTTATAGCCGTTTAAATTTTGGTCCACAGGCTGAAAAATAAGGACACGACATGACCGTGCCTTTTAGGCATGACCGGAGTGTGTTGGGTGCAGAAAAATGGACACGACCTTGCCTTTTGGATGATGCCTCCGTGATGGCTTCGGCCAACCAATGAGGCCGAGACACCGCTGTGTCTTTTAGGCACGACTATGTGTTTTGGCTGCCACGATTGTGTCTTTTTCAGCACGACCGTGCCTTTTTAGCATAGTTATGTCTCACTGCAGACCGATTTTAAAATGGCTATAACTTGTAGTACAGGATGACGTACGGGGTGTACAACCACTGAAATCGAAGATCTACAATTTGGTACCAAAATCAGAATGTAATGACCCTGTTTCAAACTTGAAATGTGACTTTGATCCGTTCTTCGATTGGTCTCGTTCCAAAGCTTCTTTGCTCCATTTTAGCTCCGAATTCACGTCCTATCAATGAAAATAAGCAAAGAACAGTTCTCTGAACCAAAAGGGTGAATGTAACGAAATCACATATAAATATGGTGTGTGAATGCAAATCAAGCTCATGAAATACAACAAGATATATGTTAAACGATGCTTAAAAATATGCATAATCTACACACATCATGTGGTAGGATGAAAAGCATGCCTAAATCAATATCTTGCCACATTGGAGAGAACATAATTCTCTCAAGGAAAAGGCTCAAAGCTTATCCGAAACAAGGGTTGAGCTCATGACCTTAAACGAGCGTTTCTTGGGAGTCAACCCAAGTTCTCCTTTACTTTCACTTTAGATTCATTTTCTTTTCATCTTTAATTTAGTTTAATTTTCATTTATTTTTAGGGCTTGGGGCACCCAGAACTAGCTGCTGGAGCCAAGGAGGATTCCGGGAACTAGGACAATGTTGTGCTAGGGTGGCACGACCATGCCAAAGTCCACAGAAAGATCCTCCTATGACACGGGGTTGTGCTACCCTAGCACAGCCGTGCCAAAGACAACAGAACATAGCTTCCAGTAAAATGGGGTCGTGCAACCCTAGCACGACCGTGCCAATGATCATCGAGAGTCAGCACAAGGCCATGTCACTAGGACACGATCATGTCTTCAACCCACAGTTCTAAAAAAAAAAATCTGCCACGGTAGTGCCCGAGGGAACAGAAGGTGGACAAAGTTGACACGGGCCATGCCCCTTGGCATGATCGTGTCGCATTAACCCTGGGTTTTTAAACCTTAGGCATGGGTTGTGTTGTCTCCAACATGCCCACCGCCAGCCCCTTCTCCACCTTCTCCTTCTTCTGAGCTTAGATCTTGAGCGCCAACCTCTTCCCTCAAGTTTCTCCCCCTTCCTCCTCCTCTCCAAGCCTCTCATTTCTTCCAAAGAACCTTGGATTTCTTCCGCTTGCAACCTCTTCTCCCTCTACCCCCTTTATTTGAATCAAACCCCTACAAGATAAAACACAAATTACTATCAGTTATATCATGGATCACATAACTACATCAAAACCCAAACCAATTAAGAAACCTTAATTGGATCATCCCATAACTACATGAAACTCTAAAGACTAAACTGTTTTGGCCATCTACTACCAACCTATT
>JBBUKS010000104.1:12298164-12316769 GCA_038050645.1 Hedychium gardnerianum | reverse complement strand
AATTAAGTAGCATAAAAAACTAAAAACCATTTACTTAATTTATCTCATTTGATTAACTGTTATAATTCTTGTATCAGCTTGTACCTTTATTTTTGTCATGGCAAGGTGCTTGGTGAAGATATTTTAAATACCTACGGATTAGTATTTATATGAATAGTTATTCTAATAAATTTTAAAATTAATTTTTAATGAATATAAAATATCTATTAAGTGTCTGAATTTTTTTTTCATACAAAATATCATTATATTAGAATAAATATTCTTATTATTTACTCTCTGGAACATTTAAAAAGCGGTTCGATGACTATTCACTCTGCTATAATTGATGAAGATATTTTACACTTAGCCTCACTTTCATTAAAAATAAATAAAATAAAATAAAGAAAATTAAAGTGCGTGCAGTGTATATATTTTTTTTATTCAATTTTTCAAATAAATTTATTTTAAAAATCGATTCGATTTATAATTTTTTTTTATCATTAATCAAAATAAATTCAAAAAGTTTATATGAATCACGGTGAATGATCCAATATCAAAAGTGGTTTAAAAATCATGAACATATGATATATCCTATGAAAAATTTAAACCCTGATTATATAATAATCTCTACTATTTTTTATCATCGCATTTGGCCCGCTGTCAACCTTTGGATAGTTGATCTCCTATTTTTTATCATCCCATTTGGCCCGCTGTCAACCTTTGGATAGTTGACTTGAACCATTTATGTAATTTTATTTCATCTATACTTTTCTATATTTTTATGATTCACAAATAAAATATTAATAATAAAAAAATCAAATTATTTATTAATAAATAAATATTTAATTATTTATATTAATTAATTTATATAATATGTAATATAATGACACACATTAAAATAATATAAATTATGTTTTAATATTTGATATAATTAAAACATTTAATATACTAATTTATGTTTAAGATTTTAAATATTATTATATTGACTCATTTAATTAACTGAATACTTAATGAAATTCGTTATATGATATACAGATATAGTCCATATATAACTTAATTGCCACCTGTATCTCCATGTAATTGAGTATTTAAATCTGCAATGATAATTCTAATCAGAACCCTAAACTAATTAAATTTATTAGATGTCAATGACAAAAGATGAAATATTCATCCCCAATATTATCTTCAACTCGTCTCAGAATCAACACGAAAAAAATAAAAAATAAATTACGAAGACTAATCTAACTAGTCCGAACAGTAATCAATACATTAAAAAGAATAAAAACCTAATTATTAATCATAATTTAATCTTCAAATCTCATGATAATAATATCTCATATATTAATTATCAATCCATGAAGACTATTAGATATCATCATACACCTTACTCCCGTGAAAATGGGAAGTTTGAACAGCTCAATTGAGGCATGTTGCCAAATTCCAGATAATTGTGTAAACTACGAGATGATTCATCTTTTTGACATGGAGGAGGAAACAAAAATAAGACAATTAAATTCAAGATTAAATGCATGCAAATATCTTACTTCGGAACATCCACATTAGAGATATCTAGCCACCTAACACAAAAAAAGTACAAAGCTTGAGCGAGAAGAGTGATCAACATCAAGCTCAACACACAAAAAAAGGTTTAGTCTAGAATCTGAAGTGATTTCCCGGTGTTAGAAACCATCAGATACTGCACATTGTCTCATGCTCTAGCCCTCTTATTGTTGCTGCAGCTTGGGCATTTGTACTGCTTGATGTGCTCAGCACGAGCAGGTGTGATCTTGACACACTTACCGTGAAACCACTGTTCACAAATGTCACAACATATCCAGAAGTCGTCGTTACCATAATTTTCACCACATGCACCACATAAAGTGTTATCATGCTCCTCGTAGTCTTCATGACCCTCCCTGACATCGTCTTCATCATCTTTGTAAGGAGGCATAGATAGTAGTGACTTGCGAACGTCTGCTTCACTGGACCTCTGAGAAATATAACACCAATAGATGGTTGAAATCGGTAACCACAACAAATAAAATACAGACAGAACATGGGAGGATTATTCCACCTTCTTAGAGCTTGACTTGTTCTTATTGCTGCTATTAAAGTTTTTCTCCTTTACCTGCTTCTTGGCCAACCCTGTTACAACTTCATATATAGTAGGGAGATTGTTGATCATGTTGAAAAGTCGCCTTCTGCACAAATTGCCGTATGGTAAACCAAGTCAGGTAAACTATTTATTTGAAAAGTGGACCTTGGAATAGTAGAGACATTATGCATAACCATTCATAACCTCATTCATTTTATGTGAAACACACAATAGAGATATGTTTGATAAAACAAATTTCTGGAAGCAGCAACAATTTCAATGTAGAGTGGCCAGACTGTGAGTCAATGGATCTGGATCTCAACCAAATTCAAGTCTCTTCACCAACACTATGGTAGTCCCTTTGTAGCTTGAAGATTGAGTTTCTAGTTAACATAACATGTCCAGATTAACCACTGATTATTCTTCCAACCACCATGTGCTGGCATTGAGTTAAGGCTAATTTTGACAAGAATGAGATTTGTAACCATGTCAACACAACCCATATCCCAATTGTTATGGCATGTGAATAGAACATATCCTTTAGCATGGTCATTCCAGAAAAAAAAAAAAAACTGTCACATTAAAAATTAATTTGCAGGATCACATTTGCTGAATACAAGTGGCAAATGGGATTGAATCCTTAATCTAGATAAATTAAGATGTTCGAAGAACAGCCTGATTAGGTAGCTACAAGCAATGGTATATTACCAGTGCGTAAAAATTTAAGAAATGTCATTCTCCAAGAATGCATAAAGAGAGATCATCATTTGAGGAGCATCAATAAAATGATCGGAAGCATAACTGAAGCCATTATTGACATACTTATCATCTATAAAAAGGCATAAATATATATCAGAAATCCTTTGATGAATTTATCAGAATAGATAAAGGATAACATAGATTTGCTTTCAAGAAAAATGAAGAAGAATCACATCTAGTGACATTCAGTTACCTTGACTCTTTGTCAAAGCCAAAACGTGCACTAAAATAGAAGGCAACAGCAAGTAACCACGAATCACTGTGGACTGCTACTAGAGCCAGCCAATCTTTTTCAGTCATTCCATCCCGAGCAAAGTTGATTCCAAGGGCTGGTTCAGGGAGTTCTGGCGGCACTTCTTCAGCTGGCAAGTTTACTTCCCATGTCTCATTAGGAAATCCATAAAGAGACAAGTTCTCTTTTTCTGCAAAATTTTCCATACTATGAGTAATGCCATTTAACAATCTCTATGGTATTCATACTTTGTCAACCTAATGAATAACTAGAGCCACACAAGTATTATCTTATATAGACTGATAAATGATCAAGCTGTCAAACAAATAGTGTCTGGTAACACAAAGCTAGTATCTGCTTAGTGCTTGCAGATCCGTAGAGATATTTTTCAAATCCTTATTTGACTACCCTCACAATGTTCTTTGGAAGGATGATACACAGACAGAAGCATACGTCTACAAGCGTTAAAACACCAACTATTTTACATCAGATAAGGAGGATAGTGAACAAAAGGTTTCTCGCATAGCGTTGAACCAGAAAGAGATATATCAAATTACCTGGGTGAAATAGTCAAGAACAAAATCAACAAGACAATAAAAGAATAATGGGCAACATATAGTCAAACACGAAAACTATATGACACAGTCAACTAACAATGTAGAAACTGTCAGGGGTGACGCCAACAAAGCTGCATTCTCCAAAGGCTTCAACATCCGAAATAAGATGTTCGTCTCAAAAAATCCGATACTAAAATGAACAATTGGTTTCACAGATTAGAAGAAAGTAAGCACCGAAGATTTCTTGCAAGGAAGAAAGCATTCGAAGCAACAATAACTACAGAAATATGACATCTATGAAACCGAAAGACTAACAAGCTAAAATTTAATCTTACCAGGATCACACTGATGGTAGAATTTCTCGACCTCTGTGCCACACCAACCAGGAGAACCAAAACGCGATTAGAAAGCACCACACAGAAAGAAAAACATAAGTAGGCTTAATGACTGGAGACAGCCAGAGGAATGAAACCAGTAGTGAGAGCCTTGATCATGCCGGCGCGGCGGCCTCTGAAGTCTCGAAAAACATCTTCGGGCGAGTGAGAGACGAGCGTCGCTCCGCCCCCATCCATTTTGGAATTACTTGCAGGCGGTAGGGTAAGAAATATTGCTAGCGCCCTCGTAGGACCGGAGCAATGATTCCGCCGCAAGAACGGAGGGGATAGGAAAGGTTAGGGTTTGGGGTATCCCTGATTGAAGAATTAGGGTTTTGGGCGGAGGGACTCGGTGGTGCTGCTATGCACGAGAGGACGAGGGTTTAGGAGGAGGAAAGGAAAGGAGCCGAGAGGAGAGGGCCAGTGACGTTGGGGTTGGAATGGATGATGAGACGACTGAGAAGATGGCTAACGAATTGACTGGGCGACGGGGACTGAACAGGACGGCAAGCAATAATTGTTATTGTATTAAGATTTATTTTATTTTTTTTAAACGATAATTTCTCAAAAGACCCACCTCAAATTTTTTAATTTCACAAAAGTGCACTTAAATTTCATCTTCCTAATTCTAATATGTATTTCATGCATAATTTTTAATATTATTTTATATTCATTTTATTTCAATGTATAAGTATATTTCACATATTTTCATTTTTTTATTATCTTCACTCTATTATTTTGGAGAATTATTCTTTATATTTTTTGATTAACAGAACGTGAAATCAGAACTTAATTAGAGCTAAAAAGTTTTGAAAGGTGAATTCACAACAAAGAACACGCTTTGGTTATGTCTTATGACACGAGTGTGTTCCCTCTAGCTGAAATTAGACGTGAAATGGAGAAGTCATGGAGGTTACAGAACCTGACACAGACTGGTCGTGCTCCATTCTACCGCAGATTGATTTTGGTTAGAGCTCGACACACCCAAGTCGTGCCCCAAGGCACAACCGTGTTCATCTACTCAGAGCCGAACACAGTCTGGTAGAGCCACCCAACACGGTCGTGTCTGACCCCTTCTTTTGCCGCTTGGAGCAACATGACTGTGGCTTGGGGGCGACGCCTTATTATTTTTGGAAGATTGTAATAGAATTGGACGCGTTTGGAGGGCTATAAAAGGCCCCAAGAGGCTCTTGTTCGAGGAAGGATGTGTTTCCTGGTGACAAGAATCCCTAGGAGAGTCGTTTCTAAGAAGTCGTTGAAGTTTTCATCTGTCCTAGAGCTTGGAGTTCTTCCGAAAATACCGACAACATCACAACTAAGTTTTCTCTTCTTTTTCTCCTTGATTCAAGTTGTAGAATATCTTCTTCTTTGTCTTTTAGTTATAACTCCATCTCCATAGAGTAGTACTCATAATTGTAGGATGAGGGAGTAGCTCGATTGACTTGTTAACGTTTGTTTATATACTTATTCATCTTTTCTTACTGCATGATTTATTTATCCATGATCCTACTTTTATTGCGCATACATGATTTTGACACTAATTATGCATCTTCATATCCTACGAAATACGTAGAAGGATTGAAAGGTAAACTCAACTCTCTGACCCATAAAGACTGAGACGTGAGGGATTGTTTACGAAAGTAGTGTAAAATCTCACGAGGGCATCATTGGCTATCATAGGGCCTATTGAGTTTACCTCAATTCGGCATCACAAAGTAGAGGATAACACCTAGAGTATTGTGTGGCCATGCGATAAGGGCCTCCCTAAGAAAGTGATCGCGTTAGTGTTACCCTGCATCGGTTTAGGTAGGCACGTTGGTATAATTCCAAAGGTCTATATCGGTTACTTCAAGATAGACCACCTACATGCACATAAATATTAAGGTAAGAGAGTGAATAGTATTTAAGGTGTTAACAGTCATCGTGACGAAATCAAAATCCTAGAATTGCTTCCCAAAATTGAATTTCTCCTAAGACTCCTCGTGTTCTTTTGATTCATTTTCTTTCTTTCTCGACTCTTACGATTTTTGATTGTCTAGAAAACTTACTTCACAATACCGATTGGTACTCGATTTTACAATCCATGTGAGATCGATATTTTATTACTTGATAACAACTGTGCACTTGCGAATTTCACCTATCAAGTTTTTGACGTCATTGCCGAGAATTGTGTCAAAATCAATATTAGTTCGATCTCAATTTGGTTAATCTAGATTTCTTTCCTTTCTTGCTAATTCTCTTTTTCCCCCTTTTTTTTTCTCCTTTACTGCCTTTTCTAACCTTTCCTTTTTTTCAGGTGATCAGGGTTTCCTTTTATGCTCAGGTTTAACAAATCAGGAGATCTTATTCCTGTAGATTCTGAAATTGACAAGACCTTCCATAAAAGGCGAAACCTACAAAAGCAACTAGAGGCGGAGCAAACAGAAGCAACATCGAGCATCGTAGAAAATGAGAATAGACGACTAAAGAACTAAGGCCTAGCATCATGAGACCTCGAATCAATGTCAACAATTTTGAGCTGAAGCCTGCATTAATACACATGGTCCAACATAACCAATTTGTAAGAGCACCCACGGAAGGCCCAAATCTGCACTTGGAGGTATTTTTAAAATTTTGTGCAACTATGAAGTATAACGGTGCCCTTACAGATGCAATTAGGTTGCTCCTATTCTCTTTCTCGCTAAGAGATAATGCAAAGGCTTAGCTTTATTCACTTCCGTCGGACAACATCTCCACGTGGGCCCAATGCAAACAATGGTTTCTCGACTGGTACTTTTCTCCGAGCAAGACATCCCACTTAAGCATCTCATCACGAGTTTCACGCGGAAAGACAAAGAATCCTTATTCAAGGCGTGGAACCGATTCAAGGGACTTTTACAACAATGTCAACATCATGGACCGGAGAAGTGGTTGATTATTCATACTTTCTATAATGAGATCTCTTGTGCAACAAAGGTATCCCTAGACTCCGCAGCTGGTAGAGCATTGATGAACAAGAGATTGGATGAGGTCGAAGAGATTATAAAAAGTGTGGCGCTCAATTACCACCAATGGGCAACTGAACAAGGTAATCCCACGAAGGTCGCTGGTAAGTATAACACGAATGCCCTTGATCTAATTGTAGAAAAAATGGATGCGCTCGCAAAAAGGTTTGATTATTTCAATGTCAATTCTATAAACGTAACTAATGCATCTTGTGAAATTTATGGTTTGATAGGACATACAACGGACATTTGTCAACTTGGAGCTACTTTTGCACAATGGGTCGAGATTTAACAAGTGGATGCCATCAATAACTTCAACCAAAGGCAAAACAACTCCTATTCGAACACATACAACCCCGATTGGAGGAACCCCTATTCTTACAAAAGCAACCAAGATTAAGAAAGACAAAATAATTTTGGGCAATCAGTGGGAGTTCAACAAGCACCTTCGAAGTCTCGACTAGAAAACATGATTGAATGTTTCATCACCTCACAAGCTCAAACGAATGACGAATTTCGGCAACAACATACAACCACTGAGGAGGCTATCAAACAATTGAAAGGTACGGTTGATAATATGGTGAACCATACTAAAATGTTTGAAACTCAAATTGTGCAAATTGCTAGCTCGTCAATGAGGACTCCAGGGAGATTTCCAGAACAACTAGATGTTGGTGCCCAATGTGGAGTTAGCCATGGTTTTGATGTGAAAGTCAATTAGGTTAAGTTAGGCCTTGTGGATTTGATCTCTTATGTGCAGGGACTTAGAAAAACACAAGGAGTCGAGTGGAAGACGCAACATATGAGAAGAATTGTACAGGAAGCGAGTCAGTGGGCTTGGTGCATCCGAGGGATGAGGAGTTGCGGAAGAATACTACAGTGGAGCGAGAAAGACGCATGAGGCACATCTGAAGGACAAGAAACCGGGAGGAAGCCTTCTTGAGGAGAAGGTCGGAGTTGGGTTCGAGTGAATTCAACTATGAATGACCGAAGCATCACCCAAGCGAGTGGATCGAAGAATGGTCAACTTCTAAGGTTGACCATTCCAGGTGCATGGAATGATTCCAGGCGCCTTGAGTCCAAGCGCCTCAGATAAACCGAGGCACCCCGAATACCATAAGAGTTGTTGTGGAGCGGATAAGCAGCGAAGTCCACGTTAGCCGACCCGAGACGCCTCAGATGAACCGTGGTGCCCCCAATTTGTTAGATCAGTTAGAGCACAGTTGCGACAAGGATAAGAGTTCCCCTGTTGGAGGCATCCCCAGTCAACTGAGGCGCCTCATATGGTCTACGTCAGTAAAATGATTACTTTGACCAGAGGCTATAAAAAGATACCTTGAGCTCAAAGAATAGAACAACACACTTGCTTTCATTGTTTTAATTTCATTTTCTTGCTGTACGATCAACTATTGTAAGCATCTACTCCGCCTCCGATGTTCATTCGAAGAAGGATTGTTTTTATTAGAGCTTTTCATAGTCTTGGACTAGCAACTACCTAGTTGCAAACCAAGTAAAAACCAATCTCTAGCTTCTTTCATTCTTTGCATGTTATTTTTAGATTAATGTGTGTGTCCTTACTAAGTAAGTTAGCAAGAGAAATCCGTTTTAATTTTGCAAATTGCTATTCACCTCCCTCTAGTCGTTCCACCTGATCTAACACTAGAGACGAACCCCATTGAACACTACAATGTCGTCGTCTTGAGAAGTAAAAAAGCCTTGACAGAACCACATGCATCGTAGAAGGACAAGGAGGGTGATCTTAATGACAAGGACAAAGCAACTCGGGTAATGATTGATGAGGATGACACTTCCAAAGAATTTGAGAAAAGCTGGACCAACTTAGCCCCAAGATTTCGTTGAGAACATATGTACCACCAATGCCCTTCCCTAAAAGATTAGTTAAAGCGTAGAAGGATGAGGAATTCAAAAAATTTCTGGAGATGCCAAACATAACGGCATAATTAAATTTTATATAAATAAATTATACCTGACGAATGACGTGGAGTGGAAAGGGCATCAATCAGTGACGCTATGAAGCCTCGCCTCTATCCGTATCCACGCTGAACAATCGTCAAGACGGCTTCACGAAGCCACAATTCTTGATTCTGTATTTGGTACTAGCCGACAAACGAAGAACCCGTGATCCGAGAGAGATCTCACCAACGATTTGGTATCCGGCGGCGTTAACAACCCGACAATACCAAATGCAGAGGATATCTCAATCACTTCGATGCTCGACGATATTCGCAACCTTACGACACAAGGCGAGGTGAACGACAGCCTGAGAGGTTGTTGTTCGGGGCTTTTCTTTGATGTTACTAGTGGCAAGGAGCTCCGGAGGTCAGCAAGTGATCACTAGAGGGAGGGGCGCCCGGTGGAAGAGCTAGGCGGCGACTGCTTTTTGGGCTGTGGTGGCACACGAGCAGCAACACCTTGCTGTTGTCCGAAGCTTGGATGAGGGGCTGCCAGCGATCGTCAGACGTTCGTCAGCAGGGTCTTCAACTGAGGAGGCCAGCTGCTGGTGTTGGCATAGGCGACAAAGGGGCGGCTCCCTTTTTGGTGGTCAGCAACAACACAAGAGAGAAAGAGAGGAGAGGATAATTAAAAACCTAATCATCCTTTTCTCTTAATCTATATCTATATATAGATTTCTTATCGGGTTGGAGAACAAGTCCAAAACCCATTACTGCTAAGCTAAACCCATCTGTTAGCCTTAAGTTTGGTTCAAGACCAAGCCAACTTGGTTCAAAATAAAAATACCTTGGTTCAATAACCAAACCTCTTTTAATTAAAATCAAACTAATTTAATTTATAATTAAACCAAAGAGGGTCCAATTTGTCTTAAAAAGACGTGGCTCATCTGCGCTTTCGTTCTGACAAAATATCTTCCATATTTTTCTTTCGTCTGGTTCAACCAGACTCAATTTCTCTCGATCTAAGAATCCAATTCTTAAACTCATTTTAAGTCTTTCGGATATACTTGTAATGCGTGTGACCCAATAGATTTTCGATTATGTTAGTCATTTGTAATTAATCATTAATTATGAATATATCATGAGTGACATCTAGTAGTACATTATTATCCACAATTAATCAAAAAATCAATGGTTGATCCCAGAAACACTTCTGAGCTATAGTGAGTTGTGTCTCATTCCTTTCAACCGTCTTACCCACTTGGTTCAGGACATAGTCTATGTATCAGTCCTCACTAGGCTGATTACGTTACACTTAGCCCAAGTTATACTTCCTCATCCTATGGATTTAAATTACTCAGACATGTGTCCAAGAGTATCATACTCTTGACATGTATTACTTTAGCCAAAAAAATTTGAGTAACAATCCTGACAAGTAACCATAGGGTATACATCTCCTTATACGAGGAGTGGTGAATCCTCTGTGGGATATCCAAACATCTTCAAGCACTTTGACTTTTACCCAATCATCCCATACCTATACCTCCGTGGAGATATATTAACTAAGATGTCAAAGTATAAGTTTTTATGACTAAGGTGACTTGAATACCTCAAGTTGAAGGAAACCTGCACTTTAGCTGTAATGAGATCTTCATTGACATATCCATATATGTAAAGAACCATATGGAGTCTCATATGGGTCACTCCAATGAACTAGTTACCCTTAACTAGCATCCACGTTTAACTCTCGACATCCCAATGTCTCCAGCCAGTGAGGAGCAGCTACTTGGTTAAACCAAAGAATATAACACATGATAGTCTCTCAGAATCGATAACGTCTGAACTCATTAATTCATCGATTAGGAAATATTTCAATATATTCATAATTGCACATGTAGAAATGCTCACTAGTTATGATCCAATCACAAGTTCTCTCATGCTATGAATCGTATTGCAGACATTTAGTAAATGAATTTAAGATCCAATCACATACATTAAGAATGTACACTCAAATAGTAAATCTTTATTTATCCAATAAATAGTACATATCATAAGGCGATTGTCTTAGGACATCTCTCAAATATAACATAGTTTCACTTGGCCTAATGTCAATCGCAATAATATCTAATATCATAGGTCTAGACATGACTCTCAAATTTACTTTGTGGTAAACCTTTGTCAAAAGATCTGCTAGGTTCCTTTTAGTAAAAATCTTCTCGATTTGTATTTCTTTCCTACTAATAATCTCTCTAATCAAATGATAATGTCAAAGCACATGTTTGGATCGTTAGTGAGACCTGGGTTCCTTAGCTTAAGCAATGGCTCTAGTGTTATCACGATAAACTGGTAATGCTTCAACAATGGTCAGAACCACTCCAAGTTTAGAGATGAACTTCTTGATCCAAACCGCTTCCTTTGCTGGTTCAAAATCCATAATATATTCTGGCTCTATGGTAGAATCGACAATGATTTCTTGCTTGGAACTCTTCCAACTTATTGTGCTTCCATTCAATGTGAATATGTATCTAGACTGAGACTTGGAGTCATCCTTGTCCGTCTGAAAGCTGACATCAATATACCCACGTATAATCATATTACCATCTCTATATACCAAGAATGCATCCTTAGTTCTTCTCAAGTACTTAGCGATTGCCTTGACATCGTCTTCTATGTGTGGGCATATAGACTTCAAAAGGTGAATCTCATGTCGCATGGGTATAAAACCTTTCTTGAATTCATCCATGCTAAATCGCTTTAGTACTTTGTCTATATATGTAGACTGCGAAAGATCAAGCAATCATTTTGATTTATCTCTATAGATCTTAATCCCGAGGATATAGGTTGTTTCTCCTATGTCTTTCATGAAGAATATTTTGGACAACCGAATATTAACTGACTGTAGAACAAGCACATCGTTTCCTATAAGCAAGAATATGACCGCACTCCCACTAACCTTCTTGTACACACAAGGTTCGTCAGGATTTTGTGAGAAATCAAACTCTTTGGTTGCAACATCAAAACAGATATTTCAACTTTTGGATGCTTCCTTCAATCCATGAATGTATCATTGAAGCTTGTATATTTTATTTCTATCAACAGATGTGTAACTCTTGGGTTCTATCATATACACATCAAATAGATTTCTGTTGGGAAAAGTCATTTTCACATCCATCTATCATATTTCATAATCATAATGAGCTACTATGGTTAGGAGTATCCGAATGGATTTAAGCATAGCTACTGGTGAGAAGGTTTCGTCATAGTGAATACTTTGCCTTTGACGATAGCCTTTTGAAGTGGTGCAATCCGCAAGTATACGGAGTGTCGTCAAATAATAAAAAGATCGAATCCACAGGGAATGGTGGTCAAGTACTAGTATACTAAGCAAATTCAATCGTCTAGACTAATTGTAGGTTTGGTTGGTTCAAGAACAAAAGGGTCAAGGACAGAAAACAGAGAATCAAGTGAAAGGAGAGTGAGAATTGAGCTAAAGTAAAGAAATAAGAGAAAGGAAGAGTAATCCGAGAGAGAATTTGTGGAAAAAATGATTCTAGGACTTCGGTTCACCTAAATGATTAGAAACTCTGAATCTATGTTTGATTTCCTATCCTTAATGATGATTTATGTAGGTAGACTGACGTATGTATCTGATATGAACTTTTGGTACTACACCGACGTTTCAATTTCAATTATCCTCTACCTTCAAAGCGATAGAGCTGAGAGGTTGTTTACCTAAGGAGATCTCTGTCACATGATCCCACAACCCCCGAGATGTCTACACTTACTATATGGCTATGAATTAGAACCAATCAATTAAGATATAAGACAATCTGTTACCCCTCGTGGCATACCAAGCTACTTTTGTAGATGACTCTCCATGTCTCGAGATTCTACGGGTCAGAGGATTGGGTTCTCCTTTTAGTCCTTCCCCAAATCCTCGTGGGATATGAATTTTATGATGTTGGCATCAAGATTGTATTAAATCAGTAGATCTAGACCAAAATCACACATATCATTGAAAAAGAATAATTCAAACTCTATAGATTAAACAAGTCGAGTCTACTTATCAATAAGGCTACTTCCTAATCCTAGAATTAAGAATCTATTCCATAAAATTGGAGTTATAACCAGAAAATATCAAAAATACAAGTTGCAATCAAGACAATTCATAAAAAAGAAAGAAAAACTTAGTCTCGATGTGATGGCTTGTCTCTGATTGACCTTCGATCCAAATTCAGGGTATTGACCGTCGTAATCTCCTTGAATCTCCTTTCCATAGTCTTCTTGGGGCCCTTGGATGGCACCCAATCGAAATCTTCTTCTTAGATCAGAAACTTGGCTTAAATAGGAGATCTCCATGTGCCCGACACGGGTCGTGCCCGCCGGCACAACCCCCCTCCCCCCGTGTCTAACGTTGTGGCTACTGGCGGGTGACAGCACAGGCTGTGTCAGCTGACATAGCCTGCTTGTGACGGAAATTGGGAGTTCTGCAGGTCTCTGGCATGGCCCGTGCTGGCTGGCACTCCCGTGTCGGCTGGCACGGGCCCCCTTGTCGCTTATTCTATCTGCTGGAAAGTCAGGTATAGCCCATGTCGGCTAGCATGGGCTGCCTGTGGTGAACGCTGGACAAGTCTGCATCTTCGGTACGACCCGTAGGCTGGCACAGGCCCCCTGTACTGACTGGCGTGGGCCCCCCCCCATGTTGAACACTGTGAACTCCTGGCAATTAGGCACGACCCATGCCGATTGGCACAAGCGGTCCGTGGTAGGCGTTGATAAGGCCTGAAGATTGAGCACGGGTCGTGTTGGCCGACACGACCCCCCCATCCCTCCATGTGGAGTACTGTGGCCTTCAAATTCTCGGCACGACCCCACCAATTTGGCCACAGGCCATGGCAGTTGTTCTTCCCTTGGAAAATTATCTTTGAATCTTGTTTTGACTCTTTTTTTGCGCCCTATCAAAGAAAATACACAAAATTAGCTCTCCAAACTAGAATAGTATCAAAATGAAGCATAAACAAGGGAAAACATGGATTAAATGCTCGATTCATGAGATAAAATGTGTGCTAATCAATGATAAAAACCCTATATGAAATGCACACATCACCTTTCACCACTAACCTTACTTTGTAGGTAATTACATTACCATCCATGTCAGTTTTCTTCTTGAAAACTCACTTGCACCCAATAGGCGTGATGCCTTCAGGTGGGTCTACCAAGTTCCAAACTTAGTTTTCTTACATATAATTCATTTCTGACTTCATGACTATTAATCACTTGTCCATTTCTGAACTTTTCATAACTTCTTCATAATTAGTAGGTTCCTCATCTTCAATGAGCAACACGTCATTCGATTCACTTATGAGATTCATATCTCTTAGGAATCATACGTGTTCTACTAGATTTATGAAGAGGTAGTGTCTTCATAGGTTTAGCTGATAGCTCATCATCATGAGTAATCGGTTGTGATTCTTGACTAGGCATCTCTTCTGTGTTTATTGGAGTCTCATGAACCTCCTCAAGTTCAACTTTACTCCCACTATTTTTCTACAAGAGAAACTCTTTTTGTAGAAATACAGCATGCCTTGAAACAAACATCTTTTGTTCTAAGAGATGATAGAATTGGTAACTCTTTGTTTCTTTAGGCTAACCAATGAATAGAGACTTATCAGACTTAGCATCTAGCTTATCTAATATAGTCCTCTTCACATAAGTAGGACAACCTCATATCTTCAAGTAAGATAGATGAAGTTTCTTATCAGTCCATATCTCATATGGAGTAGCAAAGACTGTCTTAGTCGGGACTCTGTTTAGCAAGTAAACAGTTGTCTCAAGTACGTAACCCAAAAGGATTTGGGAAGACTCGCATAATTCATCATTGACCTTACCATATCTAACAAGATTCGGTTTCGCCTTTCATATACACCATTGTGTTGTGGTGTATAAGGCGGAGTCCATTGAGACAATATTCCATTGTCCCTGAGATAATCTTGAAACTCTTGACTTAAGTATTCACCACCTCGATCGAATCAAAGTATTTTAATATTTTTGCCAAGTTGTTTCTTTACTTCATTTCTAAATTCTTTAAACCTTTCAAAGGCTTCAGATTTGTATCTTAATAGATACACATACCCAAATCGTGAGTGATCATCGATAAAAGTAATGAAGTAGCTATAACCTCCTCGTACATGAGTTGACATTGGTCCACATACATCGGTATGTATAAGGCCGAGCAACTCTCCCACTAGTTCACCTTTTCTAGAAAAATATAACTTAGTTATCTTGTCATTTAAGCATGAGATGCATGTATCCAATAAATCCAATTCAAATAATTTCAAACTGTCAATCTTTTACAATTCGGACATGCGTTTCTTGATTATATGGCCAAGGCGATAATGTCATAAGTAAGAGGTTAATTGATCATCCATTCGATCACGCTTGTTACTCATTTCGATATTGAATATGTCATTGGATATAATTAACGTGTAAATGTTATTGCATAATATTCTAGTTCCATAAAGAACATCATTCAAAGTTATATAACAATAATTATTACTAAAAATTAAATGGAAACCTTTTCTATTTAAATAGGAAATAGAAATAATGTTCTTTATTAATGCAAGAACAAAATAATAATTATCTAATTTCAAAACTAGTCTACTAGGATGCTTTAATAAATAAGTTTCGATGACGACAGCTGCAAGCTTTGCTCCATTATCAACTCACAAATTTGATTCTCCCTTGACTAGTCTTCTACTATTCCTTAGCTCCTGTATGTCATTACATATATATGAGTTACACCCAGTATCCAATATTCATGTGTCAGAGAAAATAGTATGACATTCAATAACAAAGATACTTGAAGCAGATGGGGCATCAGATGTCGTCTTCTTCTTCATAGACTCAAGATAGATATTGCAGTTTCTTCGCCAATGACCCATCTTGCCACAATGGTGACATGAGTCCTTTAAAGCCAATTCTACTGGCTTGGCCTTCTTTTTCCCTTTGGCTTGAAGCTTTGACTTCCTCTTAGAACCTTTCTTCGAAGAGTCAACCAACATCACCGCCTTCTGTTCTTTCTTAATAGATGACTCTACAGTCTTGAGTATGTTGATCAGCTCTAGAATTATAAATTCAATACGATTCATCCAATAGTTCATTACAAACTGTGAATAACTATCAGGCAAACTATGCAGAATTAAATCAATATTTAATTCATGATCCATCATAAAATCAAGTGATCCCAACCGCTCAACATAGTCATTCATCTTTAGTACATGTTGCACCGTAGATGAACCCTCTTGCATCCATGAGCAAAATAGGAGCTTGTAGATGTCAAACCTTTCAGATCACTCTTTCTCATCGAACAACTCTCGGAGATGAAAAATAATAGTATAAACATCCATATGCTCATGCTATTTTTGCAGTTCGAGAGACATCAAGGCTAGCATAATGCAGCTAGCCAAATCCGAGTCAGTCGTGTGCTTCTAATAGACCAACTTTTGGTCATCAGTAGCATCATCTGCAAGAGGATCGGGAAGAGGTTCTTTGAGGACATAGACTATCTTTTTCAGATTTGAGAATGATTCTCAAATTCCAATACTAGTCCAGTAAGTTTGGCCGAGTCAGTTTGTTCGTGTCCAAAATCGAGCACAAATTTAAAGACGTCATGTATAATCGAATAACCTAGAAATACACAATCAAGCAAACATGAGAGAGATATTTTACTATGTAAATGTAAACAATTTACATACATATATGAATTCTACTTATTTATCGAATTCAAGAGCCCTTTGAATTCGGGAGATCGTAGGTTTTCTCCAAGTATATTGATATCAACTATAGATAATTTAACATTTGAGTGAGTCTAACAAATCATTCTTAGCTCTAGTGGTAAGTATCACATATACCAATTATATATCGCACATATATAACTATCACATTATGCTATTAACTAATTAATATTCGCATAAACATCGGGTTGTTAACTTATTAACACGTATACATCATATGTACATCACTCAACTTCATCTCTATCCACATTGACCTTGGAGTGAGTCCAAAAAATCAATGCTTCAAGTTAAAGTCAACATGTTAATCATGATAATCATATTTTAATGATTTGAACATATCTAATTTCAAGTTGGGCTTGGAGTAAGTCCAACAACCCAATCAAGAAATCAAACTCTGATTTTTATCATATTAATGGAAGGTATAAGCTTTAATTATTTTGTAAGGAGTTTTCTCATCATCTTTTTCATACAAATAAATAAACTATCTATATGACATGACATAAATATGATATGATATAATTAATACAATTAATCATGGCAAATGACATGACATGGCATAATTAATGCAACTAATCATGACATAATTAATGTCATAGTTGTCATAGATTTTATTTGAAATTAAAATATGATTAAGAATCTAATTTTCATAAATCAAGATTCCTTAATTAAATTAGTGAAAAAAAATTCAAATTTAATTATATATTTTTTTAGGAAAAAATCTCGATTAAGAAAATCTAATTTAATTAGGAAATAATTCCCTAATTTGAAATCTCCTAACTAATTAGGAAATATAATTAAAATATTCTTAATTAATTCAGAATCTTTCCAAAATTAAAAAATTTAGAATTATTTCAGAAAAATTTTAAAATTAGATTTTCCTAACAAATTAAGAAATTATCCAACATTGGAATTTTCTAATCAAATTTGGAAACTTTCCAAAATTAAAATTTACTGACAAATTAGGAAACTTTCCAAATCTAAATTTACGACCAACTACTACTCATAAAATAATTTTACGATTATGTTGAAGCACGATCAGGCTCTGATACCATTGTTGGAGAGCCCGATGGATGCGTGCATGGAGACATTTCACAAAACGCACAGCAAAAGCAAAATAGTAAATCTAAATTATTACATCACACGCATTTCACACATACATGATACACACATGCAAGACATAATCATATAATAAATTTTTATGAAACTAGATTATACCTGTCATATGACGTGGAGTGGAAAGGGCATCAACCGGCGACACTATAAAGCCTCACCTCTATCCGTATCCACGTCGAGCAATCGTCAAGACGACTTCATGAAGCCACGAGTCTTGATTTCGTCTTCGATACTAGCCAACAAATGGAGACAAGGCAATCCGAGAGAGATCTCACTAATGATTAGGTATCCAGAAGTGTTAACAACCCGATGATACCAAACACAGAGGATATCCCACTCGCTTTGATGTCCGACGACGTTCGTAACCCGACAGCACGAGGCGAGGTGAGTGACAGCCATAGAGGCTGCTATTCGGGGCTCTTCTTCGCTATTGTCGGCGGTGTGGCTGGTGGCAGGGAGCTCCGAAGGTCAGCAAGTGACCGCCAGAGGGAGGGGCGCCCGACGACAAGGCCAGGCGGCAGCGCACGCAGTGGCGACTATTGCTTTGGGCGGCGGTGGCGCGCGAGCAACAACACCTTGCTATTGTCCGATGCTCGGATGAGGGGCTGCTAGTGGTCGTCGGCTGTCCGTCGGTAGGGGCTTCAGCCGGGGAGGCCGACTGCTAGTGTTGGCACCGGTGGCAAAGGGGCGGCTCCCTTTTTGGTGGTCGACAGCGACATAAGAGAGAAGGAGAGGAGAGGATAATTAAAAACCTAATCATCCTTTTCTCTTAATCTATATCTATATATAGATTTCTTATCGGGTTG
>JBBUKS010000104.1:12286367-12298064 GCA_038050645.1 Hedychium gardnerianum | reverse complement strand
CGGGGGAGGTTGAGCCCCAAACGAGATAATAAGATGGTTTGAGACTAGTGGAGATAGCTCAATCCCGAATGGGGAAAGTTGAGCCCCAAACCGGACAATAAGCTAGTTCAAGACCAATGAAGATAGCTCAATCCCAAACGAAGGAGCTTGAGCCCCAAACGGGACAATAAGATCGTCCGAGACCAGTGGAGATAGTTTGACCCCGAACGGGAGATGTTGAGCCCTAAACAGACAATAAGATAGTCTGAGACCAATGGAGATACTCGACCCCAGATCAGGGGGAGGCCGGAGTTTTAGCAGAAATACTCAACCTCGGATCAGGGGGGAGGGCGGAGCTTTATCGGAGATCCTCAACCCCGGATCAGGGGGAGTTCGGCGCTTTAGCGGAGATACTCGATCCCAGATCCGGGGGGAGTTAGGCGTTTTAGCAGAGATACTCGATCCTAGATCAAGGGAGAGGGCGGAGCTTTAATGGAGATCCTCGACCCCGGATCAAGGGAGAGTTCGGTGCTTTAGCGGAGATACTCGATCCCGGATCAGGGGAGATGGCGAAGCTTTAATAAAGATCCTCAACTCCGGACAGGGAGGAGTTTGGCACTTTAGCGGAGATAATCGATCCCGGATCAAGGAAGAGGGCGAATCTTTAACGGAGATCTTCGACCCCGAATCAGGGGGGAGTTTAACGCTTTAGTGGAGATACTCGATCCCGGATCAGGCGAGAGGGTGGAACTTTAACGGAGATCCTCGACCCCGGATCGAGGGAGGGAGTTCGACGCTTTAACGGAGATCCTCGACCTTGGATCAAGGGGGAGTTCAGCGCTTTCGTCGATGGAGAATCACTAGAGTACCTTCAAGCAAAGTTACAGGGACAAGCAATAATATAAAACTGTATAAATTCGGACCTGATGCGTAGATTGGAGGTGATTCCACCACCATCCTGAAGATAATAATTCGGTCCCTTCTTCTACTCTGTGGCGGTGACGAATCTGTCAAAATATCCCGATGTCATCCATATGAAAATCTCAACTCAGGATCTTATGTTCCCACAGACGACACTAATTTGTTCTTGTGCTGAGATCTTTGTTGGACGAGCCACCGGTGAGCTGGAACTGGTGTTGACTAAATCGTCGTGCGAAGAAAATCGTCACCACCATTGAGGGAGACCGGGAATCCTGAGAGGACAATCACAAGAGCTGGAGGGGGTTAGAATGGAGGCCCGGGGGTGGTCCGAGCGTATCCACTCCGACGCTCAAGTTAGTCTCCGACAGAGTATATGAAATAGATAAACAATACTGTAATGAGGTATGTAAAAATTAAAAGTAATAGCATACCAGGCCCACAATAGTGGGCCGTAGAAGGCTCAGAGCCGGAGAACCCGGAGGCGACACAACTAAAGGGGTCAAGGAGCCAAAGATGGTGCGGCAAGGGACGAAAGGTGGGATCGGTGGCCGGAGTCCATAGGGGTCCGGGAACCGCACGAAGCCGGGTGGTCGGAGATGACACGAGGACAGAGAGGCCAGAGATGGAACGGAGCCGAAGGGGCCGAAGATGGCGCGGTAAGGGCCGAAAGGCGGGATCGATGATCGGAGACCGTGGGGCTCCGGGAACGACACGGAGCCAGGTGGCCGGAGACGACACAAGGCCAGAGAGGCCGGAGGTGGCACGGAGCCGAATGGACCGAAGATGGCGCGACAAGGGCCGAAAGGCGGGATCGGGTATCGGAGATCGTGGGGCTCTGGGAACGGCACGGAGCCGGGTGGCCGGAGACGGCGCGGCAAGGGCCGAAAGGTGGGATCAGTGGTCGGAGACCATGGGGTTCCGGGAACAATGCAGAGTCGGTGGCCGAAGACGGCGCGGCAAGGGCCAAAGGCCGGATCATCGATGGTCGGAGACTGTGGGGCTCTAGGAACGTCACGGAGTCGGGTGGCCGGAGAGGCGTGGTAACGAAGCACAACAAGGGCTTGTAGGCCAGAACACAATAGCGGCTCACAAGCCGGAACATAACAACGGCTCGCAGGACGGAACATAATAATGGCTCTAAGGCCGAATGACTCGATCAACAGCCAGGGACCGTAGGGCTTCTGGAGGCGGAGCGCGACAACGCGGAGACTGTGGCTCGGAGCTGCATCCGACAGCGGAGGTAGCTGCTGGATCTGCGTCGTTGATGACGGCAGTGGCTAGATCTACGCCGGAGGAAGCAACAGCGATTGGATCTATGCCAGAGGCGACGACAACGGCTGGATATGCGTCAAAGGTGGGTCACAGCGGGGATCGGAGTCTGGATCTGCGCCGGAGGAGGATCGCAGCAAGGATCGGAGGCCAGATCTGCGCCGGAGGAGAGTCGCAGCAAGGATCGGAGGTCGGATCCATGCCGGAGGAGGATCGCAACGAGGATCGAAGCTATGTCGGTGCCGACGGTGGGAGAGAGACGACATCTTGGAAGGCGGCGACGACCGTTGGCTGGTGGCGACAACTGCTGGAGAAGCCTGGCCAGAGATGAGGGGAGGAGGTGTCGGCGACGAGGGAGTCATGAGGGGGCAGGGACTCCAGCATGGAGGAGGGAGCGACATGGCTGTTGTGTTGATGGCTGCGGAACGGATCTGGCACTATGGCAGGCAGAGAGGGGGCATATCCAACATCGATGAGGAGGCAGGCAACTTCGGCAAGGCGTCGGGCTCATCGACGAGGCAACAACAGCCGCTCAACAACAACAACTTCATTTTTTTTCCCGTCTCTGCTTTACAACCCTCTTCTTCTTTCTTTTCTCCAAAAATCCAGCAAGAGCAAGCCTTCATCTTCGACAAGCAAGAGCAAGCAATCATCATCGTCAGATTCAATTAGTTATTTTTGATGTCAGATAATCAACAACGTCAAGGTGGTGAAAAGCAAAGTTCAAAATAATGTCAAATCTATCGTATCGTTGATCATATTGGTAATCATTGTCCTAGAACATTTGATTGGTCATATATTTGGAGAAGATGTCAAATTTATCTTAGAGTTGGACATATTGGTATTCAATATCCAAGCAGATTTGACTCAAATTTAGTTGGTGGTCCTACAGCTTTAAGACAAACAACTATTTCACAAGTTCGTTCTAAAGTGCTCTCGCTCGTGCATAATCTTAGTAAACAATCAAAATTTTCATCTACTAAATGATATATTGACACTGGAGCAACTTATCATGTCACAACAGACTATAACATTCTTGTAGAAGCAATGTCGTATTATGGTTCGGATATGGTGCAAGTAAGCGATGACTCAAGTTTGCATATTACTAATTTTGGAAATACATTCATTCAGTTATCTAGTTGAACTTTTCACATGCACAACATCTTTCATGTTCCATCTATTACTAAAAATTTGCTCTCCACTCGTCAATTTTGTTTTGATAACAATGTTTTTTTTTAATTTCATCATAATCATTATCTTATCAAAGATAGAGGAACAAGTATTACTTTGTTTCATGGTGATATTTGACTCCTTCAGCCAAAAATAATGTTAATACCGGAGGTGATGGTATTCTAGGTCTAGCTCCATCTCCATTTCTCTCTAGGGTCTCTCTTTACTCCTATTAATTCCCTCGCTACATCATCCAGTCAGAAAAATGATCATCTTCCTTCGTTGGATGTGCCACATATTGCATCCTCACCATCCTAGCTCACTTCCTCACCCTCTTCGTCAAATGACTTTGATGAAGATGCTCCTCAGCGCATGCTTCCTTTAAGTGACATCTATGCACGATTCCTACCGGTGCCCACCCAGTATCCTCCTCCACGAGTTCTAGTGATCTCTTCCATACCTACTGAGCCAACATGTTTTTACCCAAGCAGTTAAGGATCCAAAGTGGCATGTTGCGATGGCTACAAAGTTTGATGCTCTCCTTCGTAATAGGACATGAAGCTTAGTTCCTCGCACCTCCTCCATGAATATTGTGGGCTCCAAATGAATTTTCCTTCTTAAGTATCATGCTGATGGTTCTCTTGAAAGGTATAAAACTCATCTTGTCGCCAAATGATTCAATCAACAATTTGATATTGATTTTAATGACACATTCAACTTAGTCATTAAAATTACAATGGTTAGATTATTGCGATCTATCGCTATTAGCTCTAATTGGTCAATCTGACAATTAGATATTTCTAAAAAAATTCAGGGTCATCTTGAGGAAACCGTATTTATAAAGCAACTGTGTGGGTTCATTCATCCATAATTTCTAATACATGTTTGTCAACTTAAGAAATCTATATATGATCTTCAACAAACCCCTCTCGTGCATGATTTTATCATCTATCCACTTGGCTATATGCTCCAGGATTCTGGCTCAAAGATAGATTCTTCTTTATTTTATAAGTGCAATGTTGGTTTTATGATATTTCTTCTTATTCATGTGGATAATATTCTACTGACCAGTAGTGATCAAGAGGGTATCACTTCTATATTCCATCTTCTTAATCAAGAATTTTTGATTCGAGATCTTAGCAATGCTCGTTATTTTCTTGGTATTGAATTTCCCTCAAATTCTGAAGGTTATCTTATCTGACAGAGCAAATACATCACTGAGATTCTACAACGGGCTAAAATGGATGTTGCACGTCCTTTTTTTACACCAATTGTTGTAGGTAACTTTTTTATACCGTCATCTTCTCCACCTATGACTGATTCTCAAAAGTACAAAAGTATTATTAGAGCACTATAGTATGTCACTATTACTCGACCTGATATCGCTTTTGTTGACAATTGAGCTTACCAATTTATGCATATTCCCTCTAAACAACATTGAGAATATATTAAAAGGATTCTTCGTTATCTCAAAAATACTAATCTTTATGGTCTCTTTTTATATTGTCATTTCTCAATAGAGTTAAATGCATATAGTGATGTAGATTGAGTTGGTTCTCCTGAAGATAGACATTTTACTAGTGGATATGTAATATTCCCGGATTGAAACCTCATTTCATAACATTCTAAAATGCAATCTATTGTTTATCACTCAAGTCTAAAATCATTTGACTTAAGTCTATTTTTTTCTGAACTACATCTTTCTCTCGATATTACTCCTAAAATATGGTGTGATAATATTGGAGCGATATACTTTGCAGTAAATCCCGCTTTTTATGTTTGTACTAAGCAAGTGGAGATTGATTTTCATTTTGTCCGCGAATGCATGACAACTCAACAACTTTCAATTTCTTAAATATTTATGAAAAATCAAATTGTTAATATATTCACTAAGTTATTATGTAGACAAAATTTTATTAAGTTGACAATCAAACTCAATATTTTATCGAAGATGATAACAATACTAATACTAATAATAATAAATAATTTTGAATTAATTTTAATTAATCAAAATTTATCATATTTGACATCAGCATGAATAATATTTTTAAATTTATCATATTTATTCCTACGGATTATAATTATTAAAATTATATATCATATTTAAATTTATTATTATTATTATTATTATTATTTAAATAATTTATTTAAATCAATCTTTTCCGATACAGAAGTATTTACTATTCTATTTCTTTCCTCTCTCTTTTATTCTTACAGACTTGTCGCATTCCTTCCTCGACTTGTTGCTCGGCAATGCGCGAGCCGGGACTCCTAACTTTCCTGTCCCGACAACGCCAGATATTTCTGCTCGATGCTTTATTCTGGAGCTATCGGAAAAGACACGGAGAATGATGTTCCAGCTACTGTTCCTACGTCACTGTCGATGATGCTCAAAGTGAGCGTTGATCCACCAGCTCCTTCGCCGCTATCGACGATGTCCATAGTCAGCGTACGTGGATTCTCCTAAATGTTATTTCTATTGAAAAATAACATTTACCTTCGACACCAAAGTATTGGCAACAGCAAAAGCACACAATAAAATGCTTTGTGAGACCACACCGAACGTAACTCAGCGTCTGATTTTTACTGCAGACACAAGCCAGCTAAATCTGGAAGTAAAACTAGAACTTCCTTTCTCATTACACCATGAATAAAACGATACATGAATATGGTTACGGGCAGTAAGTTATCCATGTTTATTCCCACTTTTAAGAGGAACTGAACTTGGAGAAAAACACCTTGAATAGTTTTACTGAAGCACCTACAATGAAGAGCCAGAATACGGCACTAAGCCCAACCAGCAATGAAACAAAAAGGAAACTACTGTTGTGGAACTGTCTTCTTCTTGAAGTAGAAGATTGTCCGTCTGTTACAGTGTTTGAACCACGAAGTCCAATTTGCGCTCCTCTGAAACTCGAGACACGTTCAAGTGCCCTGTTGATGAACGCATTCTCGGATGCCAGTGCAGGACTGCTGGGAACAGAATCCAATAAGGTTGAGAGTGCAGAAGTGATCCATGATCCCGAGTCATATCCAACGTGGGTGTTTTGCCCTTGTGTCATCTCAATATTGGGTGATGCAGAAGCATATGCCACACCTGTTCATCAAGTAGCAGTGATAAATGACAAACTGCACAAGGAAAAATTCTATTGCCTAAAGTCGTACAAGGTATGTATTTCTAATCGTATAATGAGACCTGAAGTTGGCAATGCCGAGAAGACCTCATTAGTATTTGATGAAGGAGAAGCATAAGCACCAACTGGGTATATATAGAAAGAAGGCATTAGGAATTATTGACACTATGGAGTAAGAGGTCAAAATTCTGGATCATGTAAAAGCAAATTGATTAAGCACCTGAAGTTGATGTTTCTATGAACATCTGATTTGCATTGGTGTTTGAAACAGCGATCCCATGATCATGGTTCCAAAGTTCAGTAGATGTGAAACACGGTTGATTTAGTATTCCATCATCACCAAAATCATCAAGATATGAGTTGTGTGCTACTACAGGTAGCGGACCATAATGATCTTCAAAAACCGTTTGGGCGTCAAAATAAACATCATATCCATATAAATCATCAGGGCCATCTACCAGGTCTCTGTTACATAAACTTTCCTCGCCAAGTATGAAAGATTCTGGATCAATTAAATCTTTGATTTCTACAAACTCTTCATCAGTCTGCAGTAGAGACGGATCAGGGTTACAGGTTAATGAAAGCATCTCATGACTTTCAATAGGATGTGCATAAGAAACATGTTCAGGTGCTAAAAAGTTGTCTTCCAAGGTGCTCAGTTCAGACAAAATGACACTGTCTTCAAAAGAACTAGCTTCAGTTAAAGGCAGACATGAATTGAGCTTTCCAAGTTCTGTTTCAACATCAATCTGCCCAAAGTAAGGACCAGGTCAGAAACTAACTCTATATACCAATACTAATTGAGTTAATCAATACAGATATCAAAGAATCATCGATCTAAGATGTGTTAATATCTTATTTCTTTGGTTGAAAAGAATTCAAGGAAGGCAAGCGTACTTATGTTGCTTGCTTCCAAGTATGGTGCCATATAGTGGAGATGCACCATTGATGGTTGCATAAAGTGTGTCAGTTAATGCTTGTGATTGGTTCTTGTGATTACAGCTCGTGTTGCATTTTTTTTTCATGTGTGTTTCCCGAGCATCAGTTAGTAAAGTTATTACTTGAGACTAAATTCCATGTTAAAGCAAAACCAAGGAAATAAATTAGGATTACCTCAGCAGCATATGCAGCAAATTCAGAATACTGCCCGATAGCGTCTTGCTCATCAGCTAAGTTTAGCAAAAGATCCTCCAAATCATTCATTGGAAGAATGTTCCCGCCATCATCTATTCTGCCACTAGAGTTTACATCCTGAACTGGCTCGGTCACTGGCACTGCAGTGCTTTGATGATTCACTTGCGATTCTGTGTTATCCAGGCTCCTGAAGCTCTCATCCATTACGTAATCATCCCATTCCTCTTCTCTGAAGGGTGCTCCATATTCCTCCCCATTCTTAGGACCAGGTCCGCTCTTCCTAAAGACCTTGTAGAGAGCATAATAATCCTGCATATGTTGAGAATTCGAATTGAACTGTTAAAAACTATGCAGCAAAAAAAAAAAATTTAAAAAAATCTATCCAAGAATTATGACAAAATTTCTTCTTTGTTCTTGCCTGCACATTGTTATAGCATGAGAGCACCTGCTCGTCCAAGGTATACTCATGCATCACCCAATCTGTGCGCTCTCCTTTTGGCGCACGTCCATGGTAGTAGACGAGTGTTTTCTTGTTGCCCGTGGTCTTAGAATTCTGAGAGATGGTCCGGTCTTTACCAGTGGTCTTCCAATAACCACAATTTGTAGTCCGATTGGCTCTTGATCCATTGGGATATTTCCTATCCCTCGGACTAAAGAAGTACCACTGCTTGTCACCACTCTTCAATAATGATTTCGCTTCAATCATAAACAAAGAGAAAATTTAGACAGCCAAGAAAATATAACGAAAAGGCAGACAACTTTGGAGAAACTTGACATTGCAATTCTTTTTTGAATAAAAGAGGAGAACTTTATAGACAAACATTTTCTACTTCAGACGATGAAAAATGAAATAACAAAGGTGATCCGAGAAGTAAAAAAGAGAAATTCGATCGACAAAAAGGCACAATTTGAAGAGTTCACGTAATATCGAGAGATCAATTAAGCCTTCCCTATGACAAACTCACTGTTTTTACAAAATAGGGCAGAAAAAAGAAAAGTCGTTGACTAGTTTAGGGTTGGAATCTAGTGTTCACGATCCGCTTGATTCAGATGCGAAGACTAAGATAGAAGAATCATCAGATCAGCATAGAAATAACACAGCATACCAGGGAGTTCCCAGGGCTCCCACTTGTAGACGCAGACATCGCCGATCATGGGGAGCTTAATGCGGCGGCCGCAGACCTTGCGCTTGAGGTAGTAGAGAACGAGCTCCTCGTCAGTTGGGTGGAATCGGAACCCAGGCGGCCACCACTTGGACTCTCCAAGAACGGGATCCGTCGCCGGCGGTTCAAGGTCATCTGCAGGCCCAGCCACCACATCCCTCGCGGCGCCCATCCCCTATCCGCTTTTCTCGCAGGCGATTCTTCGGCAAGTCAACCGTTGATCGAATTCCCTCCCACCCCCTTGGCAGATGGGAAGGAAGAGGAGAGGGGGGCAAGAGGGCGATCCGTGAGAGGAGCCGAAGGGAAGCGTGTCGCAACTTTCTTCCCTCTCGATCGATCCAAGCTTTAAGCTAGCGGTTTCAACCACTTATTGTCACTTTGCACTAGAAGAGAGAATTGTCAAAACACACCCCTTAAATTTTATAAATTTTCAATTAAAAACTCTCCTCTCGAAAAGGTCAAAAAAAATATATTTCAATTTCAATTTAGCTTAAATTGAAGTTATTAACTATATTGATATTTAAACATGTGCAAGAATAATTGTTTTTTATTTGTATATTTAATTTAGATATTTTTACAATCATTTTATATTAAATGAAGTTACTTTCAATTGCCCACGTTATGAATGACTTGGTGATAAGTGATAAAATCCATGATTAAAAAATAATTTACTTTTATTATTATTATTTTAAATATATATTTTGTATTTAATGTGATCTGGGACATCTT
The DNA here is from genome assembly GCA_038050645.1 of Hedychium gardnerianum. NCBI lineage: Eukaryota > Viridiplantae > Streptophyta > Magnoliopsida > Zingiberales > Zingiberaceae > Hedychium > Hedychium gardnerianum. The sequence goes on along the minus strand of JBBUKS010000104.1, from coordinate 12,288,565 downwards.
CATGGTCGACCAGATATCTCCTGTAAAGTTTTTGAAAAAAAATTATAAAATTAAAAACCTAAACAAATTTTTTTGAATTATTATAGACTGAGGTTTAAAGTTTTTAGTTCAATTTTTTTTTTTTATGAGAAGTGAAACTCATAATTAATGTATTTAAATATTTTAATGCAACTTAAAAAAAATATTTTACCATTAATTATTTAATGAATAGTTAGTAATGATCAGAGTTATATCTCTTCTTTTTATATATATAAATTTAAATTTTTAATAAAATTATTAGTAAATTATTATTTTGAAAATAAATTGATAAGTGAAAAAATATATAAAATGTCTATAATTAAATTAAAGTTCATAAGTTAATTAAATATTAAATGAAAATTATAAATTAAATTAAATTAAAATCATAAGTTAATTAAAATTTTAATTAAAAATCATAATTAATTAAAATATTAAAGAAAAATTATATAGAGTTATTAAATGGAAAAATAATAAATAAAAAGATGTGATTTATAATGCAGGGTCAAAAAAATTGAAAAAGGTTTTTTTAATTTGAAGATAAATAATAGATTTTTATATTTTTATGTGATATATTGGGAATTATAAAAAAATTCATTTAAAATTTTAATCATTGGATTTTATGTTTTTGACGTTACATTAAAATGATTATAAAAAAACTTATATAGAGATTTAACCAAGAAATGTCCTAATAAATTATCAAATTAAATTTATAATGCTATTGATGAAATTTAAGATTTAATTTTATTTATGTATTTTTATTTTAGCAAATGATGTTATGATGGAATCATAATTATAATGAGTGCCTTCATTATAGCAACAAATTAATGTCATAGATCATCATTGGGGTCAGGAAGGACAGAAAGTTAGTATCGCCTATTTTAACGTAAATAAATTAAAATTAATTTACGGATGAATTTATAATTCGTTATTTATTTTTTTAACAAATAAATAAAAAAATATCTTGACTCGTGTAATCCACCTTTCTGTCAACTAAAGCTCAACGTGGGGAGAACTAAAGGTAAGACATTATGGATTCCTAAATATCTACCAAGTTTGATGGATTTTAAAAAAAGGTTTCAGGCTTTAATGGTCGTAAATAATTTTGTTTCATAGATCTTTTGGAATTTTATCTCTTTGTTTTTTTTCATTTCATAGTTATACTTATAATATATTACAAAAATATAGTCATACCCACAAAAATATTTTTTTTAAAAATAATAAAATTAAGTATTAATCACTTATTATTTTTTTAAGAAGATAACAATCTAAACAAGACAATTAAAAAGATATAGAAAAATTAAAATATTATTCATCATATATTTCAAGTCAAAAACAAAAGGGTATTTTTATTTATTGAAATCATAGAAAAAAGGTATTTTTTCATTTATTGTCAAAACCGCATTTCAACCCACCTTAATTTATTTTTTATTCTAAAAATATTTTTATTTTCTATTCTGGTCGCATAATTGATACAACTGTACAGCAATTTTGATCCAACTAAAAAAATATGATCCAATTAAAAAAAAAATTAACTGTATAATAATTATTGAAGTAAAATATGAAATTGTCATAAATTCATCCCAAATTTTATTAGAGTAATTATTCCTATAGATATCAATTGTAAGGACATCTCCAATGTAAAGTTTTTGAAGAAATTTGTGAAATTAAAAATCTAATTAAAGAAGTTTGAATTATTATGGAGAAGAGATTTGAGGTTTTTAGTTCAAGAGAATAGTGAAAACTTATTATTATTTTTTTTTTTTGAGATGGAGTCCGTAATAAATATATATTTGATTATTTTTTTATTGTAAAGAGAATAATAAATTTTTATATTTTTAATATGAAATATTTGGAATTAAAAAAAAATATTTAAAATTTTAATTATTAGAAATGTCTTAATAAATTTTTATCTTGATATGATATTAAAATGACATATTAAAAATTATAAAAACAGTTCACATAAAGTTTTAATTATTGAAGATGCTCTAATTCGTAGGGCAATTATATAACAATTATGATCCAACTGTATGTCAATTATGATCAATAATTGATTCAACTGTATAGTAATTATGATCCATTGTGGCAAAAGGCGAAACGCTCGCTCCCAGCGCCCCCGTCAGTCCGTCCCAGGACCAACACGGAGGAGGTAAATCACGGGGGCTAGTCTAGCCAGCCCGAAC